>CAJQUW010010856.1:0-108430 GCA_907163375.1 Prostheceraeus crozeri
TTGCGTGGAGGAGTGTCATCGATAGCTATGGGATGCAACTGATAGTGATGGGATGTAGACCTGTGTGAGTGAGGTTAAGTTTTGGCTTTTATGTGTAATCGGTGGCAGTAGCGCACGAGATATTTTGGCTTTTTTGGATTTACGAGTATCGAAATGTGGACTGATTACTTGTGCGGATTCTTGAATTGGCTGTGAGGAGTCGGCATCGCGATAGCTATGGTAATAGAAACTGATCTAGTGTGGATGTAGACCTGGTGGTGGTGAGGTTAAGTTTGGCTTTTTTGGGTACAATCGGTGCAGTAGCACCAGAAAAATATCTTTGCGGCTTTTTGGATTTGAGTATCCGAGAAATGTGGACTGATTTGGCGTGAGGTATTTTACCTGAACTTGCACTTGGTGGAGGGCAGTGGCACATCGCATAGACATATGGTAATGAAACTGACATAGTGTAGTTATGTAGAATGGTGAGGTGAGGTTAAGTTTGGCTTTTTTGGGTAATTCGTGGCAAGTAGCGACAGAACTATATTTGGCTTATTTGCGGTATTTGAGTATCAGACGAAACTACATGGACGATTTTGTGGATTCTGAAAATTGACCTGTGGAGGAGTGGCAATCGATAGCGATATGGTAAATGATACTGATATGTGTTGGATGTAGATCTGTGGACATGAGTGTTAAGTTTCACTTTTTTTGGTAATCCGGTAGTCAGCACGCGAAAGCAATATATTGGCTTTACATTTGGATTTGAGTATCGAAGAATGTGGACTTAGAATTATTGTGAGATTTAGAATTGCCTGTAGAGGAGTGCATCGAGATATGCATATGGTAAATGAAACTGGATAGTGTGGATGTAGACCTGGTTGTGGTGAGGTTAACGTTCGGCTTTTTCCGGTAATCCGAGTGCACGGCAGCGCAGAATATTTTGGCTTTTTTGGATTTGATATCGAAAATGTAGAATCTGATTTTGTGGATTTTCTGTAATTGCACGTAGAGAGTGGCTCGATAGCTATGGTAATATGAAACTGATCGTCAGTGGATGTCGACGTAGTGATGGTGATGGTTAAGTTTATAGCTGTTTTGTTGGCACGTAATTCGGTGCCAGTATTTCACAGAATATTTTTGGCTCATTTTTGGATTTGAGTATCGAAATGTGGACTGATATTTGTGTGGATTTGAATTGCTGTTAGAGGAGTGGTCATCGATCGGCTATAGGTAATGAAACTGATAGTTGTGATATGTAAGAAACGAATGTTGAGTGTGGTGAGAGAGTTCAGTTAGCAGGCTTTTGATTCTGCCGGGTAGAGTCGGTGGCCTACGAGTAGCGCCAGAATATTTTGGCTTGTTTATTGTGGCATTTGAGTATCAGAAAAGTGGACCTGATTTTGTGGATATTGAATCTGCTGTGTGAGGAGTGGCATCGATAGCTATGGTAATGAAACTGATAGTGTGGATGTAGATCACACCCCCTGGTGTGTGAGGTTAAGTTTGGTTAATTTTTTTTGGGTAATCGGTGCAGTAGCGCAGAATATTTTGGCTTTTTTGGATTTGAGTATCGAAATGTGGACTGATTTTGTGGATTTGAATTGCTGTGGAGGAGTGGCATCGATAGCTATGGTAATGAAACTGATCGTGTGGATGTAGACTGGTGTGGTGAGGTTAAGTTTGGCTTTTTTGGGTAATCGGTGCAGTACCGCAGAATATTTTGGCTTTTTTGGATTTGAGTATCGAAATGTGGACTGATTTTGTGGATTTGAATTGCTGTGGAGGAGTGGCATCGATAGCTATGGTAATGAAACTGATAGTGTGGATGTAGAACTGATAGTGTGGATGTAGACTGGTGTGGTGAGGTTAAGTTTGGCTTTTTTGGGTAATCGGTGCAGTAGCGCAGAATATTTTGGCTTTTTTGGATTAGAGTATCGAAATGTGGACTGATTTTGTGGATTTGAATTGCTGTGGAGGAGTGGCATCGATAGCTATGGTAATGAAACTGATAGTGTGGATGTAGACTGGTGTGGTGAGGTTAAGTTTGGCTTTTTTGGGTAATCGGTGCAGTAGCGCAGAATATTTTGGCTTTTTTGGATTTGAGTATCGAAATGTGGACTGATTTTGTGGATTTGAATTGCTGTGGAGGAGTGGCATCGATAGCTATGGTAATGAAACTGATAGTGTGGATGTAGACTGGTGTGGTGAGGTTAAGTTTGGCTTTTTTGGGTAATCGGTGCAGTAGCGCAGAATATTTTGGCTTTTTTGGATTTGAGTATCGAAATGTGGACTGATTTTGTGGATTTGAATTGCTGTGGAGGAGTGGCATCGATAGCTATGGTAATGAAACTGATCGTGTGGATGTAGACTGGTGTTGTGAGCTTAAGTTTGGCTTTTTTGGGTAATCGGTGCAGTAGCGCAGAATATTTTGGCTTTTTTGGATTTGAGTATCGAAATGTGGACTGATTTTGTGGATTTGAATTGCTGTGGAGGAGTGGCATCGATAGCTATGGTAATGAAACTGATCGTGTGGATGTAGACTGGTGTGGTTAGGTTAAGTTTGGCTTTTTTGGGCAATCGGTGCAGTAGCGCAGAATATTTTGGCTTTTTTGGATTTGAGTATCGAAATGTGGACTGATTTTGTGGATTTGAATTGCTGTGGAGGAGTGGCATCGATAGCTATGGTAATGAAACTGATAGTGTGGATGTAGACTGGTGTTGTGAGCGTAAGTTTGGCTTTTTTGGGTAATCGGTGCAGTAGCGCAGAATATTTTGGCTTTTTTTGATTTGAGTATCGAAATGTGGACTGATTTTGTGGATTTGAATTGCTGTGGAGGAGTGGCATCGATAGCTATGGTAATGAAACTGATAGTGTGGATGTAGACTGGTGTGGTGAGGTTAAGTTTGGCTTTTTTGGGTAATCGGTGCAGTAGCACAGAATATTTTGGCTTTTTTGGATTTGAGTATCGAAATGTGGACTGATTTTGTGGATTTGAATTGCTGTAGAGGAGTGGCATCGATCGCTATGGTAATGAAACTGATATTGCGGATGTAGACTGGTGTGGTGAGGTTAATTTTGGCTTTTTTGGGTAATCGGTGCAGTAGCGCAGAATATTTTGGCTTTTTTGGATTTGAGTATCGAAATGTGGACTGATTTTGTGGATTTGAATTGCTGTGGAGGAGTGGCATCGATAGCTATGGTAATGAAACTGATAGTGTGGATGTAGACTGGTGTGGTGAGGTTAAGTTTGGCTTTTTGGGTAATCGGTGCAGTAGCGCAGAATATTTTGGCTTTTTTGGATTTGAGTATCGAAATGTGGACTGATTTTGTGGATTTGAATTGCTGTGGAGGAGTGGCATCGATAGCTATGGTAATGAAACTGATAGTGTGGATGTAGACTGGTGTGGTGAGGTTACGTTTGGCTTTTTTGGGTAATCGGTGCAGTAGCGCAGAATATTTTGGCTTTTTTGGATTTGAGTATCGAAATGTGGACTGATTTTGTGGATTTGAATTGCTGTGGAGGAGTGGCATCGATAGCTATGGTAATGAAACTGATAGTGTGGATGTAGACTGGTGTGGTGAGGTTAAGTTCGGCTGTTCCGGTAATCGGTGCAGTAGCGCAGAATATTTTGGCTTTTTTGGATTTGAGTATCGAAATGTGGACTGATTTTGTGGATTTGAATTGCTGTGGAGGAGTGGCATCGATAGCTATGGTAATGAAACTGATAGTGTGGATGTAGACTGGTGTGGTGAGGTTAAGTGTGGCTTTTTTGGGTAATCGGTGCAGTAGCGCAGAATATTTTGGCTTTTTTGGATTTGAGTATCGAAATGTGGACTGATTTTGTGGATTTGAATTGCTGTGGAGGAGTGGCATCGATAGCTATGGTAATGAAACTGATAGTGTGGATGTAGACTGGTGTGGTGAGGTTAAGTTTGGCTTTTTTGGGTAATCGGTGCAGTAGCGCAGAATATTTTGGCTTTTTTGGATTAGAGTATCGAAATGTGGACTGATTTTGTGGATTTGAATTGCTGTGGAGGAGTGGCATCGATAGCTATGGTAATGAAACTGATAGTGTGGATGTAGACTGGTGTGGCGAGGTTAAGTTTGGCTTTTTCGGGTAATCGGTGCAGTAGCGCAGAATATTTTGGCTTTTTTGGATTTGAGTATCGAAATGTGGACTGATTTTGTGGATTTGAATTGCTGTGGAGGAGTGGCATCGATAGCTATGGTAATGAAACTGATAGTGTGGATGTAGACTGGTGTGGTGAGGTTAAGTTTGGCTTGTTTGGGTAATCGGTGCAGTAGCGCAGAATATTTTGGCTTTTTGGATTTGAGTATCGAAATGTGGACTGATTTTGTGGATTTGAATTGCTGTGGAGGAGTGGCATCGATAGCTATGGTAATGAAACTGATAGTGTGGATGTAGACTGGTGTTGTGAGCTTAAGTTTGGCTTTTTTGGGTAATCGGTGCAGTAGCGCAGAATATTTTGGCTTTTTTGGATTAGAGTATCGAAATGTGGACTGATTTTGTGGATTTGAATTGCTGTGGAGGAGTGGCATCGATAGCTATGGTAATGAAACTGATAGTATGGATGTAGACTGGTGTGGTGAGGTAAAGTTTGGCTTTTTTGGGTAATCGGTGCAGTAGCGCAGAATATTTTGGCTTTTTTGGATGAGAGTATCGAAATGTGGACTGATTTTGTGGATTTGAATTGCTGTGGAGGAGTGGCATCGATAGCTATGGTGATGAAACTGATAGTGTGGATGTAGACTGGTGTGGTGAGGTTAAGTTTGGCTTTTTTGGGTAATCGGTGCAGTAGCGCAGAATATTTTGGCTTTTTTGGATTTGAGTATCGAAATGTGGACTGATTTTGTGGATTTGAATTGCTGTGAGGAGTGGCATCGATAGCTATGGTAATGAAACTGATAGTGTGGATGTAGACTGGTGTTGTGAGCTTAAGTTTGGCTTTTTTGGGTAATCCGTGCAGTAGCGGAGAATATTTTGGCGTTTTTTTTGGATTTGAGTATCGAAATGTGGACTGATTTTGTGGATTTGAATTGCTGTGGAGGAGTGGCATCGATAGCTATGGTATTGAAACTGATAGTGTGGATGTAAACTGGTGTGGTGAGGTTAAGTTTGGCTTGTTAAGGTAATCGGTGCAGTAGCGCAGATTATTTTGGCTTTTTTGGATTTGAGTATCGAAATGTGGACTGATTTTGTGGATTTGAATTGCTGTGGAGGAGTGGCATCGATAGCTATGGTAATGAAACTGATAGTGTGGATGTAGACTGGTGTGGTTAGGTTAAGTTTGGCTTTTTTGGGTAATCGGTGCAGTAGCGCAGAATATTTTGGCTTTTTTGGATTTGAGTATCGAAATGTGGACTGATTTTGTGGATTTGAATTGCTGTGGAGGAGTGGCATCGATAGCTATGGTAATGAAACTGATAGTGTGGATGTAGACTGGTGTGGTGAGGTTAAGTTTGGCTTTTTTGGGTAATCGGTGCAGTAGCGCAGAATATTTTGGCTTTTTTGGATTTGAGTATCGAAATGTGGACTGATTTTGTGGATTTGAATTGCTGTGGAGGAGTGGCATCGATAGCTATGGTAATGAAACTGATAGTGTGGATGTAGACTGGTGTGGTGAGGTTAAGTTTGGCTTTTTTGGGTAATCGGTGCAGTAGCGCAGAATATTTTGGCTTTTTTGGATTTGAGTATCGAAATGTGGACTGATTTTGTGGATTTGAATTGCTGTGGAGGAGTGGCATCGATAGCTATGGTAATGAAACTGATAGTGTGGATGTAGACTGGTGTGGTGAGGTTAAGTTTGGCTTTTTTGGGTAATCGGTGCAGTAGCGCAGAATATTTTGGCTTTTTTGGATTTGAGTATCGAAATGTGGACTGATTTTGTGGATTTGAATTGCTGTGGAGGAGTGGCATCGATAGCTATGGTAATGAAACTGATAGTGTGGATGTAGACTGGTGTGGTGAGGTTAAGTTTGGCTTTTTTGGGTAATCGGTGCAGTAGCGCAGAATATTTTTGCTTTTTTGGATTTGAGTATCGAAATGTGGACTGATTTTGTGGATTTGAATTGCTGTGGAGGAGTGGCATCGATCGCTATGGTAATGAAACTGATAGTGTGGATGTAGACTGGTGTGGTGAGGTTAAGTTTGGCTTTTTTGGGTAATCGGTGCAGTAGCGCAGAATATTTTGGCTTTTTTGGATTTGAGTATCGAAATGTGGACTGATTTTGTGGATTTGAATTGCTGTGGAGGAGTGGCATCGATAGCTATGGTAATGAAACTGATAGTGTGGATGTAGACTGGTGTGGTGAGGTTAAGTTTGGCTTTTTTTGGTAATCGGTGCAGTAGCGCAGAATATTTTGGCTTTTTTGGATTTGAGTATCGAAATGTGGACTGATTTTGTGGATTTGAATTGCTGTGGAGGAGTGGCATCGATAGCTATGGTAATGAAACTGATAGTGTGGATGTAGACTGGTGTGGTGAGGTTAAGTTTGGCTTTTTTGGGTAATCGGTGCAGTAGCGCAGAATATTTTGGCGTTTTTCTTGGATTTGAGTATCGAAATGTGGACTGATTTTGTGGATTTGAATTGCTGTGGAGGAGTGGCATCGATAGCTATGGTAATGAAACTGATAGTGTGGATGTAGACTGGTGTGGTGAGGTTAAGTTTGGCTTTTTGGGTAATCGGTGCAGCAGCGCAGAATATTTTGGCTTTTTTGGATTTGAGTATCGAAATGTGGACTGATTTTTGTGGATTTGAATTGCTGTGGAGGAGTGGCATCGATAGCTATGGTAATGAAACTGATAGTGTGGATGTAGACTGGTGTGGTGAGGTTAAGTTTGGCTTTTTTGGGTAATCGGTGCAGTAGCGCAGAATATTTTGGCTTTTTTGGATTAGAGTATCGAAATGTGGACTGATTTTGTGGATTTGAATTGCTGTGGAGGAGTGGCATCGATAGCTATGGTAATGAAACTGATAGTGTGGATGTAGACTGGTGTGGTGAGGTTAAGTTTGGCTTTTTTTGGGTAATCGGTGCAGTAGCGCAGAATATTTTGGCTTTTTTGGATTTGAGTATCGAAATGTGGACTGATTTTGTGGATTTGAATTGCTGTGGAGGAGTGGCATCGATAGCTATGGTAATGAAACTGATAGTGTGGATGTAGACTGGTGTGGTGAGGTTAAGTTTGGCTTTTTTTGGTAATCGGTGCAGTAGCGCAGAATATTTTGGCTTTTTTGGATTTGAGTATCGAAATGTGGACTGATTTTGTGGATTTGAATTGCTGTGGAGGAGTGGCATCGATAGCTATGGTAATGAAACTGATAGTGTGGATGTAGACTGGTGTGGTGAGGTTAAGTTTGGCTTTTTTGGGTAATCGGTGCAGTAGCGCAGAATATTTTGGCTTTTTTGGATTTGAGTATCGAAATGTGGACTGATTTTGTGGATTTGAATTGCTGTGGAGGAGTGGCATCGATAGCTATGGTAATGAAACTGATAGTGTGGATGTAGACTGGTGTGGTGAGGTTAAGTTTGGCTTTTTTGGGTAATCGGTGCAGTAGCGCAGAATATTTTGGCTTTTTTGGATTTGAGTATCGAAATGTGGACTGATTTTGTGGATTTGAATTGCTGTGGAGGAGTGGCATCGATAGCTATGGTAATGAAACTGATAGTGTGGATGTAGACTGGTGTGGTGAGGTTAAGTTTGGCTTTTTTGGGTAATCGGTGCAGTAGCGCAGAATATTTTGGCTTTTTTGGATTTGAGTATCGAAATGTGGACTGATTTTGTGGATTTGAATTGCTGTGGAGGAGTGGCATCGATAGCTATGGTAATGAAACTGATAGTGTGGATGTAGACTGGTGTGGTGAGGTTAAGTTTGGCTTTTTTGGGTAATCGGTGCAGTAGCGCAGAATATTTTGGCTTTTTTTGGATTTGAGTATCGAAATGTGGACTGATTTTGTGGATTTGAATTGCTGTGGAGGAGTGGCATCGATAGCTATGGTAATGAAACTGATAGTGTGGATGTAGACTGGTGTGGTGAGGTTAAGTTTGGCTTTTTTGGGTAATCGGTGCAGTAGCGCAGAATATTTTGGCTTTTTTGGATTTGAGTATCGAAATGTGGACTGATTTTGTGGATTTGAATTGCTGTGGAGGAGTGGCATCGATAGCTATGGTAATGAAACTGATAGTGTGGATGTAGACTGGTGTGGTGAGGTTAAGTTTGGCTTTTTTGGGTAATCGGTGCAGTAGCGCAGAATATTTTGGCTTTTTTGGATTTGAGTATCGAAATGTGGACTGATTTTGTGGATTTGAATTGCTGTGGAGGAGTGGCATCGATAGCTATGGTAATGAAACTGATAGTGTGGATGTAGACTGGTGTGGTGAGGTTAAGTTTGGCTTTTTTGGGTAATCGGTGCAGTAGCGCAGAATATTTTGGCTTTTTTGGATTTGAGTATCGAAATGTGGACTGATTTTGTGGATTTGAATTGCTGTGGAGGAGTGGCATCGATAGCTATGGTAATGAAACTGATAGTGTGGATGTAGACTGGTGTGGTGAGGTTAAGTTTGGCTTTTTTGGGTAATCGGTGCAGTAGCGCAGAATATTTTGGCTTTTTTTGGATTTGAGTATCGAAATGTGGACTGATTTTGTGGATTTGAATTGCTGTGGAGGAGTGGCATCGATAGCTATGGTAATGAAACTGATAGTGTGGATGTAGACTGGTGTGGTGAGGTTAAGTTTGGCTTTTTTGGGTAATCGGTGCAGTAGCGCAGAATATTTTGGCTTTTTTGGATTTGAGTATCGAAATGTGGACTGATTTTGTGGATTTGAATTGCTGTGGAGGAGTGGCATCGATAGCTATGGTAATGAAACTGATAGTGTGGATGTAGACTGGTGTGGTGAGGTTAAGTTTGGCTTTTTTGGGTAATCGGTGCAGTAGCGCAGAATATTTTGGCTTTTTTGGATTTGAGTATCGAAATGTGGACTGATTTTGTGGATTTGAATTGCTGTGGAGGAGTGGCATCGATAGCTATGGTAATGAAACTGATAGTGTGGATGTAGACTGGTGTGGTGAGGTTAAGTTTGGCTTTTTTGGGTAATCGGTGCAGTAGCGCAGAATATTTTGGCTTTTTTGGATTAGAGTATCGAAATGTGGACTGATTTTGTGGATTTGAATTGCTGTGGAGGAGTGGCATCGATAGCTATGGTAATGAAACTGATAGTGTGGATGTAGACTGGTGTGGTGAGGTTAAGTTTGGCTTTTTTGGGTAATCGGTGCAGTAGCGCAGAATATTTTGGCTTTTTTGGATTTGAGTATCGAAATGTGGACTGATTTTGTGGATTTGAATTGCTGTGGAGGAGTGGCATCGATAGCTATGGTAATGAAACTGATAGTGTGGATGTAGACTGGTGTGGTGAGGTTAAGTTTGGCTTTTTTGGGTAATCGGTGCAGTAGCGCAGAATATTTTGGCTTTTTTGGATTTGAGTATCGAAATGTGGACTGATTTTGTGGATTTGAATTGCTGTGGAGGAGTGGCATCGATAGCTATGGTAATGAAACTGATAGTGTGGATGTAGACTGGTGTGGTGAGGTTAAGTTTGGCTTTTTTGGGTAATCGGTGCAGTAGCGCAGAATATTTTGGCTTTTTTGGATTTGAGTATCGAAATGTGGACTGATTTTGTGGATTTGAATTGCTGTGGAGGAGTGGCATCGATAGCTATGGTAATGAAACTGATAGTGTGGATGTAGACTGGTGTGGTGAGGTTAAGTTTGGCTTTTTTGGGTAATCGGTGCAGTAGCGCAGAATATTTTGGCTTTTTTGGATTTGAGTATCGAAATGTGGACTGATTTTGTGGATTTGAATTGCTGTGGAGGAGTGGCATCGATAGCTATGGTAATGAAACTGATAGTGTGGATGTAGACTGGTGTGGTGAGGTTAAGTTTGGCTTTTTTGGGTAATCGGTGCAGTAGCGCAGAATATTTTGGCTTTTTTGGATTTGAGTATCGAAATGTGGACTGATTTTGTGGATTTGAATTGCTGTGGAGGAGTGGCATCGATAGCTATGGTAATGAAACTGATAGTGTGGATGTAGACTGGTGTGGTGAGGTTAAGTTTGGCTTTTTTGGGTAATCGGTGCAGTAGCGCAGAATATTTTGGCTTTTTTGGATTTGAGTATCGAAATGTGGACTGATTTTGTGGATTTGAATTGCTGTGGAGGAGTGGCATCGATAGCTATGGTGATGAAACTGATAGTGTGGATGTAGACTGGTGTGGTGAGGTTAAGTTTGGCTTTTTGGGTAATCGGTGCAGTAGCGCAGAATATTTTGGCTTTTTTGGATTTGAGTATCGAAATGTGGACTGATTTTGTGGATTTGAATTGCAATGGAGGAGTGGCATCGATAGCTATGGTAATGAAACTGATAGTGTGGATGTAGACTGGTGTGGTGAGGTTAAGTGTGGCTTTTTTTGGGTAATCGGTGCAGTAGCGCAGAATATTTTGGCTTTTTTGGATTTGAGTATCGAAATGTGGACTGATTTTGTGGATTTGAATTGCTGTGGAGGAGTGGCATCGATAGCTATGGTAATGAAACTGATAGTGTGGATGTAGACTGGTGTGGTGAGGTTAAGTTTGGCTTTTTTGGGTAATCGGTGCAGTAGCGCAGAATATTTTGGCTTTTTTGGATTTGAGTATCGAAATGTGGACTGATTTTGTGGATTTGAATTGCTGTGGAGGAGTGGCATCGATAGCTATGGTAATGAAACTGATAGTGTGGATGTAGACTGGTGTGGTGAGGTTAAGTTTGGCTTTTTTGGGTAATCGGTGCAGTAGCGCAGAATATTTTGGCTTTTTTGGATTTGAGTATCGAAATGTGGACTGATTTTGTGGATTTGAATTGCTGTGGAGGAGTGGCATCGATCGCTATGGTAATGAAACTGATAGTGTGGATGTAGACTGGTGTGGTGAGGTTAAGTTTGGCTTTTTTGGGTAATCGGTGCAGTAGCGCAGAATATTTTGGCTTTTTTGGATTTGAGTATCGAAATGTGGACTGATTTTGTGGATTTGAATTGCTGTGGAGGAGTGGCATCGATAGCTATGGTAATGAAACTGATCGTGTGGATGTAGACTGGTGTGGTGAGGTTAAGTTTGGCTTTTTTGGGTAATCGGTGCAGTAGCGCAGAATATTTTGGCTTTTTTGGATTTGAGTATCGAAATGTGGACTGATTTTGTGGATTTGAATTGCTGTGGAGGAGTGGCATCGATAGCTATGGTAATGAAACTGATAGTGTGGATGTAGACTGGTGTGGTGAGGTTAAGTTTGGCTTTTTTGGGTAATCGGTGCAGTAGCGCAGAATATTTTGGCTTTTTTGGATTTGAGTATCGAAATGTGGACTGATTTTGTGGATTTGAATTGCTGTGGAGGAGTGGCATCGATAGCTATGGTAATGAAACTGATAGTGTGGATGTAGACTGGTGTGGTGAGGTTAAGTTTGGCTTTTTTGGGTAATCGGTGCAGTAGCGCAGAATATTTTGGCTTTTTTGGATTTGAGTATCGAAATGTGGACTGATTTTGTGGATTTGAATTGCTGTGGAGGAGTGGCATCGATAGCTATGGTAATGAAACTGATAGTGTGGATGTAGACTGGTGTGGTGAGGTTAAGTTTGGCTTTTTTGGGTAATCGGTGCAGTAGCGCAGAATATTTTGGCTTTTTTGGATTTGAGTATCGAAATGTGGACTGATTTTGTGGATTTGAATTGCTGTGGAGGAGTGGCATCGATAGCTATGGTAATGAAACTGATAGTGTGGATGTAGACTGGTGTGGTGAGGTTAAGTTTGGCTTTTTTGGGTAATCGGTGCAGTAGCGCAGAATATTTTGGCTTTTTTGGATTTGAGTATCGAAATGTGGACTGATTTTGTGGATTTGAATTGCTGTGGAGGAGTGGCATCGATCGCTATGGTAATGAAACTGATAGTGTGGATGTAGACTGGTGTGGTGAGGTTAAGTTTGGCTTTTTTGGGTAATCGGTGCAGTAGCGCAGAATATTTTGGCTTTTTTGGATTTGAGTATCGAAATGTGGACTGATTTTGTGGATTTGAATTGCTGTGGAGGAGTGGCATCGATAGCTATGGTAATGAAACTGATAGTGTGGATGTAGACTGGTGTGGTGAGGTTAAGTTTGGCTTTTTTGGGTAATCGGTGCAGTAGCGCAGAATATTTTGGCTTTTTTGGATTTGAGTATCGAAATGTGGACTGATTTTGTGGATTTGAATTGCTGTGGAGGAGTGGCATCGATAGCTATGGTAATGAAACTGATAGTGTGGATGTAGACTGGTGTGGTGAGGTTAAGTTTGGCTTTTTTGGGTAATCGGTGCAGTAGCGCAGAATATTTTGGCTTTTTTGGATTAGAGTATCGAAATGTGGACTGATTTTGTGGATTTGAATTGCTGTGGAGGAGTGGCATCGATAGCTATGGTAATGAAACTGATAGTGTGGATGTAGACTGGTGTGGTGAGGTTAAGTTTGGCTTTTTTGGGTAATCGGTGCAGTAGCGCAGAATATTTTGGCTTTTTTGGATTTGAGTATCGAAATGTGGACTGATTTTGTGGATTTGAATTGCTGTGGAGGAGTGGCATCGATAGCTATGGTAATGAAACTGATAGTGTGGATGTAGACTGGTGTGGTGAGGTTAAGTTTGGCTTTTTTGGGTAATCGGTGCAGTAGCGCAGAATATTTTGGCTTTTTTGGATTTGAGTATCGAAATGTGGACTGATTTTGTGGATTTGAATTGCTGTGGAGGAGTGGCATCGATAGCTATGGTAATGAAACTGATAGTGTGGATGTAGACTGGTGTGGTGAGGTTAAGTTTGGCTTTTTTGGGTAATCGGTGCAGTAGCGCAGAATATTTTGGCTTTTTTGGATTTGAGTATCGAAATGTGGACTGATTTTGTGGATTTGAATTGCTGTGGAGGAGTGGCATCGATAGCTATGGTAATGAAACTGATCGTGTGGATGTAGACTGGTGTGGTGAGGTTAAGTTTGGCTTTTTTGGGTAATCGGTGCAGTAGCGCAGAATATTTTGGCTTTTTTGGATTTGAGTATCGAAATGTGGACTGATTTTGTGGATTTGAATTGCTGTGGAGGAGTGGCATCGATAGCTATGGTAATGAAACTGATAGTGTGGATGTAGACTGGTGTGGTGAGGTTAAGTTTGGCTTTTTTGGGTAATCGGTGCAGTAGCGCAGAATATTTTGGCTTTTTTGGATTTGAGTATCGAAATGTGGACTGATTTTGTGGATTTGAATTGCTGTGGAGGAGTGGCATCGATCGCTATGGTAATGAAACTGATAGTGTGGATGTAGACTGGTGTGGTGAGGTTAAGTTTGGCTTTTTTGGGTAATCGGTGCAGCAGCGCAGAATATTTTGGCTTTTTTGGATTTGAGTATCGAAATGTGGACTGATTTTGTGGATTTGAATTGCTGTGGAGGAGTGGCATCGATAGCTATGGTAATGAAACTGATAGTGTGGATGTAGACTGGTGTGGTGAGGTTAAGTTTGGCTTTTTTGGGTAATCGGTGCAGTAGCGCAGAATATTTTGGCTTTTTTGGATTTGAGTATCGAAATGTGGACTGATTTTGTGGATTTGAATTGCTGTGGAGGAGTGGCATCGATAGCTATGGTAATGAAACTGATAGTGTGGATGTAGACTGGTGTGGTGAGGTTAAGTTTGGCTTTTTTGGGTAATCGGTGCAGTAGCGCAGAATATTTTGGCTTTTTTGGATTTGAGTATCGAAATGTGGACTGATTTTGTGGATTTGAATTGCTGTGGAGGAGTGGCATCGATAGCTATGGTAATGAAACTGATAGTGTGGATGTAGACTGGTGTGGTGAGGTTAAGTTTGGCTTTTTTGGGTAATCGGTGCAGTAGCGCAGAATATTTTGGCTTTTTTGGATTTGAGTATCGAAATGTGGACTGATTTTGTGGATTTGAATTGCTGTGGAGGAGTGGCATCGATAGCTATGGTAATGAAACTGATAGTGTGGATGTAGACTGGTGTGGTGAGGTTAAGTTTGGCTTTTTTGGGTAATCGGTGCAGTAGCGCAGAATATTTTGGCTTTTTTGGATTTGAGTATCGAAATGTGGACTGATTTTGTGGATTTGAATTGCTGTGGAGGAGTGGCATCGATAGCTATGGTAATGAAACTGATAGTGTGGATGTAGACTGGTGTGGTGAGGTTAAGTTTGGCTTTTTTGGGTAATCGGTGCAGTAGCGCAGAATATTTTGGCTTTTTTGGATTTGAGTATCGAAATGTGGACTGATTTTGTGGATTTGAATTGCTGTGGAGGAGTGGCATCGATCGCTATGGTAATGAAACTGATAGTGTGGATGTAGACTGGTGTGGTGAGGTTAAGTTTGGCTTTTTTGGGTAATCGGTGCAGTAGCGCAGAATATTTTGGCTTTTTTGGATTTGAGTATCGAAATGTGGACTGATTTTGTGGATTTGAATTGCTGTGGAGGAGTGGCATCGATCGCTATGGTAATGAAACTGATAGTGTGGATGTAGACTGGTGTGGTGAGGTTAAGTTTGGCTTTTTTGGGTAATCGGTGCAGTAGCGCAGAATATTTTGGCTTTTTTGGATTTGAGTATCGAAATGTGGACTGATTTTGTGGATTTGAATTGCTGTGGAGGAGTGGCATCGATCGCTATGGTAATGAAACTGATAGTGTGGATGTAGACTGGTGTGGTGAGGTTAAGTTTGGCTTTTTTGGGTAATCGGTGCAGTAGCGCAGAATATTTTGGCTTTTTTGGATTTGAGTATCGAAATGTGGACTGATTTTGTGGATTTGAATTGCTGTGGAGGAGTGGCATCGATAGCTATGGTAATGAAACTGATAGTGTGGATGTAGACTGGTGTGGTGAGGTTAAGTTTGGCTTTTTTGGGTAATCGGTGCAGTAGCGCAGAATATTTTGGCTTTTTTGGATTTGAGTATCGAAATGTGGACTGATTTTGTGGATTTGAATTGCTGTGGAGGAGTGGCATCGATAGCTATGGTAATGAAACTGATAGTGTGGATGTAGACTGGTGTGGTGAGGTTAAGTTTGGCTTGTTTGGGTAATCGGTGCAGTAGCGCAGAATATTTTGGCTTTTTTGGATTTGAGTATCGAAATGTGGACTGATTTTGTGGATTTGAATTGCTGTGGAGGAGTGGCATCGATAGCTATGGTGATGAAACTGATAGTGTGGATGTAGACTGGTGTGGTGAGGTTACGTTTGGCTTTTTTGGGTAATCGGTGCAGTAGCGAGAATATTTTGGCTTTTTTGGATGAGTATCGAAATGTGGACTGATTTTGTGGATTTGAATTGCTGTGGAGGAGTGGCATCGATAGCTATGGTAATGAAACTGATAGTGTGGATGTAGACTGGTGTGGTGAGGTTAAGTTTGGCTTTTTTGGGTAATCGGTGCAGTAGCGCAGAATATTTTGGCTTTTTTGGATTTGAGTATCGAAATGTGGACTGATTTTGTGGATTTGAATTGCTGTGGAGGAGTGGCATCGATAGCTATGGTAATGAAACTGATAGTGTGGATGTAGACTGGTGTGGTGAGGTTAAGTTTGGCTTTTTTGGGTAATCGGTGCAGTAGCGCAGAATATTTTGGCTTTTTTGGATTAGAGTATCGAAATGTGGACTGATTTTGTGGATTTGAATTGCTGTGGAGGAGTGGCATCGATCGCTATGGTAATGAAACTGATAGTGTGGATGTAGACTGGTGTGGTGAGGTTAAGTTTGGCTTTTTTGGGTAATCGGTGCAGTAGCGCAGAATATTTTGGCTTTTTTGGATTTGAGTATCGAAATGTGGACTGATTTTGTGGATTTGAATTGCTGTGGAGGAGTGGCATCGATAGCTATGGTAATGAAACTGATAGTGTGGATGTAGACTGGTGTGGTGAGGTTAAGTTTGGCTTTTTTGGGTAATCGGTGCAGTAGCGCAGAATATTTTGGCTTTTTTGGATTTGAGTATCGAAATGTGGACTGATTTTGTGGATTTGAATTGCTGTGGAGGAGTGGCATCGATAGCTATGGTAATGAAACTGATAGTGTGGATGTAGACTGGTGTGGTGAGGTTAAGTTTGGCTTTTTTGGGTAATCGGTGCAGTAGCGCAGAATATTTTGGCTTTTTTGGATTTGAGTATCGAAATGTGGACTGATTTTGTGGATTTGAATTGCTGTGGAGGAGTGGCATCGATAGCTATGGTAATGAAACTGATAGTGTGGATGTAGACTGGTGTGGTGAGGTTAAGTTTGGCTTTTTTGGGTAATCGGTGCAGTAGCGCAGAATATTTTGGCTTTTTTTGGATTTGAGTATCGAAATGTGGACTGATTTTGTGGATTTGAATTGCTGTGGAGGAGTGGCATCGATAGCTATGGTAATGAAACTGATAGTGTGGATGTAGACTGGTGTGGTGAGGTTAAGTTTGGCTTTTTTGGGTAATCGGTGCAGTAGCGCAGAATATTTTGGCTTTTTTGGATTTGAGTATCGAAATGTGGACTGATTTTGTGGATTTGAATTGCTGTGGAGGAGTGGCATCGATAGCTATGGTAATGAAACTGATAGTGTGGATGTAGACTGGTGTGGTGAGGTTAAGTTTGGCTTTTTTGGGTAATCGGTGCAGTAGCGCAGAATATTTTGGCTTTTTTGGATTTGAGTATCGAAATGTGGACTGATTTTGTGGATTTGAATTGCTGTGGAGGAGTGGCATCGATAGCTATGGTAATGAAACTGATAGTGTGGATGTAGACTGGTGTGGTGAGGTTAAGTTTGGCTTTTTTGGGTAATCGGTGCAGTAGCGCAGAATATTTTGGCTTTTTTGGATTTGAGTATCGAAATGTGGACTGATTTTGTGGATTTGAATTGCTGTGGAGGAGTGGCATCGATAGCTATGGTAATGAAACTGATAGTGTGGATGTAGACTGGTGTGGTGAGGTTAAGTTTGGCTTTTTTGGGTAATCGGTGCAGTAGCGCAGAATATTTTGGCTTTTTTGGATTTGAGTATCGAAATGTGGACTGATTTTGTGGATTTGAATTGCTGTGGAGGAGTGGCATCGATAGCTATGGTAATGAAACTGATAGTGTGGATGTAGACTGGTGTGGTGAGGTTAAGTTTGGCTTTTTTGGGTAATCGGTGCAGTAGCGCAGAATATTTTGGCTTTTTTGGATTTGAGTATCGAAATGTGGACTGATTTTGTGGATTTGAATTGCTGTGGAGGAGTGGCATCGATAGCTATGGTAATGAAACTGATAGTGTGGATGTAGACTGGTGTGGTGAGGTTAAGTTTGGCTTTTTTGGGTAATCGGTGCAGTAGCGCAGAATATTTTGGCTTTTTTGGATTTGAGTATCGAAATGTGGACTGATTTTGTGGATTTGAATTGCTGTGGAGGAGTGGCATCGATAGCTATGGTAATGAAACTGATCGTGTGGATGTAGACTGGTGTGGTGAGGTTAAGTTTGGCTTTTTTGGGTAATCGGTGCAGTAGCGCAGAATATTTTGGCTTTTTTGGATTTGAGTATCGAAATGTGGACTGATTTTGTGGATTTGAATTGCTGTGGAGGAGTGGCATCGATAGCTATGGTAATGAAACTGATAGTGTGGATGTAGACTGGTGTGGTGAGGTTAAGTTTGGCTTTTTTGGGTAATCGGTGCAGTAGCGCAGAATATTTTGGCTTTTTTGGATTTGAGTATCGAAATGTGGACTGATTTTGTGGATTTGAATTGCTGTGGAGGAGTGGCATCGATCGCTATGGTAATGAAACTGATAGTGTGGATGTAGACTGGTGTGGTGAGGTTAAGTTTGGCTTTTTTGGGTAATCGGTGCAGTAGCGCAGAATATTTTGGCTTTTTTGGATTTGAGTATCGAAATGTGGACTGATTTTGTGGATTTGAATTGCTGTGGAGGAGTGGCATCGATAGCTATGGTAATGAAACTGATAGTGTGGATGTAGACTGGTGTGGTGAGGTTAAGTTTGGCTTTTTTGGGTAATCGGTGCAGTAGCGCAGAATATTTTGGCTTTTTTGGATTTGAGTATCGAAATGTGGACTGATTTTGTGGATTTGAATTGCTGTGGAGGAGTGGCATCGATAGCTATGGTAATGAAACTGATAGTGTGGATGTAGACTGGTGTGGTGAGGTTAAGTTTGGCTTTTTTGGGTAATCGGTGCAGTAGCGCAGAATATTTTGGCTTTTTTGGATTTGAGTATCGAAATGTGGACTGATTTTGTGGATTTGAATTGCTGTGGAGGAGTGGCATCGATCGCTATGGTAATGAAACTGATAGTGTGGATGTAGACTGGTGTGGTGAGGTTAAGTTTGGCTTTTTTGGGTAATCGGTGCAGTAGCGCAGAATATTTTGGCTTTTTTGGATTTGAGTATCGAAATGTGGACTGATTTTGTGGATTTGAATTGCTGTGGAGGAGTGGCATCGATCGCTATGGTAATGAAACTGATAGTGTGGATGTAGACTGGTGTGGTGAGGTTAAGTTTGGCTTTTTTGGGTAATCGGTGCAGTAGCGCAGAATATTTTGGCTTTTTTGGATTTGAGTATCGAAATGTGGACTGATTTTGTGGATTTGAATTGCTGTGGAGGAGTGGCATCGATAGCTATGGTAATGAAACTGATAGTGTGGATGTAGACTGGTGTGGTGAGGTTAAGTTTGGCTTTTTTGGGTAATCGGTGCAGTAGCGCAGAATATTTTGGCTTTTTTGGATTTGAGTATCGAAATGTGGACTGATTTTGTGGATTTGAATTGCTGTGGAGGAGTGGCATCGATAGCTATGGTAATGAAACTGATAGTGTGGATGTAGACTGGTGTGGTGAGGTTAAGTTTGGCTTTTTTGGGTAATCGGTGCAGTAGCGCAGAATATTTTGGCTTTTTTGGATTTGAGTATCGAAATGTGGACTGATTTTGTGGATTTGAATTGCTGTGGAGGAGTGGCATCGATAGCTATGGTAATGAAACTGATAGTGTGGATGTAGACTGGTGTGGTGAGGTTAAGTTTGGCTTTTTTGGGTAATCGGTGCAGTAGCGCAGAATATTTTGGCTTTTTTGGATTTGAGTATCGAAATGTGGACTGATTTTGTGGATTTGAATTGCTGTGGAGGAGTGGCATCGATAGCTATGGTAATGAAACTGATAGTGTGGATGTAGACTGGTGTGGTGAGGTTAAGTTTGGCTTTTTTGGGTAATCGGTGCAGTAGCGCAGAATATTTTGGCTTTTTTGGATTTGAGTATCGAAATGTGGACTGATTTTGTGGATTTGAATTGCTGTGGAGGAGTGGCATCGATCGCTATGGTAATGAAACTGATCGTGTGGATGTAGACTGGTGTGGTGAGGTTAAGTTTGGCTTTTTTGGGTAATCGGTGCAGTAGCGCAGAATATTTTGGCTTTTTTGGATTTGAGTATCGAAATGTGGACTGATTTTGTGGATTTGAATTGCTGTGGAGGAGTGGCATCGATAGCTATGGTAATGAAACTGATAGTGTGGATGTAGACTGGTGTGGTGAGGTTAAGTTTGGCTTTTTTGGGTAATCGGTGCAGTAGCGCAGAATATTTTGGCTTTTTTGGATTTGAGTATCGAAATGTGGACTGATTTTGTGGATTTGAATTGCTGTGGAGGAGTGGCATCGATAGCTATGGTAATGAAACTGATAGTGTGGATGTAGACTGGTGTGGTGAGGTTAAGTTTGGCTTTTTTGGGTAATCGGTGCAGTAGCGCAGAATATTTTGGCTTTTTTGGATTTGAGTATCGAAATGTGGACTGATTTTGTGGATTTGAATTGCTGTGGAGGAGTGGCATCGATAGCTATGGTAATGAAACTGATAGTGTGGATGTAGACTGGTGTGGTGAGGTTAAGTTTGGCTTTTTTGGGTAATCGGTGCAGTAGCGCAGAATATTTTGGCTTTTTTGGATTTGAGTATCGAAATGTGGACTGATTTTGTGGATTTGAATTGCTGTGGAGGAGTGGCATCGATAGCTATGGTAATGAAACTGATAGTGTGGATGTAGACTGGTGTGGTGAGGTTAAGTTTGGCTTTTTTGGGTAATCGGTGCAGTAGCGCAGAATATTTTGGCTTTTTTGGATTTGAGTATCGAAATGTGGACTGATTTTGTGGATTTGAATTGCTGTGGAGGAGTGGCATCGATCGCTATGGTAATGAAACTGATCGTGTGGATGTAGACTGGTGTGGTGAGGTTAAGTTTGGCTTTTTTGGGTAATCGGTGCAGTAGCGCAGAATATTTTGGCTTTTTTTGGATTTGAGTATCGAAATGTGGACTGATTTTGTGGATTTGAATTGCTGTGGAGGAGTGGCATCGATAGCTATGGTAATGAAACTGATAGTGTGGATGTAGACTGGTGTGGTGAGGTTAAGTTTGGCTTTTTTGGGTAATCGGTGCAGTAGCGCAGAATATTTTGGCTTTTTTGGATTTGAGTATCGAAATGTGGACTGATTTTGTGGATTTGAATTGCTGTGGAGGAGTGGCATCGATAGCTATGGTAATGAAACTGATAGTGTGGATGTAGACTGGTGTGGTGAGGTTAAGTTTGGCTTTTTTGGGTAATCGGTGCAGTAGCGCAGAATATTTTGGCTTTTTTGGATTTGAGTATCGAAATGTGGACTGATTTTGTGGATTTGAATTGCTGTGGAGGAGTGGCATCGATAGCTATGGTAATGAAACTGATAGTGTGGATGTAGACTGGTGTGGTGAGGTTAAGTTTGGCTTTTTTGGGTAATCGGTGCAGTAGCGCAGAATATTTTGGCTTTTTTGGATTTGAGTATCGAAATGTGGACTGATTTTGTGGATTTGAATTGCTGTGGAGGAGTGGCATCGATAGCTATGGTAATGAAACTGATAGTGTGGATGTAGACTGGTGTGGTGAGGTTAAGTTTGGCTTTTTTGGGTAATCGGTGCAGTAGCGCAGAATATTTTGGCTTTTTTGGATTTGAGTATCGAAATGTGGACTGATTTTGTGGATTTGAATTGCTGTGGAGGAGTGGCATCGATAGCTATGGTAATGAAACTGATAGTGTGGATGTAGACTGGTGTGGTGAGGTTAAGTTTGGCTTTTTTGGGTAATCGGTGCAGTAGCGCAGAATATTTTGGCTTTTTTGGATTTGAGTATCGAAATGTGGACTGATTTTGTGGATTTGAATTGCTGTGGAGGAGTGGCATCGATAGCTATGGTAATGAAACTGATAGTGTGGATGTAGACTGGTGTGGTGAGGTTAAGTTTGGCTTTTTTGGGTAATCGGTGCAGTAGCGCAGAATATTTTGGCTTTTTTGGATTTGAGTATCGAAATGTGGACTGATTTTGTGGATTTGAATTGCTGTGGAGGAGTGGCATCGATAGCTATGGTAATGAAACTGATAGTGTGGATGTAGACTGGTGTGGTGAGGTTAAGTTTGGCTTTTTTGGGTAATCGGTGCAGTAGCGCAGAATATTTTGGCTTTTTTGGATTTGAGTATCGAAATGTGGACTGATTTTGTGGATTTGAATTGCTGTGGAGGAGTGGCATCGATAGCTATGGTAATGAAACTGATAGTGTGGATGTAGACTGGTGTGGTGAGGTTAAGTTTGGCTTTTTTGGGTAATCGGTGCAGTAGCGCAGAATATTTTGGCTTTTTTGGATTTGAGTATCGAAATGTGGACTGATTTTGTGGATTTGAATTGCTGTGGAGGAGTGGCATCGATAGCTATGGTAATGAAACTGATCGTGTGGATGTAGACTGGTGTGGTGAGGTTAAGTTTGGCTTTTTTGGGTAATCGGTGCAGTAGCGCAGAATATTTTGGCTTTTTTGGATTTGAGTATCGAAATGTGGACTGATTTTGTGGATTTGAATTGCTGTGGAGGAGTGGCATCGATAGCTATGGTAATGAAACTGATAGTGTGGATGTAGACTGGTGTGGTGAGGTTAAGTTTGGCTTTTTTGGGTAATCGGTGCAGTAGCGCAGAATATTTTGGCTTTTTTGGATTTGAGTATCGAAATGTGGACTGATTTTGTGGATTTGAATTGCTGTGGAGGAGTGGCATCGATAGCTATGGTAATGAAACTGATAGTGTGGATGTAGACTGGTGTGGTGAGGTTAAGTTTGGCTTTTTTGGGTAATCGGTGCAGTAGCGCAGAATATTTTGGCTTTTTTGGATTTGAGTATCGAAATGTGGACTGATTTTGTGGATTTGAATTGCTGTGGAGGAGTGGCATCGATAGCTATGGTAATGAAACTGATAGTGTGGATGTAGACTGGTGTGGTGAGGTTAAGTTTGGCTTTTTTGGGTAATCGGTGCAGTAGCGCAGAATATTTTGGCTTTTTTGGATTTGAGTATCGAAATGTGGACTGATTTTGTGGATTTGAATTGCTGTGGAGGAGTGGCATCGATCGCTATGGTAATGAAACTGATAGTGTGGATGTAGACTGGTGTGGTGAGGTTAAGTTTGGCTTTTTTGGGTAATCGGTGCAGTAGCGCAGAATATTTTGGCTTTTTTGGATTTGAGTATCGAAATGTGGACTGATTTTGTGGATTTGAATTGCTGTAGAGGAGTGGCATCGATAGCTATGGTAATGAAACTGATAGTGTGGATGTAGACTGGTGTGGTGAGGTTAAGTTTGGCTTTTTTGGGTAATCGGTGCAGTAGCGCAGAATATTTTGGCTTTTTTGGATTTGAGTATCGAAATGTGGACTGATTTTGTGGATTTGAATTGCTGTGGAGGAGTGGCATCGATAGCTATGGTAATGAAACTGATAGTGTGGATGTAGACTGGTGTGGTGAGGTTAAGTTTGGCTTTTTTGGGTAATCGGTGCAGTAGCGCAGAATATTTTGGCTTTTTTGGATTTGAGTATCGAAATGTGGACTGATTTTGTGGATTTGAATTGCTGTGGAGGAGTGGCATCGATCGCTATGGTAATGAAACTGATAGTGTGGATGTAGACTGGTGTGGTGAGGTTAAGTTTGGCTTTTTTGGGTAATCGGTGCAGTAGCGCAGAATATTTTGGCTTTTTTGGATTTGAGTATCGAAATGTGGACTGATTTTGTGGATTTGAATTGCTGTGGAGGAGTGGCATCGATAGCTATGGTAATGAAACTGATAGTGTGGATGTAGACTGGTGTGGTGAGGTTAAGTTTGGCTTTTTTGGGTAATCGGTGCAGTAGCGCAGAATATTTTGGCTTTTTTGGATTTGAGTATCGAAATGTGGACTGATTTTGTGGATTTGAATTGCTGTGGAGGAGTGGCATCGATAGCTATGGTAATGAAACTGATAGTGTGGATGTAGACTGGTGTGGTGAGGTTAAGTTTGGCTTTTTTGGGTAATCGGTGCAGTAGCGCAGAATATTTTGGCTTTTTTGGATTTGAGTATCGAAATGTGGACTGATTTTGTGGATTTGAATTGCTGTGGAGGAGTGGCATCGATAGCTATGGTAATGAAACTGATAGTGTGGATGTAGACTGGTGTGGTGAGGTTAAGTTTGGCTTTTTTGGGTAATCGGTGCAGTAGCGCAGAATATTTTGGCTTTTTTGGATTTGAGTATCGAAATGTGGACTGATTTTGTGGATTTGAATTGCTGTGGAGGAGTGGCATCGATAGCTATGGTAATGAAACTGATAGTGTGGATGTAGACTGGTGTGGTGAGGTTAAGTTTGGCTTTTTTGGGTAATCGGTGCAGTAGCGCAGAATATTTTGGCTTTTTTGGATTTGAGTATCGAAATGTGGACTGATTTTGTGGATTTGAATTGCTGTGGAGGAGTGGCATCGATCGCTATGGTAATGAAACTGATAGTGTGGATGTAGACTGGTGTGGTGAGGTTAAGTTTGGCTTTTTTGGGTAATCGGTGCAGTAGCGCAGAATATTTTGGCTTTTTTGGATTTGAGTATCGAAATGTGGACTGATTTTGTGGATTTGAATTGCTGTGGAGGAGTGGCATCGATCGCTATGGTAATGAAACTGATAGTGTGGATGTAGACTGGTGTGGTGAGGTTAAGTTTGGCTTTTTTGGGTAATCGGTGCAGTAGCGCAGAATATTTTGGCTTTTTTGGATTTGAGTATCGAAATGTGGACTGATTTTGTGGATTTGAATTGCTGTGGAGGAGTGGCATCGATAGCTATGGTAATGAAACTGATCGTGTGGATGTAGACTGGTGTGGTGAGGTTAAGTTTGGCTTTTTTGGGTAATCGGTGCAGTAGCGCAGAATATTTTGGCTTTTTTGGATTTGAGTATCGAAATGTGGACTGATTTTGTGGATTTGAATTGCTGTGGAGGAGTGGCATCGATAGCTATGGTAATGAAACTGATAGTGTGGATGTAGACTGGTGTGGTGAGGTTAAGTTTGGCTTTTTTGGGTAATCGGTGCAGTAGCGCAGAATATTTTGGCTTTTTTGGATTTGAGTATCGAAATGTGGACTGATTTTGTGGATTTGAATTGCTGTGGAGGAGTGGCATCGATCGCTATGGTAATGAAACTGATAGTGTGGATGTAGACTGGTGTGGTGAGGTTAAGTTTGGCTTTTTTGGGTAATCGGTGCAGTAGCGCAGAATATTTTGGCTTTTTTGGATTTGAGTATCGAAATGTGGACTGATTTTGTGGATTTGAATTGCTGTGGAGGAGTGGCATCGATAGCTATGGTAATGAAACTGATAGTGTGGATGTAGACTGGTGTGGTGAGGTTAAGTTTGGCTTTTTTGGGTAATCGGTGCAGTAGCGCAGAATATTTTGGCTTTTTTGGATTTGAGTATCGAAATGTGGACTGATTTTGTGGATTTGAATTGCTGTGGAGGAGTGGCATCGATAGCTATGGTAATGAAACTGATCGTGTGGATGTAGACTGGTGTGGTGAGGTTAAGTTTGGCTTTTTTGGGTAATCGGTGCAGTAGCGCAGAATATTTTGGCTTTTTTGGATTTGAGTATCGAAATGTGGACTGATTTTGTGGATTTGAATTGCTGTGGAGGAGTGGCATCGATAGCTATGGTAATGAAACTGATAGTGTGGATGTAGACTGGTGTGGTGAGGTTAAGTTTGGCTTTTTTGGGTAATCGGTGCAGTAGCGCAGAATATTTTGGCTTTTTTGGATTTGAGTATCGAAATGTGGACTGATTTTGTGGATTTGAATTGCTGTGGAGGAGTGGCATCGATCGCTATGGTAATGAAACTGATCGTGTGGATGTAGACTGGTGTGGTGAGGTTAAGTTTGGCTTTTTTGGGTAATCGGTGCAGTAGCGCAGAATATTTTGGCTTTTTTGGATTTGAGTATCGAAATGTGGACTGATTTTGTGGATTTGAATTGCTGTGGAGGAGTGGCATCGATCGCTATGGTAATGAAACTGATAGTGTGGATGTAGACTGGTGTGGTGAGGTTAAGTTTGGCTTTTTTGGGTAATCGGTGCAGTAGCGCAGAATATTTTGGCTTTTTTGGATTTGAGTATCGAAATGTGGACTGATTTTGTGGATTTGAATTGCTGTGGAGGAGTGGCATCGATAGCTATGGTAATGAAACTGATAGTGTGGATGTAGACTGGTGTGGTGAGGTTAAGTTTGGCTTTTTTGGGTAATCGGTGCAGTAGCGCAGAATATTTTGGCTTTTTTGGATTTGAGTATCGAAATGTGGACTGATTTTGTGGATTTGAATTGCTGTGGAGGAGTGGCATCGATAGCTATGGTAATGAAACTGATAGTGTGGATGTAGACTGGTGTGGTGAGGTTAAGTTTGGCTTTTTTGGGTAATCGGTGCAGTAGCGCAGAATATTTTGGCTTTTTTGGATTTGAGTATCGAAATGTGGACTGATTTTGTGGATTTGAATTGCTGTGGAGGAGTGGCATCGATAGCTATGGTAATGAAACTGATAGTGTGGATGTAGACTGGTGTGGTGAGGTTAAGTTTGGCTTTTTTGGGTAATCGGTGCAGTAGCGCAGAATATTTTGGCTTTTTTGGATTTGAGTATCGAAATGTGGACTGATTTTGTGGATTTGAATTGCTGTGGAGGAGTGGCATCGATCGCTATGGTAATGAAACTGATAGTGTGGATGTAGACTGGTGTGGTGAGGTTAAGTTTGGCTTTTTTGGGTAATCGGTGCAGTAGCGCAGAATATTTTGGCTTTTTTGGATTTGAGTATCGAAATGTGGACTGATTTTGTGGATTTGAATTGCTGTGGAGGAGTGGCATCGATAGCTATGGTAATGAAACTGATAGTGTGGATGTAGACTGGTGTGGTGAGGTTAAGTTTGGCTTTTTTGGGTAATCGGTGCAGTAGCGCAGAATATTTTGGCTTTTTTGGATTTGAGTATCGAAATGTGGACTGATTTTGTGGATTTGAATTGCTGTGGAGGAGTGGCATCGATAGCTATGGTAATGAAACTGATAGTGTGGATGTAGACTGGTGTGGTGAGGTTAAGTTTGGCTTTTTTGGGTAATCGGTGCAGTAGCGCAGAATATTTTGGCTTTTTTGGATTTGAGTATCGAAATGTGGACTGATTTTGTGGATTTGAATTGCTGTGGAGGAGTGGCATCGATAGCTATGGTAATGAAACTGATAGTGTGGATGTAGACTGGTGTGGTGAGGTTAAGTTTGGCTTTTTTGGGTAATCGGTGCAGTAGCGCAGAATATTTTGGCTTTTTTGGATTTGAGTATCGAAATGTGGACTGATTTTGTGGATTTGAATTGCTGTGGAGGAGTGGCATCGATAGCTATGGTAATGAAACTGATAGTGTGGATGTAGACTGGTGTGGTGAGGTTAAGTTTGGCTTTTTTGGGTAATCGGTGCAGTAGCGCAGAATATTTTGGCTTTTTTGGATTTGAGTATCGAAATGTGGACTGATTTTGTGGATTTGAATTGCTGTGGAGGAGTGGCATCGATAGCTATGGTAATGAAACTGATAGTGTGGATGTAGACTGGTGTGGTGAGGTTAAGTTTGGCTTTTTTGGGTAATCGGTGCAGCAGCGCAGAATATTTTGGCTTTTTTGGATTTGAGTATCGAAATGTGGACTGATTTTGTGGATTTGAATTGCTGTGGAGGAGTGGCATCGATAGCTATGGTAATGAAACTGATAGTGTGGATGTAGACTGGTGTGGTGAGGTTAAGTTTGGCTTTTTTGGGTAATCGGTGCAGTAGCGCAGAATATTTTGGCTTTTTTGGATTTGAGTATCGAAATGTGGACTGATTTTGTGGATTTGAATTGCTGTGGAGGAGTGGCATCGATCGCTATGGTAATGAAACTGATCGTGTGGATGTAGACTGGTGTGGTGAGGTTAAGTTTGGCTTTTTTGGGTAATCGGTGCAGTAGCGCAGAATATTTTGGCTTTTTTGGATTTGAGTATCGAAATGTGGACTGATTTTGTGGATTTGAATTGCTGTGGAGGAGTGGCATCGATAGCTATGGTAATGAAACTGATAGTGTGGATGTAGACTGGTGTGGTGAGGTTAAGTTTGGCTTTTTTGGGTAATCGGTGCAGTAGCGCAGAATATTTTGGCTTTTTTGGATTTGAGTATCGAAATGTGGACTGATTTTGTGGATTTGAATTGCTGTGGAGGAGTGGCATCGATAGCTATGGTAATGAAACTGATAGTGTGGATGTAGACTGGTGTGGTGAGGTTAAGTTTGGCTTTTTTGGGTAATCGGTGCAGTAGCGCAGAATATTTTGGCTTTTTTGGATTTGAGTATCGAAATGTGGACTGATTTTGTGGATTTGAATTGCTGTGGAGGAGTGGCATCGATAGCTATGGTAATGAAACTGATAGTGTGGATGTAGACTGGTGTGGTGAGGTTAAGTTTGGCTTTTTTGGGTAATCGGTGCAGTAGCGCAGAATATTTTGGCTTTTTTGGATTTGAGTATCGAAATGTGGACTGATTTTGTGGATTTGAATTGCTGTGGAGGAGTGGCATCGATAGCTATGGTAATGAAACTGATAGTGTGGATGTAGACTGGTGTGGTGAGGTTAAGTTTGGCTTTTTTGGGTAATCGGTGCAGTAGCGCAGAATATTTTGGCTTTTTTGGATTTGAGTATCGAAATGTGGACTGATTTTGTGGATTTGAATTGCTGTGGAGGAGTGGCATCGATAGCTATGGTAATGAAACTGATAGTGTGGATGTAGACTGGTGTGGTGAGGTTAAGTTTGGCTTTTTTGGGTAATCGGTGCAGCAGCGCAGAATATTTTGGCTTTTTTGGATTTGAGTATCGAAATGTGGACTGATTTTGTGGATTTGAATTGCTGTGGAGGAGTGGCATCGATAGCTATGGTAATGAAACTGATAGTGTGGATGTAGACTGGTGTGGTGAGGTTAAGTTTGGCTTTTTTGGGTAATCGGTGCAGTAGCGCAGAATATTTTGGCTTTTTTGGATTTGAGTATCGAAATGTGGACTGATTTTGTGGATTTGAATTGCTGTGGAGGAGTGGCATCGATAGCTATGGTAATGAAACTGATAGTGTGGATGTAGACTGGTGTGGTGAGGTTAAGTTTGGCTTTTTTGGGTAATCGGTGCAGTAGCGCAGAATATTTTGGCTTTTTTGGATTTGAGTATCGAAATGTGGACTGATTTTGTGGATTTGAATTGCTGTGGAGGAGTGGCATCGATAGCTATGGTAATGAAACTGATAGTGTGGATGTAGACTGGTGTGGTGAGGTTAAGTTTGGCTTTTTTGGGTAATCGGTGCAGTAGCGCAGAATATTTTGGCTTTTTTGGATTTGAGTATCGAAATGTGGACTGATTTTGTGGATTTGAATTGCTGTGGAGGAGTGGCATCGATAGCTATGGTAATGAAACTGATAGTGTGGATGTAGACTGGTGTGGTGAGGTTAAGTTTGGCTTTTTTGGGTAATCGGTGCAGTAGCGCAGAATATTTTGGCTTTTTTGGATTTGAGTATCGAAATGTGGACTGATTTTGTGGATTTGAATTGCTGTGGAGGAGTGGCATCGATCGCTATGGTAATGAAACTGATAGTGTGGATGTAGACTGGTGTGGTGAGGTTAAGTTTGGCTTTTTTGGGTAATCGGTGCAGTAGCGCAGAATATTTTGGCTTTTTTGGATTTGAGTATCGAAATGTGGACTGATTTTGTGGATTTGAATTGCTGTGGAGGAGTGGCATCGATAGCTATGGTAATGAAACTGATAGTGTGGATGTAGACTGGTGTGGTGAGGTTAAGTTTGGCTTTTTTGGGTAATCGGTGCAGTAGCGCAGAATATTTTGGCTTTTTTGGATTTGAGTATCGAAATGTGGACTGATTTTGTGGATTTGAATTGCTGTGGAGGAGTGGCATCGATCGCTATGGTAATGAAACTGATAGTGTGGATGTAGACTGGTGTGGTGAGGTTAAGTTTGGCTTTTTTGGGTAATCGGTGCAGTAGCGCAGAATATTTTGGCTTTTTTGGATTTGAGTATCGAAATGTGGACTGATTTTGTGGATTTGAATTGCTGTGGAGGAGTGGCATCGATAGCTATGGTAATGAAACTGATAGTGTGGATGTAGACTGGTGTGGTGAGGTTAAGTTTGGCTTTTTTGGGTAATCGGTGCAGTAGCGCAGAATATTTTGGCTTTTTTGGATTTGAGTATCGAAATGTGGACTGATTTTGTGGATTTGAATTGCTGTGGAGGAGTGGCATCGATAGCTATGGTAATGAAACTGATAGTGTGGATGTAGACTGGTGTGGTGAGGTTAAGTTTGGCTTTTTTGGGTAATCGGTGCAGTAGCGCAGAATATTTTGGCTTTTTTGGATTTGAGTATCGAAATGTGGACTGATTTTGTGGATTTGAATTGCTGTGGAGGAGTGGCATCGATAGCTATGGTAATGAAACTGATAGTGTGGATGTAGACTGGTGTGGTGAGGTTAAGTTTGGCTTTTTTGGGTAATCGGTGCAGTAGCGCAGAATATTTTGGCTTTTTTGGATTTGAGTATCGAAATGTGGACTGATTTTGTGGATTTGAATTGCTGTGGAGGAGTGGCATCGATAGCTATGGTAATGAAACTGATAGTGTGGATGTAGACTGGTGTGGTGAGGTTAAGTTTGGCTTTTTTGGGTAATCGGTGCAGTAGCGCAGAATATTTTGGCTTTTTTGGATTTGAGTATCGAAATGTGGACTGATTTTGTGGATTTGAATTGCTGTGGAGGAGTGGCATCGATCGCTATGGTAATGAAACTGATAGTGTGGATGTAGACTGGTGTGGTGAGGTTAAGTTTGGCTTTTTTGGGTAATCGGTGCAGTAGCGCAGAATATTTTGGCTTTTTTGGATTTGAGTATCGAAATGTGGACTGATTTTGTGGATTTGAATTGCTGTGGAGGAGTGGCATCGATAGCTATGGTAATGAAACTGATAGTGTGGATGTAGACTGGTGTGGTGAGGTTAAGTTTGGCTTTTTTGGGTAATCGGTGCAGTAGCGCAGAATATTTTGGCTTTTTTGGATTTGAGTATCGAAATGTGGACTGATTTTGTGGATTTGAATTGCTGTGGAGGAGTGGCATCGATAGCTATGGTAATGAAACTGATAGTGTGGATGTAGACTGGTGTGGTGAGGTTAAGTTTGGCTTTTTTGGGTAATCGGTGCAGTAGCGCAGAATATTTTGGCTTTTTTGGATTTGAGTATCGAAATGTGGACTGATTTTGTGGATTTGAATTGCTGTGGAGGAGTGGCATCGATCGCTATGGTAATGAAACTGATAGTGTGGATGTAGACTGGTGTGGTGAGGTTAAGTTTGGCTTTTTTGGGTAATCGGTGCAGTAGCGCAGAATATTTTGGCTTTTTTGGATTTGAGTATCGAAATGTGGACTGATTTTGTGGATTTGAATTGCTGTGGAGGAGTGGCATCGATAGCTATGGTAATGAAACTGATAGTGTGGATGTAGACTGGTGTGGTGAGGTTAAGTTTGGCTTTTTTGGGTAATCGGTGCAGTAGCGCAGAATATTTTGGCTTTTTTGGATTTGAGTATCGAAATGTGGACTGATTTTGTGGATTTGAATTGCTGTGGAGGAGTGGCATCGATAGCTATGGTAATGAAACTGATAGTGTGGATGTAGACTGGTGTGGTGAGGTTAAGTTTGGCTTTTTTGGGTAATCGGTGCAGTAGCGCAGAATATTTTGGCTTTTTTGGATTTGAGTATCGAAATGTGGACTGATTTTGTGGATTTGAATTGCTGTGGAGGAGTGGCATCGATAGCTATGGTAATGAAACTGATAGTGTGGATGTAGACTGGTGTGGTGAGGTTAAGTTTGGCTTTTTTGGGTAATCGGTGCAGTAGCGCAGAATATTTTGGCTTTTTTGGATTTGAGTATCGAAATGTGGACTGATTTTGTGGATTTGAATTGCTGTGGAGGAGTGGCATCGATAGCTATGGTAATGAAACTGATAGTGTGGATGTAGACTGGTGTGGTGAGGTTAAGTTTGGCTTTTTTGGGTAATCGGTGCAGTAGCGCAGAATATTTTGGCTTTTTTGGATTTGAGTATCGAAATGTGGACTGATTTTGTGGATTTGAATTGCTGTGGAGGAGTGGCATCGATCGCTATGGTAATGAAACTGATAGTGTGGATGTAGACTGGTGTGGTGAGGTTAAGTTTGGCTTTTTTGGGTAATCGGTGCAGTAGCGCAGAATATTTTGGCTTTTTTGGATTTGAGTATCGAAATGTGGACTGATTTTGTGGATTTGAATTGCTGTGGAGGAGTGGCATCGATAGCTATGGTAATGAAACTGATAGTGTGGATGTAGACTGGTGTGGTGAGGTTAAGTTTGGCTTTTTTGGGTAATCGGTGCAGTAGCGCAGAATATTTTGGCTTTTTTGGATTTGAGTATCGAAATGTGGACTGATTTTGTGGATTTGAATTGCTGTGGAGGAGTGGCATCGATAGCTATGGTAATGAAACTGATAGTGTGGATGTAGACTGGTGTGGTGAGGTTAAGTTTGGCTTTTTTGGGTAATCGGTGCAGTAGCGCAGAATATTTTGGCTTTTTTGGATTTGAGTATCGAAATGTGGACTGATTTTGTGGATTTGAATTGCTGTGGAGGAGTGGCATCGATAGCTATGGTAATGAAACTGATAGTGTGGATGTAGACTGGTGTGGTGAGGTTAAGTTTGGCTTTTTTGGGTAATCGGTGCAGTAGCGCAGAATATTTTGGCTTTTTTGGATTTGAGTATCGAAATGTGGACTGATTTTGTGGATTTGAATTGCTGTGGAGGAGTGGCATCGATAGCTATGGTAATGAAACTGATAGTGTGGATGTAGACTGGTGTGGTGAGGTTAAGTTTGGCTTTTTTGGGTAATCGGTGCAGTAGCGCAGAATATTTTGGCTTTTTTGGATTTGAGTATCGAAATGTGGACTGATTTTGTGGATTTGAATTGCTGTGGAGGAGTGGCATCGATAGCTATGGTAATGAAACTGATAGTGTGGATGTAGACTGGTGTGGTGAGGTTAAGTTTGGCTTTTTTGGGTAATCGGTGCAGTAGCGCAGAATATTTTGGCTTTTTTGGATTTGAGTATCGAAATGTGGACTGATTTTGTGGATTTGAATTGCTGTGGAGGAGTGGCATCGATAGCTATGGTAATGAAACTGATAGTGTGGATGTAGACTGGTGTGGTGAGGTTAAGTTTGGCTTTTTTGGGTAATCGGTGCAGTAGCGCAGAATATTTTGGCTTTTTTGGATTTGAGTATCGAAATGTGGACTGATTTTGTGGATTTGAATTGCTGTGGAGGAGTGGCATCGATCGCTATGGTAATGAAACTGATAGTGTGGATGTAGACTGGTGTGGTGAGGTTAAGTTTGGCTTTTTTGGGTAATCGGTGCAGTAGCGCAGAATATTTTGGCTTTTTTGGATTTGAGTATCGAAATGTGGACTGATTTTGTGGATTTGAATTGCTGTGGAGGAGTGGCATCGATAGCTATGGTAATGAAACTGATCGTGTGGATGTAGACTGGTGTGGTGAGGTTAAGTTTGGCTTTTTTGGGTAATCGGTGCAGTAGCGCAGAATATTTTGGCTTTTTTGGATTTGAGTATCGAAATGTGGACTGATTTTGTGGATTTGAATTGCTGTGGAGGAGTGGCATCGATAGCTATGGTAATGAAACTGATAGTGTGGATGTAGACTGGTGTGGTGAGGTTAAGTTTGGCTTTTTTGGGTAATCGGTGCAGTAGCGCAGAATATTTTGGCTTTTTTGGATTTGAGTATCGAAATGTGGACTGATTTTGTGGATTTGAATTGCTGTGGAGGAGTGGCATCGATAGCTATGGTAATGAAACTGATAGTGTGGATGTAGACTGGTGTGGTGAGGTTAAGTTTGGCTTTTTTGGGTAATCGGTGCAGTAGCGCAGAATATTTTGGCTTTTTTGGATTTGAGTATCGAAATGTGGACTGATTTTGTGGATTTGAATTGCTGTGGAGGAGTGGCATCGATAGCTATGGTAATGAAACTGATAGTGTGGATGTAGACTGGTGTGGTGAGGTTAAGTTTGGCTTTTTTGGGTAATCGGTGCAGTAGCGCAGAATATTTTGGCTTTTTTGGATTTGAGTATCGAAATGTGGACTGATTTTGTGGATTTGAATTGCTGTGGAGGAGTGGCATCGATAGCTATGGTAATGAAACTGATAGTGTGGATGTAGACTGGTGTGGTGAGGTTAAGTTTGGCTTTTTTGGGTAATCGGTGCAGTAGCGCAGAATATTTTGGCTTTTTTGGATTTGAGTATCGAAATGTGGACTGATTTTGTGGATTTGAATTGCTGTGGAGGAGTGGCATCGATAGCTATGGTAATGAAACTGATAGTGTGGATGTAGACTGGTGTGGTGAGGTTAAGTTTGGCTTTTTTGGGTAATCGGTGCAGTAGCGCAGAATATTTTGGCTTTTTTGGATTTGAGTATCGAAATGTGGACTGATTTTGTGGATTTGAATTGCTGTGGAGGAGTGGCATCGATAGCTATGGTAATGAAACTGATCGTGTGGATGTAGACTGGTGTGGTGAGGTTAAGTTTGGCTTTTTTGGGTAATCGGTGCAGTAGCGCAGAATATTTTGGCTTTTTTGGATTTGAGTATCGAAATGTGGACTGATTTTGTGGATTTGAATTGCTGTGGAGGAGTGGCATCGATAGCTATGGTAATGAAACTGATAGTGTGGATGTAGACTGGTGTGGTGAGGTTAAGTTTGGCTTTTTTGGGTAATCGGTGCAGTAGCGCAGAATATTTTGGCTTTTTTGGATTTGAGTATCGAAATGTGGACTGATTTTGTGGATTTGAATTGCTGTGGAGGAGTGGCATCGATAGCTATGGTAATGAAACTGATAGTGTGGATGTAGACTGGTGTGGTGAGGTTAAGTTTGGCTTTTTTGGGTAATCGGTGCAGTAGCGCAGAATATTTTGGCTTTTTTGGATTTGAGTATCGAAATGTGGACTGATTTTGTGGATTTGAATTGCTGTGGAGGAGTGGCATCGATCGCTATGGTAATGAAACTGATAGTGTGGATGTAGACTGGTGTGGTGAGGTTAAGTTTGGCTTTTTTGGGTAATCGGTGCAGTAGCGCAGAATATTTTGGCTTTTTTGGATTTGAGTATCGAAATGTGGACTGATTTTGTGGATTTGAATTGCTGTGGAGGAGTGGCATCGATAGCTATGGTAATGAAACTGATAGTGTGGATGTAGACTGGTGTGGTGAGGTTAAGTTTGGCTTTTTTGGGTAATCGGTGCAGTAGCGCAGAATATTTTGGCTTTTTTGGATTTGAGTATCGAAATGTGGACTGATTTTGTGGATTTGAATTGCTGTGGAGGAGTGGCATCGATAGCTATGGTAATGAAACTGATAGTGTGGATGTAGACTGGTGTGGTGAGGTTAAGTTTGGCTTTTTTGGGTAATCGGTGCAGCAGCGCAGAATATTTTGGCTTTTTTGGATTTGAGTATCGAAATGTGGACTGATTTTGTGGATTTGAATTGCTGTGGAGGAGTGGCATCGATAGCTATGGTAATGAAACTGATAGTGTGGATGTAGACTGGTGTGGTGAGGTTAAGTTTGGCTTTTTTGGGTAATCGGTGCAGTAGCGCAGAATATTTTGGCTTTTTTGGATTTGAGTATCGAAATGTGGACTGATTTTGTGGATTTGAATTGCTGTGGAGGAGTGGCATCGATAGCTATGGTAATGAAACTGATAGTGTGGATGTAGACTGGTGTGGTGAGGTTAAGTTTGGCTTTTTTGGGTAATCGGTGCAGTAGCGCAGAATATTTTGGCTTTTTTGGATTTGAGTATCGAAATGTGGACTGATTTTGTGGATTTGAATTGCTGTGGAGGAGTGGCATCGATAGCTATGGTAATGAAACTGATCGTGTGGATGTAGACTGGTGTGGTGAGGTTAAGTTTGGCTTTTTTGGGTAATCGGTGCAGTAGCGCAGAATATTTTGGCTTTTTTGGATTTGAGTATCGAAATGTGGACTGATTTTGTGGATTTGAATTGCTGTGGAGGAGTGGCATCGATAGCTATGGTAATGAAACTGATAGTGTGGATGTAGACTGGTGTGGTGAGGTTAAGTTTGGCTTTTTTGGGTAATCGGTGCAGTAGCGCAGAATATTTTGGCTTTTTTGGATTTGAGTATCGAAATGTGGACTGATTTTGTGGATTTGAATTGCTGTGGAGGAGTGGCATCGATAGCTATGGTAATGAAACTGATAGTGTGGATGTAGACTGGTGTGGTGAGGTTAAGTTTGGCTTTTTTGGGTAATCGGTGCAGTAGCGCAGAATATTTTGGCTTTTTTGGATTTGAGTATCGAAATGTGGACTGATTTTGTGGATTTGAATTGCTGTGGAGGAGTGGCATCGATAGCTATGGTAATGAAACTGATAGTGTGGATGTAGACTGGTGTGGTGAGGTTAAGTTTGGCTTTTTTGGGTAATCGGTGCAGTAGCGCAGAATATTTTGGCTTTTTTGGATTTGAGTATCGAAATGTGGACTGATTTTGTGGATTTGAATTGCTGTGGAGGAGTGGCATCGATAGCTATGGTAATGAAACTGATAGTGTGGATGTAGACTGGTGTGGTGAGGTTAAGTTTGGCTTTTTTGGGTAATCGGTGCAGTAGCGCAGAATATTTTGGCTTTTTTGGATTTGAGTATCGAAATGTGGACTGATTTTGTGGATTTGAATTGCTGTGGAGGAGTGGCATCGATAGCTATGGTAATGAAACTGATAGTGTGGATGTAGACTGGTGTGGTGAGGTTAAGTTTGGCTTTTTTGGGTAATCGGTGCAGCAGCGCAGAATATTTTGGCTTTTTTGGATTTGAGTATCGAAATGTGGACTGATTTTGTGGATTTGAATTGCTGTGGAGGAGTGGCATCGATAGCTATGGTAATGAAACTGATAGTGTGGATGTAGACTGGTGTGGTGAGGTTAAGTTTGGCTTTTTTGGGTAATCGGTGCAGTAGCGCAGAATATTTTGGCTTTTTTGGATTTGAGTATCGAAATGTGGACTGATTTTGTGGATTTGAATTGCTGTGGAGGAGTGGCATCGATCGCTATGGTAATGAAACTGATCGTGTGGATGTAGACTGGTGTGGTGAGGTTAAGTTTGGCTTTTTTGGGTAATCGGTGCAGTAGCGCAGAATATTTTGGCTTTTTTGGATTTGAGTATCGAAATGTGGACTGATTTTGTGGATTTGAATTGCTGTGGAGGAGTGGCATCGATAGCTATGGTAATGAAACTGATCGTGTGGATGTAGACTGGTGTGGTGAGGTTAAGTTTGGCTTTTTTGGGTAATCGGTGCAGCAGCGCAGAATATTTTGGCTTTTTTGGATTTGAGTATCGAAATGTGGACTGATTTTGTGGATTTGAATTGCTGTGGAGGAGTGGCATCGATCGCTATGGTAATGAAACTGATAGTGTGGATGTAGACTGGTGTGGTGAGGTTAAGTTTGGCTTTTTTGGGTAATCGGTGCAGTAGCGCAGAATATTTTGGCTTTTTTGGATTTGAGTATCGAAATGTGGACTGATTTTGTGGATTTGAATTGCTGTGGAGGAGTGGCATCGATAGCTATGGTAATGAAACTGATAGTGTGGATGTAGACTGGTGTGGTGAGGTTAAGTTTGGCTTTTTTGGGTAATCGGTGCAGTAGCGCAGAATATTTTGGCTTTTTTGGATTTGAGTATCGAAATGTGGACTGATTTTGTGGATTTGAATTGCTGTGGAGGAGTGGCATCGATAGCTATGGTAATGAAACTGATAGTGTGGATGTAGACTGGTGTGGTGAGGTTAAGTTTGGCTTTTTTGGGTAATCGGTGCAGTAGCGCAGAATATTTTGGCTTTTTTGGATTTGAGTATCGAAATGTGGACTGATTTTGTGGATTTGAATTGCTGTGGAGGAGTGGCATCGATAGCTATGGTAATGAAACTGATCGTGTGGATGTAGACTGGTGTGGTGAGGTTAAGTTTGGCTTTTTTGGGTAATCGGTGCAGTAGCGCAGAATATTTTGGCTTTTTTGGATTTGAGTATCGAAATGTGGACTGATTTTGTGGATTTGAATTGCTGTGGAGGAGTGGCATCGATAGCTATGGTAATGAAACTGATAGTGTGGATGTAGACTGGTGTGGTGAGGTTAAGTTTGGCTTTTTTGGGTAATCGGTGCAGTAGCGCAGAATATTTTGGCTTTTTTGGATTTGAGTATCGAAATGTGGACTGATTTTGTGGATTTGAATTGCTGTGGAGGAGTGGCATCGATAGCTATGGTAATGAAACTGATAGTGTGGATGTAGACTGGTGTGGTGAGGTTAAGTTTGGCTTTTTTGGGTAATCGGTGCAGTAGCGCAGAATATTTTGGCTTTTTTGGATTTGAGTATCGAAATGTGGACTGATTTTGTGGATTTGAATTGCTGTGGAGGAGTGGCATCGATCGCTATGGTAATGAAACTGATAGTGTGGATGTAGACTGGTGTGGTGAGGTTAAGTTTGGCTTTTTTGGGTAATCGGTGCAGTAGCGCAGAATATTTTGGCTTTTTTGGATTTGAGTATCGAAATGTGGACTGATTTTGTGGATTTGAATTGCTGTGGAGGAGTGGCATCGATAGCTATGGTAATGAAACTGATAGTGTGGATGTAGACTGGTGTGGTGAGGTTAAGTTTGGCTTTTTTGGGTAATCGGTGCAGTAGCGCAGAATATTTTGGCTTTTTTGGATTTGAGTATCGAAATGTGGACTGATTTTGTGGATTTGAATTGCTGTGGAGGAGTGGCATCGATAGCTATGGTAATGAAACTGATAGTGTGGATGTAGACTGGTGTGGTGAGGTTAAGTTTGGCTTTTTTGGGTAATCGGTGCAGTAGCGCAGAATATTTTGGCTTTTTTGGATTTGAGTATCGAAATGTGGACTGATTTTGTGGATTTGAATTGCTGTGGAGGAGTGGCATCGATCGCTATGGTAATGAAACTGATCGTGTGGATGTAGACTGGTGTGGTGAGGTTAAGTTTGGCTTTTTTGGGTAATCGGTGCAGTAGCGCAGAATATTTTGGCTTTTTTGGATTTGAGTATCGAAATGTGGACTGATTTTGTGGATTTGAATTGCTGTGGAGGAGTGGCATCGATAGCTATGGTAATGAAACTGATAGTGTGGATGTAGACTGGTGTGGTGAGGTTAAGTTTGGCTTTTTTGGGTAATCGGTGCAGTAGCGCAGAATATTTTGGCTTTTTTGGATTTGAGTATCGAAATGTGGACTGATTTTGTGGATTTGAATTGCTGTGGAGGAGTGGCATCGATAGCTATGGTAATGAAACTGATAGTGTGGATGTAGACTGGTGTGGTGAGGTTAAGTTTGGCTTTTTTGGGTAATCGGTGCAGTAGCGCAGAATATTTTGGCTTTTTTTGGATTTGAGTATCGAAATGTGGACTGATTTTGTGGATTTGAATTGCTGTGGAGGAGTGGCATCGATCGCTATGGTAATGAAACTGATAGTGTGGATGTAGACTGGTGTGGTGAGGTTAAGTTTGGCTTTTTTGGGTAATCGGTGCAGCAGCGCAGAATATTTTGGCTTTTTTGGATTTGAGTATCGAAATGTGGACTGATTTTGTGGATTTGAATTGCTGTGGAGGAGTGGCATCGATCGCTATGGTAATGAAACTGATAGTGTGGATGTAGACTGGTGTGGTGAGGTTAAGTTTGGCTTTTTTGGGTAATCGGTGCAGTAGCGCAGAATATTTTGGCTTTTTTGGATTTGAGTATCGAAATGTGGACTGATTTTGTGGATTTGAATTGCTGTGGAGGAGTGGCATCGATCGCTATGGTAATGAAACTGATAGTGTGGATGTAGACTGGTGTGGTGAGGTTAAGTTTGGCTTTTTTGGGTAATCGGTGCAGTAGCGCAGAATATTTTGGCTTTTTTGGATTTGAGTATCGAAATGTGGACTGATTTTGTGGATTTGAATTGCTGTGGAGGAGTGGCATCGATAGCTATGGTAATGAAACTGATAGTGTGGATGTAGACTGGTGTGGTGAGGTTAAGTTTGGCTTTTTTGGGTAATCGGTGCAGTAGCGCAGAATATTTTGGCTTTTTTTGGATTTGAGTATCGAAATGTGGACTGATTTTGTGGATTTGAATTGCTGTGGAGGAGTGGCATCGATCGCTATGGTAATGAAACTGATAGTGTGGATGTAGACTGGTGTGGTGAGGTTAAGTTTGGCTTTTTTGGGTAATCGGTGCAGTAGCGCAGAATATTTTGGCTTTTTTGGATTTGAGTATCGAAATGTGGACTGATTTTGTGGATTTGAATTGCTGTGGAGGAGTGGCATCGATAGCTATGGTAATGAAACTGATAGTGTGGATGTAGACTGGTGTGGTGAGGTTAAGTTTGGCTTTTTTGGGTAATCGGTGCAGTAGCGCAGAATATTTTGGCTTTTTTGGATTTGAGTATCGAAATGTGGACTGATTTTGTGGATTTGAATTGCTGTGGAGGAGTGGCATCGATAGCTATGGTAATGAAACTGATAGTGTGGATGTAGACTGGTGTGGTGAGGTTAAGTTTGGCTTTTTTGGGTAATCGGTGCAGTAGCGCAGAATATTTTGGCTTTTTTGGATTTGAGTATCGAAATGTGGACTGATTTTGTGGATTTGAATTGCTGTGGAGGAGTGGCATCGATAGCTATGGTAATGAAACTGATAGTGTGGATGTAGACTGGTGTGGTGAGGTTAAGTTTGGCTTTTTTGGGTAATCGGTGCAGTAGCGCAGAATATTTTGGCTTTTTTGGATTAGAGTATCGAAATGTGGACTGATTTTGTGGATTTGAATTGCTGTGGAGGAGTGGCATCGATCGCTATGGTAATGAAACTGATCGTGTGGATGTAGACTGGTGTGGTGAGGTTAAGTTTGGCTTTTTTGGGTAATCGGTGCAGTAGCGCAGAATATTTTGGCTTTTTTGGATTTGAGTATCGAAATGTGGACTGATTTTGTGGATTTGAATTGCTGTGGAGGAGTGGCATCGATAGCTATGGTAATGAAACTGATAGTGTGGATGTAGACTGGTGTGGTGAGGTTAAGTTTGGCTTTTTTGGGTAATCGGTGCAGTAGCGCAGAATATTTTGGCTTTTTTGGATTTGAGTATCGAAATGTGGACTGATTTTGTGGATTTGAATTGCTGTGGAGGAGTGGCATCGATCGCTATGGTAATGAAACTGATAGTGTGGATGTAGACTGGTGTGGTGAGGTTAAGTTTGGCTTTTTTGGGTAATCGGTGCAGTAGCGCAGAATATTTTGGCTTTTTTGGATTTGAGTATCGAAATGTGGACTGATTTTGTGGATTTGAATTGCTGTGGAGGAGTGGCATCGATAGCTATGGTAATGAAACTGATAGTGTGGATGTAGACTGGTGTGGTGAGGTTAAGTTTGGCTTTTTTGGGTAATCGGTGCAGTAGCGCAGAATATTTTGGCTTTTTTGGATTTGAGTATCGAAATGTGGACTGATTTTGTGGATTTGAATTGCTGTGGAGGAGTGGCATCGATAGCTATGGTAATGAAACTGATAGTGTGGATGTAGACTGGTGTGGTGAGGTTAAGTTTGGCTTTTTTGGGTAATCGGTGCAGTAGCGCAGAATATTTTGGCTTTTTTGGATTTGAGTATCGAAATGTGGACTGATTTTGTGGATTTGAATTGCTGTGGAGGAGTGGCATCGATAGCTATGGTAATGAAACTGATAGTGTGGATGTAGACTGGTGTGGTGAGGTTAAGTTTGGCTTTTTTGGGTAATCGGTGCAGTAGCGCAGAATATTTTGGCTTTTTTGGATTTGAGTATCGAAATGTGGACTGATTTTGTGGATTTGAATTGCTGTGGAGGAGTGGCATCGATAGCTATGGTAATGAAACTGATAGTGTGGATGTAGACTGGTGTGGTGAGGTTAAGTTTGGCTTTTTTGGGTAATCGGTGCAGTAGCGCAGAATATTTTGGCTTTTTTGGATTTGAGTATCGAAATGTGGACTGATTTTGTGGATTTGAATTGCTGTGGAGGAGTGGCATCGATCGCTATGGTAATGAAACTGATCGTGTGGATGTAGACTGGTGTGGTGAGGTTAAGTTTGGCTTTTTTGGGTAATCGGTGCAGTAGCGCAGAATATTTTGGCTTTTTTGGATTTGAGTATCGAAATGTGGACTGATTTTGTGGATTTGAATTGCTGTGGAGGAGTGGCATCGATAGCTATGGTAATGAAACTGATAGTGTGGATGTAGACTGGTGTGGTGAGGTTAAGTTTGGCTTTTTTGGGTAATCGGTGCAGTAGCGCAGAATATTTTGGCTTTTTTGGATTTGAGTATCGAAATGTGGACTGATTTTGTGGATTTGAATTGCTGTGGAGGAGTGGCATCGATAGCTATGGTAATGAAACTGATAGTGTGGATGTAGACTGGTGTGGTGAGGTTAAGTTTGGCTTTTTTGGGTAATCGGTGCAGTAGCGCAGAATATTTTGGCTTTTTTGGATTTGAGTATCGAAATGTGGACTGATTTTGTGGATTTGAATTGCTGTGGAGGAGTGGCATCGATCGCTATGGTAATGAAACTGATAGTGTGGATGTAGACTGGTGTGGTGAGGTTAAGTTTGGCTTTTTTGGGTAATCGGTGCAGTAGCGCAGAATATTTTGGCTTTTTTGGATTTGAGTATCGAAATGTGGACTGATTTTGTGGATTTGAATTGCTGTGGAGGAGTGGCATCGATCGCTATGGTAATGAAACTGATAGTGTGGATGTAGACTGGTGTGGTGAGGTTAAGTTTGGCTTTTTTGGGTAATCGGTGCAGTAGCGCAGAATATTTTGGCTTTTTTGGATTTGAGTATCGAAATGTGGACTGATTTTGTGGATTTGAATTGCTGTGGAGGAGTGGCATCGATAGCTATGGTAATGAAACTGATCGTGTGGATGTAGACTGGTGTGGTGAGGTTAAGTTTGGCTTTTTTGGGTAATCGGTGCAGTAGCGCAGAATATTTTGGCTTTTTTTGGATTTGAGTATCGAAATGTGGACTGATTTTGTGGATTTGAATTGCTGTGGAGGAGTGGCATCGATCGCTATGGTAATGAAACTGATAGTGTGGATGTAGACTGGTGTGGTGAGGTTAAGTTTGGCTTTTTTGGGTAATCGGTGCAGTAGCGCAGAATATTTTGGCTTTTTTGGATTTGAGTATCGAAATGTGGACTGATTTTGTGGATTTGAATTGCTGTGGAGGAGTGGCATCGATAGCTATGGTAATGAAACTGATAGTGTGGATGTAGACTGGTGTGGTGAGGTTAAGTTTGGCTTTTTTGGGTAATCGGTGCAGTAGCGCAGAATATTTTGGCTTTTTTGGATTTGAGTATCGAAATGTGGACTGATTTTGTGGATTTGAATTGCTGTGGAGGAGTGGCATCGATAGCTATGGTAATGAAACTGATAGTGTGGATGTAGACTGGTGTGGTGAGGTTAAGTTTGGCTTTTTTGGGTAATCGGTGCAGTAGCGCAGAATATTTTGGCTTTTTTGGATTTGAGTATCGAAATGTGGACTGATTTTGTGGATTTGAATTGCTGTGGAGGAGTGGCATCGATAGCTATGGTAATGAAACTGATAGTGTGGATGTAGACTGGTGTGGTGAGGTTAAGTTTGGCTTTTTTGGGTAATCGGTGCAGTAGCGCAGAATATTTTGGCTTTTTTGGATTTGAGTATCGAAATGTGGACTGATTTTGTGGATTTGAATTGCTGTGGAGGAGTGGCATCGATAGCTATGGTAATGAAACTGATAGTGTGGATGTAGACTGGTGTGGTGAGGTTAAGTTTGGCTTTTTTGGGTAATCGGTGCAGTAGCGCAGAATATTTTGGCTTTTTTTGGATTTGAGTATCGAAATGTGGACTGATTTTGTGGATTTGAATTGCTGTGGAGGAGTGGCATCGATCGCTATGGTAATGAAACTGATAGTGTGGATGTAGACTGGTGTGGTGAGGTTAAGTTTGGCTTTTTTGGGTAATCGGTGCAGTAGCGCAGAATATTTTGGCTTTTTTGGATTTGAGTATCGAAATGTGGACTGATTTTGTGGATTTGAATTGCTGTGGAGGAGTGGCATCGATAGCTATGGTAATGAAACTGATAGTGTGGATGTAGACTGGTGTGGTGAGGTTAAGTTTGGCTTTTTTGGGTAATCGGTGCAGTAGCGCAGAATATTTTGGCTTTTTTGGATTTGAGTATCGAAATGTGGACTGATTTTGTGGATTTGAATTGCTGTGGAGGAGTGGCATCGATAGCTATGGTAATGAAACTGATAGTGTGGATGTAGACTGGTGTGGTGAGGTTAAGTTTGGCTTTTTTGGGTAATCGGTGCAGTAGCGCAGAATATTTTGGCTTTTTTGGATTTGAGTATCGAAATGTGGACTGATTTTGTGGATTTGAATTGCTGTGGAGGAGTGGCATCGATAGCTATGGTAATGAAACTGATAGTGTGGATGTAGACTGGTGTGGTGAGGTTAAGTTTGGCTTTTTTGGGTAATCGGTGCAGTAGCGCAGAATATTTTGGCTTTTTTGGATTTGAGTATCGAAATGTGGACTGATTTTGTGGATTTGAATTGCTGTGGAGGAGTGGCATCGATAGCTATGGTAATGAAACTGATAGTGTGGATGTAGACTGGTGTGGTGAGGTTAAGTTTGGCTTTTTTGGGTAATCGGTGCAGTAGCGCAGAATATTTTGGCTTTTTTGGATTTGAGTATCGAAATGTGGACTGATTTTGTGGATTTGAATTGCTGTGGAGGAGTGGCATCGATCGCTATGGTAATGAAACTGATAGTGTGGATGTAGACTGGTGTGGTGAGGTTAAGTTTGGCTTTTTTGGGTAATCGGTGCAGTAGCGCAGAATATTTTGGCTTTTTTGGATTTGAGTATCGAAATGTGGACTGATTTTGTGGATTTGAATTGCTGTGGAGGAGTGGCATCGATAGCTATGGTAATGAAACTGATAGTGTGGATGTAGACTGGTGTGGTGAGGTTAAGTTTGGCTTTTTTGGGTAATCGGTGCAGTAGCGCAGAATATTTTGGCTTTTTTGGATTTGAGTATCGAAATGTGGACTGATTTTGTGGATTTGAATTGCTGTGGAGGAGTGGCATCGATAGCTATGGTAATGAAACTGATCGTGTGGATGTAGACTGGTGTGGTGAGGTTAAGTTTGGCTTTTTTGGGTAATCGGTGCAGTAGCGCAGAATATTTTGGCTTTTTTGGATTTGAGTATCGAAATGTGGACTGATTTTGTGGATTTGAATTGCTGTGGAGGAGTGGCATCGATAGCTATGGTAATGAAACTGATAGTGTGGATGTAGACTGGTGTGGTGAGGTTAAGTTTGGCTTTTTTGGGTAATCGGTGCAGTAGCGCAGAATATTTTGGCTTTTTTGGATTTGAGTATCGAAATGTGGACTGATTTTGTGGATTTGAATTGCTGTGGAGGAGTGGCATCGATAGCTATGGTAATGAAACTGATAGTGTGGATGTAGACTGGTGTGGTGAGGTTAAGTTTGGCTTTTTTGGGTAATCGGTGCAGTAGCGCAGAATATTTTGGCTTTTTTGGATTTGAGTATCGAAATGTGGACTGATTTTGTGGATTTGAATTGCTGTGGAGGAGTGGCATCGATAGCTATGGTAATGAAACTGATAGTGTGGATGTAGACTGGTGTGGTGAGGTTAAGTTTGGCTTTTTTGGGTAATCGGTGCAGTAGCGCAGAATATTTTGGCTTTTTTGGATTTGAGTATCGAAATGTGGACTGATTTTGTGGATTTGAATTGCTGTGGAGGAGTGGCATCGATAGCTATGGTAATGAAACTGATAGTGTGGATGTAGACTGGTGTGGTGAGGTTAAGTTTGGCTTTTTTGGGTAATCGGTGCAGTAGCGCAGAATATTTTGGCTTTTTTGGATTTGAGTATCGAAATGTGGACTGATTTTGTGGATTTGAATTGCTGTGGAGGAGTGGCATCGATAGCTATGGTAATGAAACTGATAGTGTGGATGTAGACTGGTGTGGTGAGGTTAAGTTTGGCTTTTTTGGGTAATCGGTGCAGTAGCGCAGAATATTTTGGCTTTTTTGGATTTGAGTATCGAAATGTGGACTGATTTTGTGGATTTGAATTGCTGTGGAGGAGTGGCATCGATCGCTATGGTAATGAAACTGATAGTGTGGATGTAGACTGGTGTGGTGAGGTTAAGTTTGGCTTTTTTGGGTAATCGGTGCAGTAGCGCAGAATATTTTGGCTTTTTTGGATTTGAGTATCGAAATGTGGACTGATTTTGTGGATTTGAATTGCTGTGGAGGAGTGGCATCGATAGCTATGGTAATGAAACTGATAGTGTGGATGTAGACTGGTGTGGTGAGGTTAAGTTTGGCTTTTTTGGGTAATCGGTGCAGTAGCGCAGAATATTTTGGCTTTTTTGGATTTGAGTATCGAAATGTGGACTGATTTTGTGGATTTGAATTGCTGTGGAGGAGTGGCATCGATAGCTATGGTAATGAAACTGATAGTGTGGATGTAGACTGGTGTGGTGAGGTTAAGTTTGGCTTTTTTGGGTAATCGGTGCAGTAGCGCAGAATATTTTGGCTTTTTTGGATTTGAGTATCGAAATGTGGACTGATTTTGTGGATTTGAATTGCTGTGGAGGAGTGGCATCGATAGCTATGGTAATGAAACTGATCGTGTGGATGTAGACTGGTGTGGTGAGGTTAAGTTTGGCTTTTTTGGGTAATCGGTGCAGTAGCGCAGAATATTTTGGCTTTTTTGGATTTGAGTATCGAAATGTGGACTGATTTTGTGGATTTGAATTGCTGTGGAGGAGTGGCATCGATAGCTATGGTAATGAAACTGATAGTGTGGATGTAGACTGGTGTGGTGAGGTTAAGTTTGGCTTTTTTGGGTAATCGGTGCAGTAGCGCAGAATATTTTGGCTTTTTTGGATTTGAGTATCGAAATGTGGACTGATTTTGTGGATTTGAATTGCTGTGGAGGAGTGGCATCGATAGCTATGGTAATGAAACTGATAGTGTGGATGTAGACTGGTGTGGTGAGGTTAAGTTTGGCTTTTTTGGGTAATCGGTGCAGTAGCGCAGAATATTTTGGCTTTTTTGGATTTGAGTATCGAAATGTGGACTGATTTTGTGGATTTGAATTGCTGTGGAGGAGTGGCATCGATAGCTATGGTAATGAAACTGATAGTGTGGATGTAGACTGGTGTGGTGAGGTTAAGTTTGGCTTTTTTGGGTAATCGGTGCAGTAGCGCAGAATATTTTGGCTTTTTTGGATTTGAGTATCGAAATGTGGACTGATTTTGTGGATTTGAATTGCTGTGGAGGAGTGGCATCGATAGCTATGGTAATGAAACTGATAGTGTGGATGTAGACTGGTGTGGTGAGGTTAAGTTTGGCTTTTTTGGGTAATCGGTGCAGTAGCGCAGAATATTTTGGCTTTTTTGGATTTGAGTATCGAAATGTGGACTGATTTTGTGGATTTGAATTGCTGTGGAGGAGTGGCATCGATAGCTATGGTAATGAAACTGATAGTGTGGATGTAGACTGGTGTGGTGAGGTTAAGTTTGGCTTTTTTGGGTAATCGGTGCAGTAGCGCAGAATATTTTGGCTTTTTTGGATTTGAGTATCGAAATGTGGACTGATTTTGTGGATTTGAATTGCTGTGGAGGAGTGGCATCGATAGCTATGGTAATGAAACTGATAGTGTGGATGTAGACTGGTGTGGTGAGGTTAAGTTTGGCTTTTTTGGGTAATCGGTGCAGTAGCGCAGAATATTTTGGCTTTTTTGGATTTGAGTATCGAAATGTGGACTGATTTTGTGGATTTGAATTGCTGTGGAGGAGTGGCATCGATCGCTATGGTAATGAAACTGATAGTGTGGATGTAGACTGGTGTGGTGAGGTTAAGTTTGGCTTTTTTGGGTAATCGGTGCAGTAGCGCAGAATATTTTGGCTTTTTTGGATTTGAGTATCGAAATGTGGACTGATTTTGTGGATTTGAATTGCTGTGGAGGAGTGGCATCGATAGCTATGGTAATGAAACTGATAGTGTGGATGTAGACTGGTGTGGTGAGGTTAAGTTTGGCTTTTTTGGGTAATCGGTGCAGTAGCGCAGAATATTTTGGCTTTTTTGGATTTGAGTATCGAAATGTGGACTGATTTTGTGGATTTGAATTGCTGTGGAGGAGTGGCATCGATCGCTATGGTAATGAAACTGATAGTGTGGATGTAGACTGGTGTGGTGAGGTTAAGTTTGGCTTTTTTGGGTAATCGGTGCAGTAGCGCAGAATATTTTGGCTTTTTTGGATTTGAGTATCGAAATGTGGACTGATTTTGTGGATTTGAATTGCTGTAGAGGAGTGGCATCGATAGCTATGGTAATGAAACTGATAGTGTGGATGTAGACTGGTGTGGTGAGGTTAAGTTTGGCTTTTTTGGGTAATCGGTGCAGTAGCGCAGAATATTTTGGCTTTTTTGGATTTGAGTATCGAAATGTGGACTGATTTTGTGGATTTGAATTGCTGTGGAGGAGTGGCATCGATAGCTATGGTAATGAAACTGATAGTGTGGATGTAGACTGGTGTGGTGAGGTTAAGTTTGGCTTTTTTGGGTAATCGGTGCAGTAGCGCAGAATATTTTGGCTTTTTTGGATTTGAGTATCGAAATGTGGACTGATTTTGTGGATTTGAATTGCTGTGGAGGAGTGGCATCGATAGCTATGGTAATGAAACTGATAGTGTGGATGTAGACTGGTGTGGTGAGGTTAAGTTTGGCTTTTTTGGGTAATCGGTGCAGTAGCGCAGAATATTTTGGCTTTTTTGGATTTGAGTATCGAAATGTGGACTGATTTTGTGGATTTGAATTGCTGTGGAGGAGTGGCATCGATAGCTATGGTAATGAAACTGATAGTGTGGATGTAGACTGGTGTGGTGAGGTTAAGTTTGGCTTTTTTGGGTAATCGGTGCAGTAGCGCAGAATATTTTGGCTTTTTTGGATTTGAGTATCGAAATGTGGACTGATTTTGTGGATTTGAATTGCTGTGGAGGAGTGGCATCGATAGCTATGGTAATGAAACTGATAGTGTGGATGTAGACTGGTGTGGTGAGGTTAAGTTTGGCTTTTTTGGGTAATCGGTGCAGTAGCGCAGAATATTTTGGCTTTTTTGGATTTGAGTATCGAAATGTGGACTGATTTTGTGGATTTGAATTGCTGTGGAGGAGTGGCATCGATAGCTATGGTAATGAAACTGATAGTGTGGATGTAGACTGGTGTGGTGAGGTTAAGTTTGGCTTTTTTGGGTAATCGGTGCAGTAGCGCAGAATATTTTGGCTTTTTTGGATTTGAGTATCGAAATGTGGACTGATTTTGTGGATTTGAATTGCTGTGGAGGAGTGGCATCGATAGCTATGGTAATGAAACTGATAGTGTGGATGTAGACTGGTGTGGTGAGGTTAAGTTTGGCTTTTTTGGGTAATCGGTGCAGTAGCGCAGAATATTTTGGCTTTTTTGGATTTGAGTATCGAAATGTGGACTGATTTTGTGGATTTGAATTGCTGTGGAGGAGTGGCATCGATAGCTATGGTAATGAAACTGATAGTGTGGATGTAGACTGGTGTGGTGAGGTTAAGTTTGGCTTTTTTGGGTAATCGGTGCAGTAGCGCAGAATATTTTGGCTTTTTTTGGATTTGAGTATCGAAATGTGGACTGATTTTGTGGATTTGAATTGCTGTGGAGGAGTGGCATCGATAGCTATGGTAATGAAACTGATAGTGTGGATGTAGACTGGTGTGGTGAGGTTAAGTTTGGCTTTTTTGGGTAATCGGTGCAGTAGCGCAGAATATTTTGGCTTTTTTGGATTTGAGTATCGAAATGTGGACTGATTTTGTGGATTTGAATTGCTGTGGAGGAGTGGCATCGATAGCTATGGTAATGAAACTGATAGTGTGGATGTAGACTGGTGTGGTGAGGTTAAGTTTGGCTTTTTTGGGTAATCGGTGCAGTAGCGCAGAATATTTTGGCTTTTTTGGATTTGAGTATCGAAATGTGGACTGATTTTGTGGATTTGAATTGCTGTGGAGGAGTGTCATCGATCGCTATGGTGATGAAACTGATAGTGTGGATGTAACCTGGTGTGGTGAGGTTAAGTTTGGCTTTTTGGGTAATCGGTGCAGTAGCGCAGAATATTTTGGCTTTTTTGGATTTGAGTATCGAAATGTGGACTGATTTTGTGGATTTGAATTGCTGTGGAGGAGTGGCATCGATAGCTATGGTAATGAAACTGATAGTGTGGATGTAGACTGGTGTGGTGAGGTTAAGTTTGGCTTTTTTGGGTAATCGGTGCAGTAGCGCAGAATATTTTGGCTTTTTTGGATTTGAGTATCGAAATGTGGACTGATTTTGTGGATTTGAATTGCTGTGGAGGAGTGGCATCGATAGCTATGGTAATGAAACTGATAGTGTGGATGTAGACTGGTGTGGTGAGGTTAAGTTTGGCTTTTTTTGGTAATCGGTGCAGTAGCGCAGAATATTTTGGCTTTTTTGGATTTGAGTATCGAAATGTGGACTGATTTTGTGGATTTGAATTGCTGTGGAGGAGTGGCATCGATAGCTATGGTAATGAAACTGATAGTGTGGATGTAGACTGGTGTGGTGAGGTTAAGTTTGGCTTTTTTGGGTAATCGGTGCAGTAGCGCAGAATATTTTGGCTTTTTTTGGATTTGAGTATCGAAATGTGGACTGATTTTGTGGATTTGAATTGCTGTGGAGGAGTGGCATCGATAGCTATGGTAATGAAACTGATAGTGTGGATGTAGACTGGTGTGGTGAGGTTAAGTTTGGCTTTTTTGGGTAATCGGTGCAGTAGCGCAGAATATTTTGGCTTTTTTGGATTTGAGTATCGAAATGTGGACTGATTTTGTGGATTTGAATTGCTGTGGAGGAGTGGCATCGATAGCTATGGTAATGAAACTGATAGTGTGGATGTAGACTGGTGTGGTGAGGTTAAGTTTGGCTTTTTTGGGTAATCGGTGCAGTAGCGCAGAATATTTTGGCTTTTTTGGATTTGAGTATCGAAATGTGGACTGATTTTGTGGATTTGAATTGCTGTGGAGGAGTGGCATCGATAGCTATGGTAATGAAACTGATAGTGTGGATGTAGACTGGTGTGGTGAGGTTAAGTTTGGCTTTTTTGGGTAATCGGTGCAGTAGCGCAGAATATTTTGGCTTTTTTGGATTTGAGTATCGAAATGTGGACTGATTTTGTGGATTTGAATTGCTGTGGAGGAGTGGCATCGATCGCTATGGTAATGAAACTGATAGTGTGGATGTAGACTGGTGTGGTGAGGTTAAGTTTGGCTTTTTTGGGTAATCGGTGCAGTAGCGCAGAATATTTTGGCTTTTTTGGATTTGAGTATCGAAATGTGGACTGATTTTGTGGATTTGAATTGCTGTGGAGGAGTGGCATCGATAGCTATGGTAATGAAACTGATAGTGTGGATGTAGACTGGTGTGGTGAGGTTAAGTTTGGCTTTTTTGGGTAATCGGTGCAGTAGCGCAGAATATTTTGGCTTTTTTGGATTTGAGTATCGAAATGTGGACTGATTTTGTGGATTTGAATTGCTGTGGAGGAGTGGCATCGATCGCTATGGTAATGAAACTGATAGTGTGGATGTAGACTGGTGTGGTGAGGTTAAGTTTGGCTTTTTTGGGTAATCGGTGCAGTAGCGCAGAATATTTTGGCTTTTTTGGATTTGAGTATCGAAATGTGGACTGATTTTGTGGATTTGAATTGCTGTAGAGGAGTGGCATCGATAGCTATGGTAATGAAACTGATAGTGTGGATGTAGACTGGTGTGGTGAGGTTAAGTTTGGCTTTTTTGGGTAATCGGTGCAGTAGCGCAGAATATTTTGGCTTTTTTGGATTTGAGTATCGAAATGTGGACTGATTTTGTGGATTTGAATTGCTGTGGAGGAGTGGCATCGATAGCTATGGTAATGAAACTGATAGTGTGGATGTAGACTGGTGTGGTGAGGTTAAGTTTGGCTTTTTTGGGTAATCGGTGCAGTAGCGCAGAATATTTTGGCTTTTTTGGATTTGAGTATCGAAATGTGGACTGATTTTGTGGATTTGAATTGCTGTGGAGGAGTGGCATCGATAGCTATGGTAATGAAACTGATAGTGTGGATGTAGACTGGTGTGGTGAGGTTAAGTTTGGCTTTTTTGGGTAATCGGTGCAGTAGCGCAGAATATTTTGGCTTTTTTGGATTTGAGTATCGAAATGTGGACTGATTTTGTGGATTTGAATTGCTGTAGAGGAGTGGCATCGATAGCTATGGTAATGAAACTGATAGTGTGGATGTAGACTGGTGTGGTGAGGTTAAGTTTGGCTTTTTTGGGTAATCGGTGCAGTAGCGCAGAATATTTTGGCTTTTTTGGATTTGAGTATCGAAATGTGGACTGATTTTGTGGATTTGAATTGCTGTGGAGGAGTGGCATCGATAGCTATGGTAATGAAACTGATAGTGTGGATGTAGACTGGTGTGGTGAGGTTAAGTTTGGCTTTTTTGGGTAATCGGTGCAGTAGCGCAGAATATTTTGGCTTTTTTGGATTTGAGTATCGAAATGTGGACTGATTTTGTGGATTTGAATTGCTGTGGAGGAGTGGCATCGATCGCTATGGTAATGAAACTGATAGTGTGGATGTAGACTGGTGTGGTGAGGTTAAGTTTGGCTTTTTTGGGTAATCGGTGCAGTAGCGCAGAATATTTTGGCTTTTTTGGATTTGAGTATCGAAATGTGGACTGATTTTGTGGATTTGAATTGCTGTGGAGGAGTGGCATCGATAGCTATGGTAATGAAACTGATAGTGTGGATGTAGACTGGTGTGGTGAGGTTAAGTTTGGCTTTTTTTGGTAATCGGTGCAGTAGCGCAGAATATTTTGGCTTTTTTGGATTTGAGTATCGAAATGTGGACTGATTTTGTGGATTTGAATTGCTGTGGAGGAGTGGCATCGATAGCTATGGTAATGAAACTGATAGTGTGGATGTAGACTGGTGTGGTGAGGTTAAGTTTGGCTTTTTTGGGTAATCGGTGCAGTAGCGCAGAATATTTTGGCTTTTTTGGATTTGAGTATCGAAATGTGGACTGATTTTGTGGATTTGAATTGCTGTGGAGGAGTGGCATCGATAGCTATGGTAATGAAACTGATAGTGTGGATGTAGACTGGTGTGGTGAGGTTAAGTTTGGCTTTTTTGGGTAATCGGTGCAGTAGCGCAGAATATTTTGGCTTTTTTGATTTTTGGATTTGAGTATCGAAATGTGGACTGATTTTGTGGATTTGAATTGCTGTGGAGGAGTGGCATCGATAGCTATGGTAATGAAACTGATCGTGTGGATGTAGACTGGTGTGGTGAGGTTAAGTTTGGCTTTTTTGGGTAATCGGTGCAGTAGCGCAGAATATTTTGGCTTTTTTGGATTTGAGTATCGAAATGTGGACTGATTTTGTGGATTTGAATTGCTGTGGAGGAGTGGCATCGATCGCTATGGTAATGAAACTGATAGTGTGGATGTAGACTGGTGTGGTGAGGTTAAGTTTGGCTTTTTTGGGTAATCGGTGCAGTAGCGCAGAATATTTTGGCTTTTTTGGATTTGAGTATCGAAATGTGGACTGATTTTGTGGATTTGAATTGCTGTGGAGGAGTGGCATCGATCGCTATGGTAATGAAACTGATAGTGTGGATGTAGACTGGTGTGGTGAGGTTAAGTTTGGCTTTTTTGGGTAATCGGTGCAGTAGCGCAGAATATTTTGGCTTTTTTGGATTTGAGTATCGAAATGTGGACTGATTTTGTGGATTTGAATTGCTGTGGAGGAGTGGCATCGATAGCTATGGTAATGAAACTGATCGTGTGGATGTAGACTGGTGTGGTGAGGTTAAGTTTGGCTTTTTTGGGTAATCGGTGCAGTAGCGCAGAATATTTTGGCTTTTTTGGATTTGAGTATCGAAATGTGGACTGATTTTGTGGATTTGAATTGCTGTGGAGGAGTGGCATCGATAGCTATGGTAATGAAACTGATCGTGTGGATGTAGACTGGTGTGGTGAGGTTAAGTTTGGCTTTTTTGGGTAATCGGTGCAGTAGCGCAGAATATTTTGGCTTTTTTGGATTTGAGTATCGAAATGTGGACTGATTTTGTGGATTTGAATTGCTGTGGAGGAGTGGCATCGATAGCTATGGTAATGAAACTGATAGTGTGGATGTAGACTGGTGTGGTGAGGTTAAGTTTGGCTTTTTTGGGTAATCGGTGCAGTAGCGCAGAATATTTTGGCTTTTTTGGATTTGAGTATCGAAATGTGGACTGATTTTGTGGATTTGAATTGCTGTGGAGGAGTGGCATCGATAGCTATGGTAATGAAACTGATAGTGTGGATGTAGACTGGTGTGGTGAGGTTAAGTTTGGCTTTTTTGGGTAATCGGTGCAGTAGCGCAGAATATTTTGGCTTTTTTGGATTTGAGTATCGAAATGTGGACTGATTTTGTGGATTTGAATTGCTGTAGAGGAGTGGCATCGATAGCTATGGTAATGAAACTGATAGTGTGGATGTAGACTGGTGTGGTGAGGTTAAGTTTGGCTTTTTTGGGTAATCGGTGCAGTAGCGCAGAATATTTTGGCTTTTTTGGATTTGAGTATCGAAATGTGGACTGATTTTGTGGATTTGAATTGCTGTGGAGGAGTGGCATCGATCGCTATGGTAATGAAACTGATAGTGTGGATGTAGACTGGTGTGGTGAGGTTAAGTTTGGCTTTTTTGGGTAATCGGTGCAGTAGCGCAGAATATTTTGGCTTTTTTGGATTTGAGTATCGAAATGTGGACTGATTTTGTGGATTTGAATTGCTGTGGAGGAGTGGCATCGATCGCTATGGTAATGAAACTGATAGTGTGGATGTAGACTGGTGTGGTGAGGTTAAGTTTGGCTTTTTTGGGTAATCGGTGCAGTAGCGCAGAATATTTTGGCTTTTTTGGATTTGAGTATCGAAATGTGGACTGATTTTGTGGATTTGAATTGCTGTGGAGGAGTGGCATCGATCGCTATGGTAATGAAACTGATAGTGTGGATGTAGACTGGTGTGGTGAGGTTAAGTTTGGCTTTTTTGGGTAATCGGTGCAGTAGCGCAGAATATTTTGGCTTTTTTGGATTTGAGTATCGAAATGTGGACTGATTTTGTGGATTTGAATTGCTGTGGAGGAGTGGCATCGATCGCTATGGTAATGAAACTGATAGTGTGGATGTAGACTGGTGTGGTGAGGTTAAGTTTGGCTTTTTTGGGTAATCGGTGCAGTAGCGCAGAATATTTTGGCTTTTTTGGATTTGAGTATCGAAATGTGGACTGATTTTGTGGATTTGAATTGCTGTGGAGGAGTGGCATCGATAGCTATGGTAATGAAACTGATAGTGTGGATGTAGACTGGTGTGGTGAGGTTAAGTTTGGCTTTTTTGGGTAATCGGTGCAGTAGCGCAGAATATTTTGGCTTTTTTGGATGAGAGTATCGAAATGTGGACTGATTTTGTGGATTTGAATTGCTGTGGAGGAGTGGCATCGATCGCTATGGTGATGAAACTGATAGTGTGGATGTAGACTGGTGTGGTGAGGTTAAGTTTGGCTTTTTTGGGTAATCGGTGCAGTAGCGCAGAATATTTTGGCTTTTTTGGATTTGAGTATCGAAATGTGGACTGATTTTGTGGATTTGAATTGCTGTGGAGGAGTGGCATCGATAGCTATGGTAATGAAACTGATAGTGTGGATGTAGACTGGTGTGGTGAGGTTAAGTTTGGCTTTTTTGGGTAATCGGTGCAGTAGCGCAGAATATTTTGGCTTTTTTGGATTTGAGTATCGAAATGTGGACTGATTTTGTGGATTTGAATTGCTGTGGAGGAGTGGCATCGATAGCTATGGTAATGAAACTGATAGTGTGGATGTAGACTGATGTGGTGAGGTTAAGTTTGGCTTTTTTGGGTAATCGGTGCAGTAGGTCAGAATATTTTGGCTTTTTTGAATTTGAGTGCCTTTTTTGAATTTTAGTATCGAAATGTGGACTGATTTTGTGGATTTGAATTGCTGTGGAGGAGTGGCATCGATAGCTATGGTAATGAAACTGATAGTGTGGATGTAGACTGGTGTGGTGAGGTTAAGTTTGGCTTTTTTGGGTAATCGGTGCAGTAGCGCAGAATATTTTGGCTTTTTTGGATTTGAGTATCGAAATGTGGACTGATTTTGTGGATTTGAATTGCTGTGGAGGAGTGGCATCGATCGCTATGGTAATGAAACTGATAGTGTGGATGTAGACTGGTGTGGTGAGGTTAAGTTTGGCTTTTTTGGGTAATCGGTGCAGTAGCGCAGAATATTTTGGCTTTTTTGGATTAGAGTATCGAAATGTGGACTGATTTTGTGGATTTGAATTGCTGTGGAGGAGTGGCATCGATAGCTATGGTAATGAAACTGATAGTGTGGATGTAGACTGGTGTGGTGAGGTTAAGTTTGGCTTTTTTGGGTAATCGGTGCAGCAGCGCAGAATATTTTGGCTTTTTTGGATTTGAGTATCGAAATGTGGACTGATTTTGTGGATTTGAATTGCTGTGGAGGAGTGGCATCGATAGCTATGGTAATGAAACTGATAGTGTGGATGTAGACTGGTGTGGTGAGGTTAAGTTTGGCTTTTTTGGGTAATCGGTGCAGCAGCGCAGAATATTTTGGCTTTTTTGGATTAGAGTATCGAAATGTGGACTGATTTTGTGGATTTGAATTGCTGTGGAGGAGTGGCATCGATAGCTATGGTAATGAAACTGATAGTGTGGATGTAGACTGGTGTGGTGAGGTTAAGTTTGGCTTTTTTGGGTAATCGGTGCAGTAGCGCAGAATATTTTGGCTTTTTTGGATTTGAGTATCGAAATGTGGACTGATTTTGTGGATTTGAATTGCTGTGGAGGAGTGGCATCGATCGCTATGGTAATGAAACTGATAGTGTGGATGTAGACTGGTGTGGTGAGGTTAAGTTTGGCTTTTTTGGGTAATCGGTGCAGTAGCGCAGAATATTTTGGCTTTTTTGGATTTGAGTATCGAAATGTGGACTGATTTTGTGGATTTGAATTGCTGTGGAGGAGTGGCATCGATAGCTATGGTAATGAAACTGATCGTGTGGATGTAGACTGGTGTGGTGAGGTTAAGTTTGGCTTTTTTGGGTAATCGGTGCAGTAGCGCAGAATATTTTGGCTTTTTTGGATTTGAGTATCGAAATGTGGACTGATTTTGTGGATTTGAATTGCTGTGGAGGAGTGGCATCGATCGCTATGGTAATGAAACTGATCGTGTGGATGTAGACTGGTGTGGTGAGGTTAAGTTTGGCTTTTTTGGGTAATCGGTGCAGTAGCGCAGAATATTTTGGCTTTTTTGGATTTGAGTATCGAAATGTGGACTGATTTTGTGGATTTGAATTGCTGTGGAGGAGTGGCATCGATAGCTATGGTAATGAAACTGATAGTGTGGATGTAGACTGGTGTGGTGAGGTTAAGTTTGGCTTTTTTGGGTAATCGGTGCAGTAGCGCAGAATATTTTGGCTTTTTTGGATTAGAGTATCGAAATGTGGACTGATTTTGTGGATTTGAATTGCTGTGGAGGAGTGGCATCGATAGCTATGGTAATGAAACTGATAGTGTGTATGTAGAATGGTGTGGTGAGGTTAAGTTTGGCTTTTTTGGGTAATCGGTGCAGTAGCGCAGAATATTTTGGCTTTTTTGGATTTGAGTATCGAAATGTGGACTGATTTTGTGGATTTGAATTGCTGTGGAGGAGTGGCATCGATAGCTATGGTAATGAAACTGATCGTGTGGATGTAGACTGGTGTGGTGAGGTTAAGTTTGGCTTGTTTAGGTAATCGGTGCAGTAGCGCAGAATATTTTGGCTTTTTTGGATTTGAGTATCGAAATGTGGACTGATTTTGTGGATTTGAATTGCTGTAGGGGAGTGGCATCGATAGCTATGGTAATGAAACTGATAGTGTGGATGTAGACTGGTGTGGTGAGGTTAAGTTTGGCTTTTTTGGGTAATCGGTGCAGTAGCGCAGAATATTTTGGCTTTTTTGGATTTGAGTATCGAAATGTGGACTGATTTTGTGGATTTGAATTGCTGTGGAGGAGTGGCATCGATCGCTATGGTAATGAAACTGATCGTGTGGATGTAGACTGGTGTGGTGAGGTTAAGTTTGGCTTTTTTGGGTAATCGGTGCAGTAGCGCAGAATATTTTGGCTTTTTTGGATTAGAGTATCGAAATGTGGACTGATTTTGTGGATTTGAATTGCTGTGGAGGAGTGGCATCGATAGCTATGGTAATGAAACTGATAGTGTGGATGTAGACTGGTGTGGTGAGGTTAATTTTGGCTTTTTTGGGTAATCGGTGCAGTAGCGCAGAATATTTTGGCTTTTTTGGATTTGAGTATCGAAATGTGGACTGATTTTGTGGATTTGAATTGCTGTGGAGGAGTGGCATCGATAGCTATGGTAATGAAACTGATAGTGTGGATGTAGAATGGTGTGGTGAGGTTAAGTTTGGCTTTTTTGGGCAATCGGTGCAGCAGCGCAGAATATTTTGGCTTTTTTGGATTTGAGTATCGAAATGTGGACTGATTTTGTGGATTTGAATTGCTGTAGAGGAGTGGCATCGATAGCTATGGTAATGAAACTGATAGTGTGGATGTAGACTGATGTGGTGAGGTTAAGTTTGGCTTTTTTGGGTAATCGGTGCAGTAGCGCAGAATATTTTGGCTTTTTTGAATTTGAGTATCGAAATGTGGACTGATTTTGTGGATTTGAATTGCTGTAGAGGAGTGGCATCGATCGCTATGGTAATGAAACTGATAGTGTGGATGTAGACTGGTGTGGTGAGGTTAAGTTTGGCTTTTTTGGGTAATCGGTGCAGCAGCGCAGAATATTTTGGCTTTTTTGGATTTGAGTATCGAAATGTGGACTGATTTTGTGGATTTGAATTGCTGTGGAGGAGTGGCATCGATAGCTATGGTAATGAAACTGATCGTGTGGATGTAGACTGGTGTGGTGAGGTTAAGTTTGGCTTTTTTGGGTAATCGGTGCAGCAGCGCAGAATATTTTGGCTTTTTTGAATTTGAGTATCGAAATGTGGACTGATTTTGTGGATTTGAATTGCTGTGGAGGAGTGGCATCGATAGCTATGGTAATGAAACTGATAGTGTGGATGTAGACTGGTGTGGTGAGGTTGAGTTTGGCTTTTTTGGGTAATCGGTGCAGTAGCGCAGAATATTTTGGCTTTTTTGGATTTGAGTATCGAAATGTGGACTGATTTTGTGGATTTGAATTGCTGTGGAGGAGTGGCATCGATAGCTATGGTAATGAAACTGATCGTGTGGATGTAGACTGGTGTGGTGAGGTTAAGTTTGGCTTTTTTGGGTAATCGGTTCAGTAGCGCAGAATATTTTGGCTTTTTTGGATTTGAGTATCGAAATGTGGACTGATTTTGTGGATTTGAATTGCTGTGGAGGAGTGGCATCGATAGCTATGGTAATGAAACTGATAGTGTGGATGTAGACTGGTGTGGTGAGGTTAAGTTTGGCTTTTTTGGGTAATCGGTGCAGCAGCGCAGAATATTTTGGCTTTTTTGGATTTGAGTATCGAAATGTGGACTGATTTTGTGGATTTGAGTTGCTGTGGAGGAGTGGCATCGATAGCTATGGTAATGAAACTGATCGTGTGGATGTAGACTGGTGTGGTGAGGTTAAGTTTGGCTTTTTTGGGTAATCGGTGCAGTAGCGCAGAATATTTTGGCTTTTTTGGATTTGAGTATGGAAATGTGGACTGATTTTGTGGATTTGAATTGCTGTAGGGGACTGGCATCGATAGCTATGGTAATGAAACTGATAGTGTGGATGTAGACTGATGTGGTGAGGTTAAGTTTGGCTTTTTTGGGTAATCGGTGCAGTAGCGCAGAATATTTTGGTTTTTTTGAATTTGAGTGCCTTTTTTGAATTAGTATCGAAATGTGGACTGATTTTGTGGATTTGAATTGCTGTGGAGGAGTGGCATCGATAGCTATGGTAATGAAACTGATCGTGTGGATGTAGACTGGTGTGGTGAGGTTAAGTTTGGCTTTTTTGGGTAATCGGTGCAGCAGCGCAGAATATTTTGGCTTTTTTGGATTTGAGTATCGAAATGTGGACTGATTTTGTGGATTTGAATTGCTGTGGAGGAGTGGCATCGATAGCTATGGTGATGAAACTGATAGTGTGGATGTAGACTGGTGTGGTGAGGTTAAGTTTGGCTTTTTTGGGTAATCGGTGCAGTAGCGCAGAATATTTTGGCTTTTTTGGATTTGAGTATCGAAATGTGGACTGATTTTGTGGATTTGAATTGCTGTGGAGGAGTGGCATCGATAGCTATGGTAATGAAACTGATAGTGTGGATGTAGACTGGTGTGATGAGGTTAATTTTGGTTTTTTTGGGTAATCGGTGCAGCAGCGAAGAATATTTTGGCTTTTTTTGGATTTGAGTATCGAAATGTGGACTGATTTTGTGGATTTGAATTGCTGTAGAGGAGTGGCATCGATAGCTATGGTAATGAAACTGATAGTGTGGATGTAGACTGATGTGGTGAGGTTAAGTTTGGGTAATTTTTTTGGGTAATCGGTTCAGTTCTGTGGCTTTTTTGGAGCATTTTTGGCTCTATTGGAAATGATCATTAACTAAAAATGTGTAGGGGAAAGAATAGAAGTAATAAAAAATATAAATAGTAGGTATCACATGAATGTAATTACCTAGCTTCTCGCCTAACTCTCAGTCAGAATTGAGGTCTCAGGACAACTGACATGGGCAAACGTGAAGCATAAAAGCCTTCCTTATTCATCATTCAGTTGAACAGTAGGCGTCGGTGGCCGAGAATGATAAGTGAGGACAGCGATCGTGAAGTTATTTACTATTGCCAGTAGACGTTCGTTACTAATAGAGACAGCAATTGGAATTGTCACGCAAAGACAACACATCAGCCGATTTCCAGGAACTCTGCTATCTATTCATAAAGTCATGAAATCATTATTTCAGTATTGATAACTCAGTTAAGACGTCTGCTTTAAAGTTTAGCAGCTATCGCATCGTATGCTGCAAACAAGAATATTGGAATATCTAAACTGATGGATCGTCGTAGCAGAAGAAAGCAACCAAATTTTGAGAACTCTACTCCTCAAGTCTTTCCGCCTCGACCTCCTGGCTTCTGTGATCCTCCTCCACATCCTGATTCCGCTCATGGACCTCCTCAACATCCCTATTCTGCTAACGGCCCACCTCCTCCTCAACATCCTCATTCCGCTTATGGACCTCCTCAACATCCCTATTCTGATAACGGCCCTCCTCCTCCTCAACATCCTCATTCCGCTCATGGACCTCCTCAACATCCCTATTCTGCTAACTGCCCTCCTCCTCCTCAACATCCTCATTCCGCTTATGGATCTCCTCTACATACTCATTCCGCTGATGGACCTCCTCAATATCCTCATTCCGCTCATGGACCTCCTCAACATCCTCATTCTGCTCATGGACCTCCTCAACATCCCTATTCTGCTAACGGCCCACCTCCTCCTCAACATCCTCATTCCGCTTATGGACCTCCTCAACATCCCTATTCTGATAACGGCCCTCCACCTCCTCAACATCCTCATTCCGCTCATGGACCTCCTCAACATCCCTATTCTGCTAACTGCCCTCCTCCTCCTCAACATCCTCATTCCGCTTATGGATCTCCTCTACATACTCATTCCGCTGATGGACCTCCTCAATATCCTCATTCCGCTTATGGACCTCCTCAACATCCTCATTCTGCTCATGGACCTCCTCAACATCCTCATTCTGCTCATGGACCTCCTCAACATCCTCATTCTGCTAACGGCCCACCTCCTCCTCAACATCCTCATTCCGCTGATGGACCTCCTCAATATCCTCATTCCGCTTATGGACCTCCTCAACATCCTCATTCTGCTCATAGACCCCCTCAACATCCCTATTCTGCTTACGGCCCTCCTCAACATCCTCATTCCGTTCATGGACCTCCTCCACATCCTTATTACGCGTACGGCCCTCCTCCTCCACATCCTCATTCATCTCATGGCCCTCCTCCTCGACGACCTCATTACGCTCATGGCCGTCCTCCACATCGTGGTCGAGCGCCTTCGGCAGGCCCACCAGTCACAGCCAGGCAGTCATCGTCATCGAGGGTCAGAGAACCATCTCAAGACAATATAAAGCAAATAGTTGAACGCAATCGCTGTGGGTCAATTGTCAACGTAAGTGCAGAAGGTTTTGGTCATGCAACTGCGACACCAATGGAAAGAAAATTGGCCAAATTGTCAATCACAGATTTTGAAGATACATTTGATAGGAGAGGAGAGATAATTTCTTATAATGTTGTGGAAAGATACGGGATTGTGAAATGTCTAGATAATGATGTTACATTAGTGGCCCATCACTCGAGATTCAAGCCGCCGCTCACTGAGCTCGCTGAGGGTCAGATCATTAAATTTAACATAGTCGAAGGTCATAAAGGTCCATGTGCGGATCAGATAGAAATCGTTGACGATATTCATCAGCCGTCGAAGAATGCCAAAGAAGCAAAGAAGACCGAACAAAAACGCGGTTGGTGTCAATCAATCGAAGGCCTCGACAAGAGCAAGTAAGAGGAATGAAAAAGACTACCTCGAACAAGCAGTGAAAGACGAATTTCAGTGTTGCATCTGCATTAACCTGTTGTCAGTTGATTCTGTAACGACGGAATGTGAACACTATTTCTGCCGAGAATGCATTGAAAAATGGATTTCGCGGAATGGAAAATGTCCATTTAATTGTCCACAATCGCTGAAAGTCGCAGATTTAAAACCTCTACCGCGTGCATTCAAAAACCTACTGGACCGAGTGCGTGATGACAGTGACCAGAACTGACTTCGTTGCACAATGCCAAAAATTAGGATTTACTTGCTGTCTACGTCCGATCAGTCCTGAATTCTTAGTGTCTTTGAGATCTATATTACTTGCTGTTGTGAACGGAAATATCTCGACTGAATATGTATTTGCAATTTGAAACTCTGACTCATTTTCCACCTTTCATGCTCACTGACTTCTATCTAGCAGCCAGAAATATCTTTCACTAGCCAATGACAACAATCAGCGGATCTTCAATTACTTTAATTCATCATGATTGACTCAATTGATGTTATCGGTTCTATCAGTTTGAGTGAAATGATGTTGAACTCCTGTTTTCACACATGTGGAATCGGCTGTTTATATGGCAAACTGTATATAATATTACAATATGCTTTATAGTTAATACCACAGCTGCGTCGTGAATATAATTTTTCAATAGTCTAATAACTAATTGATGAATCGATGTGCCATCGATAAAGGCAAATGCATTTTTCATCATTCAAAATCTAAATGTATAGATAGCAAAATTCTAGAGTTACTTCTTCTAGATACAATTAAACGTGTATAAATAGGAAATTTCGATTGCTGGGTAGATAGGGCTCCTAACAATAGGAGCCTAGGAATATAGGGCTCCTAACAACCCATTTGATTAAAAAATTCTGCTGACGTACAACCTGTATGTCCACTTAGTTAGGCCTACGCGTAGGATGACAGCATTCAGTCAGACCTTGAATCAGCCCAGTTATCCTTCACTGCATCAACAGGTTGCATCTGAGCTGCGAATCAAGGCAAGTTATCTGGCTTTCTTTATTTGCTCGCACATTATTTCTTCTGTTCAAATGTGAAGGGTTGATGCCACGGGTTTGTTTTGTGACGCCTTGAAAGTTTGATGTTATAGTGCAGGGGTTCCCCAACCTGAGGTACGCGTACCACTTGGGGTACTCGAACGACTTTGAGCGGTACGCATAATATGGGAGATTTATTATAATCAATCTTTACTTTGATAACTTTCCTGTTCATGGATCAGTTGAGCTGTTAACTTTGCTCGCATTCCGCATTGGATTGTCTACACCTGGCCTTGAAGCAACCGTTCCTAATTAGCGAACGCCCAACTCAACCGCATACTTATACGAATTCTCCACCACAGTAATGATTAAAAGCGAATAAAGTGCTCGTTTGATGTTGGAGCATGACTTTCGATGCACTTGTGTCGTTGCACAAGCGCGCATCAGTTACGCCTAGTTAAATTTTAGTGTTATTAAATTACAAATTTTGTGTAGGGTTCGACAAAAAAACTGCGTTTTTTCTACAGCCTTTGATTTTTTAGATTTAATGGTGTCTGATTGTGTTCATTTAAAAGTTAATGAAAGTTTTATTCAAAGGCAATGTCTATGCATTATTCTCTGCATTGCATACGCTTTAATGTTGGAATCATAGATATAAACATAGTGTATTTTGATTCCCGATCGTCCATGTCTCTAGAGTGCTTTCTGACTATCTCCGAACAAAGACATAAGATGTGCTCTTAATCAACTCATCCAATTTTCTTTCCTGATAGTCATGGAGTTTCAGCATGTGATGTCTACTTCTTCATCCGAACACTGTCTCAAAATGGCTACTCAGCAACAAAAATTCATCAGCTGCTTGCTAACGTTTGGGGTGAGAAAACATCATGAAAGTGAGAAGAATTCAAGCAATAGTAAGAGAGTTCGTCGAGGACGTGAAACGGTGACACGAAAGGAAGGATCTGGAAGACCACGATCAAGCTGCTGCGATGAAAACATCGAAGAGGTGAAAGAACTAATCGAAGATGACAACCACTTATCCTGATATTTCACTGCAGACAGGTGTTGAGGAGAGGTCAGTTCATCGGATACTTTCTCATCATCTGAATAAGAAATCCTTGTGTTGTCGGTGGATACCGCATGAACTGAGTGATCGAAATAAGCAGCAACGCATTGAGTGTGGCAGAAGCATTTTGGAAACCTTGCGACGTCGGCAAATCAAAAGTAAACTTGTCGTCGTGGACGAAAAGTGGGTCTACTACAAAAGCATCCCACCCAAAGAATGCAATCGATTCTGGGTAGATTGCGCAGGCGACAGACCTCAAGTATCGCGCAGGACAATAGCCGATAGGAAGGTCTCAATAATGGTTGCTCTCAATTATGCAAAGTCTTTCTCCTATATCGAAGTGCTGCATGATGGTGGAAGTATAAATGGTGATCGATATTGGTCATTCCAGCAAAACATGTGTGCAGCGTTCGAGCAGCAACTCAATTTACCTCGTTGGGAGATGTGTCTCCAACATGATAATGCAAGACCACATATAGCAATACAGGTTCGACGATGGATCGACCACGAAAGCATGAGTTTCGTGAGTAGTAAGAAACACTCCACAGTAAACTCAGCGCCCCCCCCCCTCGGGACGGCAGTCTTGGTCGGCTGTCTAGGTTGGGCTTGGTCGGCTGTCTAGGTGAGTTTTGGTCCGCTGTCCGGGTGTTTTGGTCGGCTGTCTAGGTTGGAAAGGAGTGTTTGGATGTGAAAATGGAGGTGAGATTTGGTTTCTCCGTAAAATTTTGGCTTGGGGAGTTGGTTTCCATCGTTTTTGAAAAGTTTTGGAAAATTGTCTTTCTTTTGGTTGTGTTGAGAAACGGTCTCTAGCGGGCGTACGAAGGCTCGGATGTGAAAACGGAGGTCAGATTCGGACTCTACGTGAAAGTTTGAATTCGGGAGGTGATTTCCAGCGGAATCGGAGACATCAAATTCTGACCTCCCCTCTGGACGAGACTTCGAGCTTGGCTTGTAGGAATGGTAGACAGTCGTGCAATAGCTCGTTTGAAAGCAAAGAGTAAAAAAAATTCAGTGGAAAAACGGGCTTGTTCATATCTGCTTTCGTTTAGATGTGAGACGAAATTGAAAATTTTGGAAAATCGTCGAAAAACGACAAAGTTAACGGCGACACTTGTGATTTTTCGCAAATTGACATTGGTTTTTGGACTCTAGCGACTGAACGACATTAAAACGAATTTAAACGCCACATAAAGAAATACAAAAACACGCCTCATATTCATGAGGAAAGAGGTGTTGTTTCCGGCTGCACACATTGCCTAAAATTTTTGAAAGGCAACGACCATGAGGCATTTTACGCCACTCACGCCTATGTCCGATCAAGAAGGCTAGTAATTACACAACATCGGACATCGGCAAAGTGATCGCACCCTACTTCGACGAAACAACAGTCGATCTAGACGCAGCGCTACAAGATGCGATCGCAAATGTTTTATCTCCTGCTGCACCGACCACTACAGAACAACTACCGTAAGTGGATCGGAAAGCTGACCATTTATCCTCAGTAATAGAGGTAGTACCTAGGAAAGAATGATTGTATCTATTATCAGCTGCTATGATTTATACTTAGCTGTCAAATGATTCGATTTTTCAATATGATGTTGATGACTACATTACCCAGAAATAAGTGAAAACAGACAGATATAACAAATGAAACATATATTCAGAAATTGCAAATAATTTAAAAGCTCCTCTGGAGTCACATTGTCCCAGTGATTCACAGTTGTCACACCTGCATTTCAGCTGTCGCAGTCTTTCCTCGGCTGCAGCCAATACACGAAATACATAGTCCCATTCAATCTTGTTCCTGGGTTGAGACGATGGACTATACCATCTCCGTATGTCATGGAGAAGGGTGATATCATCCTCCTTCGACACATCCTCCTTGTTATATATAGTAGGTACTTCCACCTCACATACACCATTTCCATCTCCTCTTCCTCAGTCAGAGTCGGATATTCCAAGCTTGGAATGTCCTCCACTGTATTCTTCTTCTCCAACTTCACCTTCTTTGGAGCGGGAGGGCAAGTTGATGTGTCCACGCAGAGAGTTGCTGTTGGTGAATTCATGACTTCAAATTGTATGCTATAAACTTGATTTTTTAGTGCTTAAGTACACGTAAGTAGCCAATCAAATGAATAGCCAATGAATGCCGAGTATGAGAGTATATAAAAGGGGGAAACAGACTTATTTTTCATTCTATATTTGAGACGTGTTGAGAATAAGGGAAGTCTCTATTTTGATAAACTATACAATTTTCTGACATTGAAGTATCATACTTAAACTTGATTTCGTTGAAGTGGTAAGTTGAAGATTTCCTTACTCATCTCCCTCAAACGTTGGCTAATAGCATCTTTCTCAATTTCAGGCATCTACTTCATCACCAAAACGCTCCCTTCTCGAGGAAACTAAAGAGCTGTTAAGTGAAGGTAGGTTGTAACAATAAACTATAACTTTAATAGAGACGATATAATGATTTCTCTTTCAGGTGATGTTAGTACCAGCTCAAGCGGTCAGTCGCGGGAATCTAATGAGCGGGAATGTGCTGATTGTGGTCACATCTTTACGAGGAAGCGTGATCTCGCCCGACACATCAGACAACGTGTATGTCAACCCAAGACATCATCAATCTCCCGAGATGAAGATGATTCTATTCAACATGTCTCCTTTACTTGCGACTTCTGCACTCAATCTTTTGAAACACGTTTTGAATTATCTTCACATAGACTTCACCACACGCATGCAAATGACAGTTATAGAAACAGCACCTCCTCTATCCGGCTCACTGAAGTGTCGCTCAATATTGTAGTGAGAAATTACCATATGGAATCCTCAGAAACCATTGCTGATTTTCCGGAGTGGTTTCATCAAAATTCAACATTGATAGATGTGCTCTTTAGAAATTTAGACAGTTTTAGAATAAAAGCGCTCATCTATCTTAAAATAAAATTTGTTAAAGTTGACCATCATACTGGCGAGATAGTGCACAGGTTGGAGTTTCACATACCCTCCTCTCCTGCTACAGAGGTAGTAGATAAAGAAGTATGGTTAAATTTTCACATTCAAGTGCTAAAATCAAATATTGATAAATTTAATGAGCGCGATAGTGGTCTGATTTTTGATGGTGTAGAATCTGCCATGTTTAAAATTACTCTATTAAAAAATTACAGTGGACGAGGCTCCTTCAATCTTTTTATCCATTCTCCACTATCATGATGTACAGAACAACCGTTTCCGTAAAATCAAATATCATCAATGGGAGAATGAATTGAAATTTGATGACTGCAATAGTGAAGATATAAAACTGAAAGATATAGAGAAATTTGAAAAAGTAAATGAAATTAAAATAGTTGTTCACGTCAGGCAAAAAGGACTTAAAGTTGTACGCTACAACAGACGTTCATCAACTTATGATCGTGTTGTCAACCTCTTGTTGGTATATGAGGATGGCAGTCAACAATGGCTTTACTGCGGTATTCCAAATATTCATCGACTATATTCCCACTTAACATCCAAAAGGGGGGAGCATTTCATATGTGACCGCTGTATGAGATCCTTCTGGTCAAAAGATAAATTTCAAACACATTATGAATTGTGTAAGTGAGGTAAATTGCAAATAGAACCCATGCCCAAAGATAAAATCTTTTCATATAGAGAGAATGGTAGTGAATTAAGTCCTCTTCGTGTCATCTATGCTGACATCGAATGCTATATTGATAATGACATCCACAAGCCAGCAGCCATATCCTGTTATGAGGTATGGCATAATCATTTCCAAAATAAAAATAGTAAATGCACGTCTGGCAAGGTGAGGATTGTATACACAAATTCTTGCAATTCCTGGAAAGTGCTAGTAAACTTCAACAAAAATATGATAGTGAACTCTATCACAGATCATTAAATATGACAGCAGATGATCAGGTAAAATTTGAAAGTTGTAAAGTCTGCTCAAAATGTAATAAAACGTTTGATGAGGGTAAAATTAAGAAAGTGCGCGACCATGATCACATCACTGGTAAATTTAGAAACGCATTGTGTTCAAGATGCAATTTTTCTCTAAGAATGAAACGGCGCACTCTACCCGTAATTTTTCATGACTTCAAAGGCTATGGCAGTCCTATGATAATAAAAGGGGGTTAGGAAAAATGAAGAGGTCGTTGATGAATGTTATAGCTCAAACGAGAGAAAAGTTTATGTCCATGACAGCCAAAGTACCAGTTGATAAGACTAAAGAAAATAAGAAAGTCTACTTTGATATAAAAGTTTTAGATTCCTATCAATTCATGACTTCATCACTAGCATCTCTCGTTCAAAATCTTAAGTCTCTTCCACTAACTCAAAATTTGAAGAAACAATGTCCTTACTTGACAGATGAAGTCATCACATGTAAAGGAGTGTTTCCATATCCATACTTTGACAACATTTCTAAACTTAGTGAGACTTCTCTTCCATCAATAGATAAATTTAAAAATGATTTGACTGGTATAGAATGTAAGGTAGAAGATTGCAATCATGCTCAAGTTGCATGGACAAAATTTGACTGTCAAACATTTAGCGATTATATGATCGCCTATCTAAAATTAGATGTATTTTTGCTGGCTGATGTATTTCAGGACTTTCGACGAGTGACATTAGAAGGAGATAAATTAGACCCTATCCACTTTGTCAGTCTTCCAGCCATGTCATTCCAGTCTGCTTTTAAAATGACTGGAGAGACCATACATCTTTTGCAAGATCCAGAGATGTATAATTTATTTGAGCGAGGAATTCGCGGTGGTCTCACATTTGTAAATAGGCATCAAATAAAATCAAAAATAGTAGATGATGATCAGATTCATCTAAAGTACTATGACCCGAATAATTTATATGGTAGTTCACTATCCAAACCTCTACCTCACTCTGAGTTTAGCTCGCTAGGTGATAGTGAAATTCAACATTTCTCCAATCCTTCAAATATGCTAGCTATTCCAGATGATGGTGATTAGGGATATTATATTGAGATAGATCTTATCTATCCAAATAGTATTACAAATAAAACTGTGGATTTTGTAGTTGCACCCGAATCAGGTAAAGTGACTGAAGATATGTCTTCGGACTTTATGAAACAATTTCATAAAGATTTAGAAGGGAGTGGACAGCCCAAGTATAAGCCTTGCCGTAAACTTTTGCCTACTCAATTTGATAAAGAAAATTATCTAGCCCACTTTTCCATCTTAAAATTTTATTCAGAAATGGGCATGATTTTAAAAACAGTTCACCGCATTATCAAATTTAGACAGAAAGCCTTTCTGAAACCACATATTGATAGTAACAGCCAGAAACGTGCACTAGCCCAAAATAACTTTGAAAAGGTTTTTTATAAATAGAAGAATAATAGACTTTTTGGTAAGACGATGGAGGATGTTAGGAAACGTATAAAGTATAAACTTGTGAATCATAATGATAAACTTCAAAAGTTAGCGGCATCACCTCTCTTTATTGATAGAGATATTATAGATGATGAGTTGGTTGGTATTAAAATGATAAAATCAGAAGTAAGAGTTGTGCAAGCCCATCTACATTGGACAAGCTGTATTAGATTATTCCAAGCTTGAAATGTATCAATTCTTCAATAGAATATTAAAACCCCTATATCTGTGAAAAGACTTTTTCATACATATATTTTTATTTCAATAAAATTTTACAATGACTTCACTTTGTTTTCCGAAACACTTAAGTTACGAGGGATTTAGTATCTTTGACACGGATGCACTCATGTAGACCATTTCTAATTTTGAGAGAAATAGACGGGATAGTCTGTTTGATAACAGGATGGTAGAAAATAGATTGAAACATCTTCTGGACTATTCCATATAAAGCATCCTTATCATGAATGAAATCACGTAAAATGTGTTCTTTTTTCTCGCCAACAGAAATAGGTAGAATCAAATCACTTTGAATATAAAGGTGTTGTTCATGTTTATCAAGTGTCAATGGTGTTTCTATACCAATCGTTTTTCAAAGAGTTTTTCTATACCAAAGAGTTTTTCAAATTTTTGCTCAATTGACATTGAATGTCATCACCCAGTTTCAGAACAACGCGTTGATTTTCAATTGAAAACGAAATGTGGTGTGTCTTTACATCATATTTACTTTTCATCACATGCTTCAACTTCTGTTGTGTATAAGGATTTATTACATGAATGAAGCTTTCAACTGTATGATATAGACGCGGCATTATATTGATAGCAACTTTAGATTCTTGATAAGACTGGTAAATTTTCTTGATGCGATCACCATAGATGTCCACCCACCATTCATCATTAACTGAATCAGCTTTAGTGTGATATTCATGAGAAGCATGCACCAGACCGCTTCCAATAATAGGTGTTGGATGTCTTACAAAATGACGCAAGGTTGGAGAGAAATAAACTGTAAGTTTGTCATTATATTTCCGAATAACCAACTTATCCTTCTCCGCCATATTTTCTCTCCATACTTCTCACCAACAGTCTCATTCCATCGTTTTACTAACTCAGTGAGTGATAAAGGTTGAACACCACGCTTCTTTAAAGTGATGTGATCTTCACGTTCTATAACATCTTCATCAAACATTTTGAATTTATAATGAGATTTGTTGATTCGATTTGAATAAACTTTTTAATATTTGCAGTAGCAATTGATGTTAGATGTAGACCGTGCCCAAAACCGAGATGTGGATAGAATTCATTATCCAACCTCAATGTAAGACCTTTAGTAAAAGAATGAAAGCGAAGGAACTGTCTCCCATTCCAATGATAGATAGTAAACTTATAAACTTTCTGATCCTCATTCTTCATGATGGAAGTATTGCCACTATTGAATGCCTTAATAATTTTCTCATCCCCAAATGGACCATAATAATCTGATTTTATCTGAATCCATTCATAGTTCTACTTTCCATCTGACGTTAAATTATATGGGAACTGGAATGTATTATTCATCGTTATTCCACCATGGGTGCGAGGAGTCAATATCAATTCTTCCAAATCATTCACATTGTGAATATTGCTATCATAGCCAATACTAGAAACCCCCACCTCCCATTCACCTTGTAGATGTAGTGAGCGATTTAATTCTACTCGAAAGTCTGATGTTTTATTATTAGGAAATTTTTTCATAGAAGCATTGCTGGGTAAGTAGATTAGAAACGAATGTCTATTTTCACTTTCCATACTAATCACATTAGAAAAATATGTTAGCATACATTTGCATTAACTCTTCATTCGGAAATGCAGTGTGATACTTGTCAGAGCGTCTTTATGAAAAGGAATCAACGCGCCAGCATCGTCATATATGGCAATATCAATTTGTGGGATGTAGTTTGATTTCAGCTTTGTATAATGCACTTTTTTGAAAGTATGCTCAGATAAAATACTGCAGCTTTTTGGCTGGTATGGTATCATTGCTAGCAGTGGAGCTTCAACATCTCCCACACGCACATCTTCACCAATATTGGAATATATCTTAAAATAGTTAATACGACGCGATAGCGACATGTCTGCGCTAGCTTTGGTTACAGTACCACTTTTAAAGATATTTTGATCAAAACCGAAAGTGTCCATTAGAGTTTTATCCATAATTAGTTCAATATCCTTCCCACTTACAGTGAGAGACAAAGCACCTTCTTTTTCAGAAAATGAAATTTGTTGCTCATTAATCACTTCATTTAAATAATCTACAACCAATTTAACTGAAGTAATAATGCGAGGCATCAACACTCTTGTTTCATGTAAGATACCACCTAAAGGCTCTAAACACTTTCTGTATAAAGATACGGTCCATTCGAGCAGTATTTTTTCTCCTCTTTCAAACGAGTAGCTGTAAGATAAAATCCGTCCACTTGAACCAAAGTTAGAAGATTGCTGTCGGCGGGGGGGTCAGTGAAATTTGATGAAACAAACTTTGGTGAGGGTCCCAGGTCGAAATGCCACACTTTGGAAAATTTTCAAAATTTTACCCATACAAAGTCACTCTGACACTTAGGATTTTTTCAGGTGAGCTCCGACCTAAAATCTTGTAACAGCTCTAACTTTTGAACGCCTGGTTCGATTGACTCGCGGCAAAAATGTCGTCGAGCAGTTTTTTCTCCTCTTTCAAACGAGTAGCTGTTAGACAAAATCCGTCCACTAGAACCAAAGTTAGAAGATTGCTGTCGGGGGGGGGGGTCAGCGAAATTTGATGAAACAAACTTTGGTGAGGGTCCCAGGTCGAAATGCCACACTTTGGAAAATTTTCAAAATTTTACCCATACAAAGTCACTCTGACACTTAGGATTTTTTCAGGTGAGCTCCGACCTAAAATCTTGTAACAGCTCTAACTTTTGAACGGCTGGTCCGATTGACTCGCGGCAAAAATTTCGTCGAGGAGTTTTTTCTCTCCTCTTTCAAACGAGTAGCTGTAGGACAAAATCCGTCTACTAGAACCAAAGTTAGAAGATTGCTGTCGGGGGGGGGGGGGGAGTCAGTGAAATTTGATGAAACAAACTTTGGTGAGGGTCCCAGGTCGAAATGCCACACTTTGGAAAATTTTCAAAATTTTACCCATACAAAGTCACTCTGACACTTAGGATTTTTTCAGGTGGGCTCCGACCTAAAATCTTGTAACAGCTCTAACTTTTGAACGGCTGGTCCGATTGACTCGCGGCAAAAATTTCGTCGAGGAGTTTTTTCTCTCCTCTTTCAAACGAGTAGCTGTAGGACAAAATCCGTCCACTAGAACCAAAGTTAGAAGATTGCTGTCGGGGGGGGGGGTCAGTGAAATTTGATGAAACAAACTTTGGTGAGGGTCCCAGGTCGAAATGCCACACTTTGGAAAATTTTCAAAATTTTACCCATACAAAGTCACTCTCACACTTAGGATTTTTTCAGGTGAGCTCCGACCTAAAATCTTGTAACAGCTCTAACTTTTGAACGGCTGGTCCGATTGACTCGCGGCAAAAATGTCGTCAAGCAGTTTTTTCTCCTCTTTCAAACGAGTAGCTGTAAGACAAAATCCGTCCACTAGAACCAAAGTTAGAAGATTGCTGTCGGGGGGGGGGAGTCAGTGAAATTTGATGAAACAAACTTTGGTGAGGGTCCCAGGTCGAAATGCCACACTTTGGAAAATTTTCAAAATTTTACCCATACAAAGTCACTCTGACACTTAGGATTTTTTCAGGTGAGCTCCGACCTAAAATCTTGTAACAGCTCTAACTTTTGAACGGCTGGTCCGATTGACTCGCGGCAAAAATGTCGTCGAGCAGTATTTTTTCTCCTCTTTCAAACGAGTAGCTGTAAGACAAAATCCGTCCACTAGAACCAAAGTTAGAAGATTGCTGTCGGGGGGGGGGGGGGAGTCAGTGAAATTTGATGAAACAAACTTTGGTGAGGGTCCCAGGTCGAAATGCCACACTTTGGAAAATTTTCAAAATTTTACCCATACAAAGCCACTCTGACACTTAGGATTTTTTCAGGTGAGCTCCGACAGTCCACCCTCCCAACCTGGCCGGCACACCACGCCAACCTGGCCGGCACACCACGCCAACCTGGACAGCACATCACCGCGCGCTACGACGGCCGGCCAGAGGGGGGGGACGTCAGACTCGAAGCAACACGGCGGCACACCACGACCGAGTCGACGGACAGGAGGGGGGGACGTCAGACTCGAAGCAACACGCTGGCACACCACGACCGACTCGACGGACAGGAGGGGGGGGGACGTCAGCGACGGCGGCCATCTTGCGCGGTCTAGTGGTGGAGTTTTGCTTACTACTGTCGGTAAGCTTGCATTTATTTGCTACGGTTCTGGCTCGTGTGATAAAGCTGGCAATTGATTCGTCGGATGCTTGTCTTAACTGCATTAACTGTAATCTGTGGACGCAGAAGTTCACATTGACTTATATTTGCGATTCAGAGAAGTTCCATAGACTATATGGAGTCGTTTGAGCCTTTCGTCACCTATGCCTCTAAGAATTTTTGGTGCAATCTTATGTGCATCTGTGATGCCTTCAGCCTCACAAAAAGATTCAATATTCTGCTTGAATAAATTCAATAATAAAAATTGCTTGTATTCAAGTCTCTATTGATTCTTTGTCATCACATTATTAAAAGAGATTGTTAATAATTTCTTCGGCAGAGCTTCGATGATTTTTATACGTTGAATGCTGTGTAGGCCTGTTAGGCTTATAACGACTCTGCCCTACAAGGCAATCACACAAAAACGATCCATGAGACATAGGCTATCTAAGACAAACCCTGAACAAAACCTAGAATCCAACCATAAAGCAACCAAAAATTTCTCCTAGACCAACCCTATATAAATTCTATAAACTAATAACCCAAAACTCATTTTCATTCTAAATTAATTTTCGCGTAAACCGCAAAATAAGGAGGTAGCAATTCAAAGTCGATGTAGCCTAAATGGATTCCACTTATATCCAAGTCATAGCACTTATTCATGGATATCCATGCTCATCCTAAACTTACTCTTCAAAAAATATAATTTTTCAAAAGAATCTCATATAGTCTACCGATACGACAACCTCCGTAAATCCTAGGACTTCATAAGTCAATAAAATTTATTGGATATGCACTATAAGATCATTATTATCAAGCATTAATACATGCATGTATGCATGCCATCATACATCTACGCAAAGGATGAGACCAGTGAAGACAGTTGTGTCCCCTCTATTTTACATTCAAACTAATCTGGTTAATTATTTGAACTAGGCCTATTCTAGGCCTACTCAAATTCATGATGTTGTAATGTGAATATAAGAGAATAACCATAAAGTATGCAAGTCAATACATTCATGCTGTTTTCAGCTATTAGCCCTTGTTGTACTAGAATCAGTATGACAGCTGGAAACAGTTTCGAAGTCTGAATTTAGGATCTTGTTTACTGCAGCAAGCTATTTAGACCTACTCGTACTTACATTGTACCTTAGGTCTAGATTGTCAGTTTATTGAAGTCATCATGAATACTGTGAAATGTCAAATTGTGAGAACATGTACTCAGCATGACTATTGAAGTAAAACAATAAATAAAAACACATCGACGCCCACTTTTCAGAAACTCGGCTACAGATCTCCTAATAATAATTAGATTGTAGTTTTGCACACATAGTGCATCTTACAAGAACCAAATACAATTATCAGGAAATAGTGTTCACATTCTGTCGTTACAGAATCAATTGACAACAGGTTCATGCAGATGCAACACTGAAATTCGTCTTTCACTGCTTGTTCGAGGTAGTCTTTTTCATTCCTCCTAGTTGCTCTTACCGAGGCCTTCGATTGATTGACATCGCGTTATTGTTCGGTCTTCTTTGCTTCTTCGGCTGATGAGTATCGGCGACGATTTCTATCTGATCCGCACATGGACCTTTGTGACCTTCAACTATGTTAAATTTAATGATCTGACTCTCAGCGAGCTCAGTGAGCGGCGGCTTGAATCTCGAGTGATGGGCCACTAATGTAACATCATTATCTAGACATTTCACAATCCCGTATCTTTCAACAACATTGTAGGAAATTATCTCTCCTCTCCTATCAAATGTATCTTCAAAATCTGTGATTGCCAATTTGGCCAATTGCGGCATTGTTGCACTGACTTCAACCGGTTCATTGTCCTTGCGTACATTTATAGCTTCGTTTCCTTTAAGTCCCTTTGCAACGTCAAAACGAATTTCTTTGTCCCTCAGTTAAAACAGTATCAATCAGACTTGAGTGATGAATGAATAGATTCGCCGAATACATTTTCTTTCCTTCCATTGGTGTCACAGTTGCATGTCCAAAACCTTTTACACTTACGTTGACAATTGTCCCACAACGATTGCGTTCAACTATTTGCTTTATATTGTCTTGAGATGGTTCTCTGGCCCTCGATGACGATGACTGCCTGGCTGTGACTGGTGGGCCTGCCGAAGGCGCTCGACCACGATGTGGAGGACGGCCATGAGCGGAATGAGGTCGTCGAGGAGGAGGGCCATGAGATGAATGAGGATGTGGAGGAGGAGGGCCATGAGATGAATGAGGATGTTGATGAGGAGGGCTGTAAGCGGAATAAGGATGTAGAGGAGGTCCATGAGCGGAATGAGGATGTTGAGGAGGAGGGCCGTTATCAGAATAGGGATGTTGAGGAGGTCCATGAGATGAATGAGGATGCTGAGGAGGAGAGCTGTAAGCGGAATAAGGATGTTGAGGAGGTCCATGAGCGGAATAAGGATGTAGAGGAGGTCCATGAGCGGAATGAGGATGTTGAGGAGGAGGGCCGTTATCAGAATAGGGATGTTGAGGAGGTCCATGAGCGGAATAAGGATGTTGAGGAGGAGGATCACAGAAGCCAGGAGGTCGAGGCGGAAAGGAAAAAAAGACTTGAGGAGTAGAGTTCTCAAAATTTGGTTGCTTTCTTCTGCTACGACGATCCATCAGTATAGATATTCCAATATTCTTATTAGCAATGTACGATGCGATAGCTGCTAAACTTCAAAGCAGACGTCTTAACTGAGTTATCAATACTGAAATAATGATTTCATGACTTTATGAATAGATAGCAGAGTTCCTGGAAATCGGCTGATGTGTTGTCTTTGCGTGACAATTCCAATTGCTGTCTCTATTAGTAACGAACGTCTACTGGCAATAGCAAATAACTTCACGATCGTTGTCCTCACTTATCATTCTCGGCCACTGACGCCTACTGTTCAACTGAAGTCGATGAATAAGGAAGGCTTTTATGCTTCACATTTGCCCATGTCAGTTGTCCTGAGACCTCAATTCTGACTGAGAGTTAGGCGAGAAGTTAGCTGTAATTACATTCATGTGATAATCGAGCTATAGTTGAACTGTGAGTGACAGATGGATGTGGATAAGGATTCTAATACCAAAGTCCTGGCATTGGATGGACAAAACTCCGGTACAGAGACTTCAGCAAAACTGGAGAACTACCTCCGTCTTAAACATGAAAGACTGATAATAGCCTATGTAACTGTAATTGTGGGTTATTCTCCCCCCCCCCGGCAAGGTTTTCAAATTTGTCAAATCCGCAAAAGTGAATCAATCGTCGCCAAACCTTAGGTCTACGTACTTCGGCACATTTTCTACCCCAATGCAAAAGTTTATACAGATCAGACAATTAGTTTTGCATTAGAGACGATAACGTGAAGTGTAGTGATCGAAGATATTTAATAGAGGACTAGATAGGTTTTAGATGTATTTTTACTTTATGTGCAACGAATCAGGGATGCGGAGTCGGAAAAAAGTCCCGAAGTCCTATCATTTTTGCTGGAGTCGGAGTCCTATCAAATGATAGGACTCCGGACTCTGGCTTATAAAGAGACCCGAAATATAATACAAACAAATTAATTATCCTCGTGCATGGCTGTTTTGACGTCAACTTTCTCCGTCAAAACAAAAGTACAGAGACAGCAGTGCATGCAAAGCTTGTAATAGTTGAGGGAATAAGCCGTGATAGTGAAAAAGGATTGCCGCTTCACTCGGTGATATAGTAGAGAAGACAAGTCTTCCTAGCCTCGATCACACATACGCGCCAAAGGTCACATCAGAGACAAAAGTAAAATATTAGCTTGTTTGAGAACATTACCTCTTACCCTAACGTCAATCGTGTGTGATGGCTCCTCTATAGCACATGTTAAAATCGAAAGTGCACTCATACTTTTTGGAGAAGGATGGGGAGATTTTCCTTCCTGGTAGAGACTGGAGAAAAACCTCGTGAAGCACACACCAACAAGTGATGTGCAAAGTTGGTAAACTTTCATAGAAAATGATTGATCTGATACAGAAATGATCACTAAAATCAGGCTCCGGTAAGCCTATAATGATCTATGATGTAGGTTACCAGAACTATGGCTGATATACTTGCCACCCGGAGTCGGAGTCCTATCAAAATATCAAAAGCCTGAGTCCTATGAAACCCCGGAGTCGGAGTCGTAGTCCTATCAAAATTATAGGACTCCGTCTCCCTGCAACGAAGTCAGTAAGAATCAGCCGATATTACCTGAATTTGAAAATATTTGTAAGCGAGCAATAAAATTTTCTTATCACTGCCTTTTTTGGTAATTACAGAAGCAAAAACAAATTAAGAAACCAGAAAACTAGCGTTTGTAAAAAAAATTGTGGAAGGTTTTCTGTGATTAGATAGATACATGACTTAACAAAATAATCTTAAATGACTTTTCTGAACAAAAGATGAACCGCGTCTGTACTTGTGATTATGCAGTTAGGTTGTTTCTTTGTAATGGATACGGGGCCTGGCTGTGGTTATATGTTACTGTGCCACCGTTGCCTGGCCGCATCAAACGCCCAGACGCGATTGCCAAGCTTGGTATTAATCTAGCATGAATATGTAATTTTGCGGTAAGAAATTACATGATAGAACAGAAAAAAATAAAAATAAACTATCATAAAATGCTTAGGCAAATTACGGTACTTCTATTCTCCCCCCCCCACATTTCTGTTGTTGACATCCGGAAGTCTTGCATCGTCAACGATCTTCTCTTGCTCCTGACTCATACTACGGTCATACTTGCGTCTGAACTCATACTACGGCAAGGAGTTCGACGAGAGCCTTAGGAGGACCTCATAGATTGCACGTACGTGTTGGTCCATTCGAATTACAACCAAAACTCGGTTTTACCGACATCACCAATATCCAAAGCATCTTATCAGCTTCTAACAATCAAATGAATAGAAAAATCGTCCCTTTTGTGCGAAGTGTCTTTGGTAGATCGTCCGTCGGTCGAGTCATATACTGCGTCGAAGATACAGGAAAGAGATAATGACCCATTGAACCGAGAGTTATTCACCGATAGCGACTTCGCACCGGCTTTATTAACAGATCGTGAGAGGCCTACTGAAATGGGGAACTCGAGCGACGAAGACACAAGCGAAGAAGAACCGATCCCTCTAATCGACAGAGTTCACGTGTCGGCAAGCGAAGTCCTGCCGATACCGAAGGCTCCGCCACGAAAGCGATCTACCAAACGATCTCGCAAGGGCAAGACACGAATATTGACCTCCTAACCGGTCCTTCGAGAAGTTGAGGAGACAAATCAAGAACGAAAGAAGAAGGAGAAGGCAGATTCGACGAAGGAAACTGTGATAAGAACGTCTGAGAATGAAGAAGATTCTGAGAATTCAATTCTCATCCCAACATGGAGTCTGAAAGCGAAGAAATAGACATTGGAGACTTCGTAGGCAAATCAAGACACATTAACTACGTTGCCCGTATTGATGCAAAGAAGGATAACGTAGAATTTGAGGGCATTTTCTTAAAGAAAGTGCCATTTCAAAGTGATCTTTTTATTCCAGATGAAGATGACACAGACACTTTCTTTATTGATGACATTCTTACCAAACTGCCAAGACCTGAGGCAGTTGGTGGCGCGGCGAGCTCATTATTTGAAATTTGACCATGATCTATCTAACTTTGGAATATGAAATAGGTATGCATGCCTGTGTTTTTTGTAGAAATTTGTTTAGGCTCAAACACGACCGTTTTTGTTATTTTTGATAGCAGATAGAATACCTAAAAGCATGTTGAAATATGTTGCTTTTGTTGACTTATAGAAATGGAATTGGGTTTGCGAAGTATTAGATGTAGAGAAGGCCTATCTTTCATGCTTATCGATGCACTAAACAAAGTAAGCTATGCGTAGACCTACACATGAACACACGTATACATGCACTAAAAATATTTTGATAATGATAAGACATCGTAAAGTACGCTACCTATAGACCTAGCCAGGGCTAAGCTTGGACAGGCCTATAGGCTATGACGAGCAATGTTTGACTAAAATGAGGGATCCCAGTGCCACATTTTCAGATTTCTCTAGTCTAGAGTAAAAAGATACAACTTTTTTGATAGGTGATTTTTCATTTCGTATTCACGTAGGCATAACATGGAGCAAATGATAGGATGTATGAATTCAAAGAAAGATGTATCGACTAACCCTGTCGAGTGTATCAACAAACCTGCCCTACCAGGTTAGTTGATACGTTTTGGTGGACTTTTTAAAACCTATCTGGCAGTTCCTCAACAACCTATGAACTGAAAGTGTCTATGTTTTCTAGCTTCCTAATACGATGGAGAACTCGAATGTCATTTTAGAATTTTCATATCTGCTAAAATTTTCCTGAAAATGCAAAAACCAAAAAATGTATCAACTAACCTACTCCTCCCCTAATATATGCATTGTTACTGAACCTAAAATCTATGACATCAAAAAGCCAAAATTTTGATCGGCAAAAGATTCAAGTCTATGATGATTTTCTACATAGCCCATGCAGCTCAGAGCATTAAAGAATGTAAAGCTTGAGATATCCACGATTCCAAATTGTGAAACATCAGGAATCATCTCAATCAGTGGCGTCGCGTGCGCCCAGACCATAGGCCTTCACTCGGTATTGGAATACTTTTTCTATACCAGACATCTTTTATGCTACAACATTAATTTTCATAAAAGTTGAATTTTTAATAACAATTTCCCGAGCATTTTTTAAGGCCAAGTGAATGTGCACATGAGAAGTGATTGCTCATGTCTCTTAACCGCCTTACTCAAGGAACAGATTACTATATCCCCTCTCTGTCCAGACCACATCTTCTCGAGAAAAAAGGAGGCAAGGTCTACAGTTTCTTGCGTTTCTCATGGCCGGTCAGCCGCTCACATGTTTGAAATTTTGACGCATTAAAATGTCTTGTGCATTTATTATTTCTTTCTCTGTGAGTACTGTCAATTTTTATATCAGGTGTTGGCCTACCTTGCTTGACGACTGTCATCTTTTCAGTACTAAACACAGTGTCACATCAATCACGTAAAAATAAATTATGGAATTCTGCCGAATATGGGTGTTCGAGTCAGATGCATTACTCTGCATTCATTGGAGAACGCTAATCATCTGATCGCAGTCTTGTCTGAACGTCAGCTATCTACTATTGTTGACGTAGTGACCTCTCTGACATAAAGCGAATCCAGGAATAATTGGGTTGCGCTTCCCTTACTATATTTAGATACCGCGCCTCGATCAAGAATCGTGTAGAATTTCATTGCAAAAATTGGAGAAGGCAAAGCATTATGTCCACGGAAAATCTGTTTCTCCAGACAATAGACGCTTCTCAAAAGATTTGATGGTAATATCGATATTTTTACATTCTCACAGTCCTTCCTGTTACAGGACTATAAGGAAAGAAAATATAATGTGTCTCCCATCAGAGAGAACTATTCGACGTGTGACCAGTGGTTTTCGTGCTGAAGATGAAGACTCCACACTGCGCTATATAAAGCTGCGACGTCAAAAATTAAATTTCTATGAATCTACCGTTTCTCTGGTTTTCGACGAAATTTATGTCTACCAGACAATAGAATACAATAACGGGGATTCATTGGACTTGTAGATGACTCGAATTCTCCTGCTACTACTGTGTTGTGCTTTCTTCTGAAATCACATTCTTCAAAACATTGTGACGTTGTGTCCATGATTCCGATGTCGCATTTAATGGCCTCAAAACTTGAAACTTATTTTTTGATGAGTTTGCGATTGTCTATGAATGCCGGTTTCAATGTTGTAACGACAATCTGTGACAATCATGTTGTCAACAGGACATTTCTGAAAAATATCTTGTGTGGTGGCACTATCTCTCCTGTAACAACGAATCCTATTGATGGTGATAAACTCTTTATTCTCATTGATCCCACCCATACAATGGAAAACGTACGTGTATATAACATTTTCCAACGTAAAACTCATTTTGTTATTCCCGACACGATATGACCTATAATCCAGTAATCCTTCGTTGATCATTTGCGAGCATTGTACGACATCGAATCAGGACAGAATCTAAGAATGGCTCATAAATTGACCAATACAATACTATTCTTCGTCCTACGGATGCACAACGATCATCGTTCAAACTTGCTGCGGAACTTTTCCATGAGTCGACCGTCAATGCTTTGGCTTACCATGTTTTGTATGGTCATCCACAGTGGGAAGAGACTAGAATATTTTTAATCAAATGTGCCTTCTCTTGAAGATTATAAATGTGAAATCACAGACTGTCGGTTTTCATAAGAATGACAATGCTAGGCTTCCTATTTCCTCACCTCATGACTCTCGCTTGTCACTTCTTAAAAAGTATCATTCCTTTTTTTGTCGAATGGCGCTCAAGTGGCAAAAGAAGCCTAACAAGCGAGACCTTTATTGCATGTGAGCTTTTGTGTCAAACCTTAGCCGAATTTGCGGAGTATTTGTTTGAAATTGGATTCCGTTTTGTGTTGTTAGGACATTGTCAAAGTGATGTGATTGAGCATCGCTTTGGACTTTAGAGACAGGTGAGTGTCTCTAACTATTTTGTAAGTGTTAAACAAGTGATGGAAAGTAAACGTAGAAGAATCAAGATTTTTTCTTCTCTAAAGCATTCAAAGATCCAACTGTCCGATCTTGATTTTTCAACTTCCGATGAGTTAGACTATCAAGCTGATTTTGACTCTAAAATCTCTTACATTAATGATTATCCACTCAATTATTCGGAAGTTGATATTAAAAAGAGTCGGAAATACAAATGATATGTTTTGTCGGTGGGTATATTGCTCATGTAATTTCAAGAAGGCTTAGAAAAGAATGTTGTAAGAGTCAGTCAATTTCAAGTACTACTTCACATTTTGAAATTGATGATGAATTTGTGAACTCATCGGAGCTTACTGAATTGTCTAGTCGAGGAAAGTTACTTGTTCCATCAAAAGATTTGCTCATTTTATGCCTTTTTGGGTATAAGACATTTATTTACTTTGTTAAAGCGCAATCATTTCCGAAGTTTTTTTATGCTGCCAAATGCGCGTCTAGTCTTTTCCGAGATTGTTGCTCATCATCTGAAGGAAGAGGAGGAATGGGATATCATGAAATGGCTTACCCATGTGACAGTAAGGTAAACGTTACATACATTTTGCGTAGTTTTTTCAATATGCTATATAGCGAAGAATGCTGTCAAAAGTTATGTGAAGCGAAATGAATCTTCAGTGCAAGCAAAAGTTCGGAAAAACTGAGATCTGACAATTAATTTCTCATAAGATGCTATATGAATTGCATGTGCAATTGATATGATTTGTTTTTATCAGTCAATATAGAAATACAGTGCGAGTCCAATAACCAATCTGAATTGTTTTGTCACTGCTGCAGGTGCAAGTAATGGGCAAAAGACCGTTCCAGGACACCATAAAATTCAAAAAATAGTATTTTTAAAAACGACATAAATTCATGAATTTTGTCCCTTTTTCAGGTTTTTAAGACCTAAATTCATGAATTTAGTCGTTTTTAAAGATACCGATTTTTCAAAAAATGGTACTTTTTAAATGGTCTAAATTCATGAATTTTGGTCATTTTTCAGGTTATGAAGACCTAAATTCATAAATTTAGGCGTTTTTAAAAATACCCAATTTTTCAATTTTTTCAAAATCTTAAATTTGAGAATTACAATTTTCACCCTTAAAATCATGACCGTTCCAGGACACCAAAAATCATAAAAATGTTAATTTTAAAAACGTCTTTTAAATCCATTTTTTTTCAGGTTTTTAAAATATGAGATAACTAAAATTATGTGACTAAAAATATTTCTTTAATATGTAACACAATCTCTTAGAATGCCTGTTATTGTTACTGCTTTGCACTCTGATGAACCTCCCAATTGTAGGGAACAGCTGATACCCGCATTCATAAAACAATGCAGATCAAACAGCTGTTACCCGCACTTATGTCTTTCTCTTCCCCCCCCCCACTTGCCAAATGTGCTGCCAGTTTTCCATCCGTGACCGCATTTGCTGCCAAAACCGTTTTGGAATCCAAAACTGCTCACAAATTGGCAGCAATTCATTGGTTACTTGAACGCTATTGTTTTAGAAAGTTACAATTGTCGCGTCAACGTTGTCATAGGGATTTTCATTGATGCTTATAAAACTATATCTCATTTAACAAATTTTAAACTTATCTCAGTTCGTTTGAAAGAGTAGTACTTGCGATAAAGCGTTGACTTTATCACAATATCATGGTTGGATCTATTGAACGCAGACTTCGACTTCAAGTAAAACGTCAGAGAATAGAAGGACTGACAAGGCAAATCATACAACTTCAATCGAGGAGCAATTTATTTCGTGATCATAACATTGGTGTCTTGTTTCAAAATCTTGGTGAAAGAAGAGTCAATTTTAGAATTGACAAAAAAATACTAAACCTTATTGAACAGAGACAGAAATTATTTTATAATATGAATAGACAATTATCAGAAGTGGAGGAAGAAAATATTATACAGCAAACAAGTCAACCTATTAATTTTGAAGTATCAAACCCACCAACATATGAACAAGTACAAGAACAAATGCGAATAGAAGAGCAACAACGGCAACAGCATGCTCAAAGAGAAGAAGATAATCAACAACACCAATAGTTGTAACGTTTAGATTGAAGTTTGACGCTTCGTGGGAATCTGCGATTCTTTTTTTTCCTTTTTGTCCTGCAGGCTGATGTATTCCTTTTTGTTCTGATGAATAAAGATTTATCAACTGTCAGCGGTCGTTGTCACTTTTCAGTCTTCACTTAATTAAATAACAAAGAAAATGAAAAATATAAATGAAAAAACAAAAAGAAATTAAACATAAACGACTTCCTAAAACCATACGATAAACAAACAACTACAAACTTCGATCTCAAGAAAATAGCTAAACAATTAGGAATATAAAAACTTTCATGTATTTATGAGAAATAAATTGTGCGAACTAAAAGATCATAAGCCTGAGGTAATTTTAATGATAGAATTTATTTCCTTTAAAATGAATGATGAAAATCCGACAGTTATACTGAGTAATAATATAGGCGATATTGTCCTCAGGTTAATAACATGACTGAGTTTTTAAAAATATACGGCAATCAAACCACGTCAAATTTCGATTTAAATGAGATTGCTAATCAATTGGGAATAAAGAATTTTCACATATTGATGAGAAATGAATTGCAGTTGATTAAAGATGTACGAAACACTAACTCTGCTAATAAACTAATTCCTTACAAATGTACCTTTTTAATTTAGATTAAATTAAATCATTTCAAAATCGAATAAGTAGTAAGGAAAGTCATCATTAGAGAACAGTTTTAAATCAATAGCCCCCCTTCTGACTAAGTAGTAAGGAAAGTTCATCATTCGAGAACAGTTTTAAATCAATACCCCCTTCAGACAAAGTAGTAAGGAAAGTCATCATTATGGAACAGTTTTAAATCAATACCCTCCCTTCTGACTTCTAGGGGTCCCTTAAGAATTTTTTTATTATAAAATGAGCAACATAAATGAGTTTTTGAAATTATATGGAACGCAAACAACTACAAATTTCGATTTAAAGAAAATCGCAAATCAATTGGGAATAAAGAATTTTCATGTTCTAATGAGAGACGAATTACAATTTCTAAAAAATAAGCCAACAATAACTACAAATTTCATAACAAATCTTTATACGTCAGATCAAAAAGGTGTACATTGGTGTGCAGGTATGTCTTAATAAAAATGGAGATAATTACTATTTTGACTCTTATGGATTGCATCCAACAAACGAAGTCAAAAAATTACTTGGCAATGGAACTTATAATACATTTCAAATTCAAAAACCGGGAACTACTTACTGTGGTCAATTATGTCTTTATGTTTTATTTAAATTACAAAAAGGAGTACCATTTCTTGATATTATGTTAGTATTGAAAAAGGGAATTTCATTCCCGAAACGTTAGTTCCAATAATAATAATAATGAATTGAAAAATCAGTTCGTTGTAATTCATTTTGATAAAATCGGCCTCTGATATCTTCATCATCTAATCTTTGATTTCGTAAGTAATCGGATAAGTTTGATTTTATTTTACAAATTCAATTATCTCTTTCGTCCAGTATCCGACGAAGCCTTTTTCAAATTTGTTCTTATACTTAAATTTCTAACTCTATCACCAATTTTAAATTTCGGCTTAAGTTTCTGCAAATTCGGATTACTCTCATTCGAATAATTATTCTCGAATATTTTCTTTCGGATTAAATCAGGGTCGTCAGAAGCATTCTTTGGGGTTTCTTTGTCTCCAATGCCAGAATGAACTTTATTATTGTACTCTTCTACAATTCCTGGTAATATCTTCAACCATTTCTGATTTCCTCGCTAGTAAAAAATTTTTTTTCTTGAATTAATTTATTTTTTAACGTCGAATTGAATCGCTGAATTACTACGGCTCTTCCCTGCATTTTCAGTTGAATAAACAGTTTCAATAGTGGCTGAAACGTTTCGGTTATAAAATTCCGACCCTTTATCAACAAACAAACAATTTTTTGGCTTTCTCTTACTTTCTTTAAAAGATTTCTTCAAAACGCATATTTAACTGATAGACCACTTTTGTTTTTTAAAGGCTTTACCCAAGCGTATCGTGTATATAAATCTATTAACGGTCAATCAGTATTTGGTAGTCCCTTTCATTCGGCATATGAATAAGATCAGCACTCCAAATATCATCTTATTAAATACTTTTACTTTCAATAAATATTTAGGCCTTCTGTATTGCTTGTGGGATTTCGGACGCGTAGGCCTTCGAGCGTTGCTCTCAGACAGCTTTGCTGTCGTTTCATTTAAAACCAGACCGAATAATATTTTAGCTTGTAAAGCTTTCTTAACAAAAATTATTTCAATTTTTTCTCTAAATGTAGGATTTTGAATACTATCTAATTCTTGAATCATTCTTCTTATAAATCAGCTGCATGTCGAGAACTTAGATCATGATTTCGATAAGCTAAATCATTTGTCTATAAGCGGCGGCATATACTCTATTTATTGGTTCTTCACCTGGTTTTTGATTATTATTCTCATCTGAGTCTTATATCTAATCAGAGTTCAGGACCGGTATATGAATGACAGGAAGATGTTTTTCTTTCGAATATTTACTCCAAATAAATCATGAAAGAAGTTTTCTAATGTTTTTTGTATGTCCAGGTTACCTTCATTATAATTTTACAATTTGAGTTTTTATTTTTTTTTAATAGATAATTTAATAAATCTAAATTAGCAATTTTTAAATTAATTAAATTTTTTCAGAATTTGTAGAATTCATTTTAAAAAGATTAAAATAAAAGTTTTATCGAATAGACCTTGTTCAGAGGCTTTAGGCGATGCGAACCAAGTTTTTCTGTAGCCTGAGTTGTTATTACCGAATCATACTAGGACTTAGATATATTCCAGATACCATCTTTCGCGCTTTCCTTATTTCAATTAAATCATCAACCATTGTGGAGAATATTTTTAAGAACTCGTTTTCCTGTTCATCAACTAATTTTAATTTACTAATGAATAATTATCTACTACTCCTTCCCCTAGCAACTTTCCTCTAACTCCCTCTTATTTTGACGTTTTTGTTCTTCTAATGCTGCCTTCTCTGATTTATTTTTATTTACTGCTATGGAAAATACCAGCTGTCCCGCCTGCAAACACTTCCTGCTGCTGCTATACCACCTATTATTAGTGGAATGGATTAAGGGGAGAATCCCGCCATTCTTTTCTTCTTGTAGTTGAATATTCTCTATCATTGGTTTACTTATGTAATACTTTTTCTTATTAATAGTAATAGTTTTAGGGGTATTTTTGTCAACAATATTACGTAATTTTAATTCAACAGTTTTATTATTATTACTTTTTTCGCTTGCCACATTTTTAATAAAAAAATTTTAAGTTTAAGAATTTTTCAAGTTATCAAAAATTTTAATCTATTCTAGTTATGAAAAAATTTTAAGTTAAGTATTACGAAATATTTTTAATCGATTCTAGTTATGAAAAAAATTTTAAGTTACGAAAAATTTTTTAATCTATTCTAGTTATGAAAAAATTTTAAAGTTACGAAAAATTTTTAATCTATTCCTAAGTTATGACAAAATTTTAAGTTAAGAATTTTTAATCTATTTAGTTATCAAAATTGTTAAGTTATCAAAAAAAATTAATTTAATCGGACCAAAGGTCCTCAGGTACTAAACCAATCCTAAATTACAAAAAGGATAGATACCATTTCTTGATCTATATGTTAGTATTGATGAAAAGGGAATTTCATTCCCGAAACGTTAGTTCCAATAATAATAATAATGATAATTAAAAATCAGTTCGTTGTAATTCATTTTGATTAAAATCGGCTCTGATATCTTCATTCTAAATACAATTTTAAGTTTTGATTTCGTAAGTACTCGGATAAGTTTGATTTATTTTACAAAATTCATTATCTCTTTCGTCAGTATCCGACGAAGCCTTTTTCAAATTTTGTTCTTATACTTTAATATTCTAACTCTATCACAATTTTAAATTTCGGCTTAAGTTTCTGCAAATTCGGATTACTCTCATTCGAATAATTATTCTCGAATATTTTCTTTCGGATTAAATAGGGTCGTCAGAAGCATTCTTTGGGGTTCTTCAATGCCAGAATGAACTTTATTATTGTACTCTTCTACAATTCTGGTAATATCTTCAACCATTTCTGATTTCCTCGCTCAGTAAATTTCTTGAATAATTTATTTTTGAACGTCCGATTGAATCGTGAATTACTACGGCCTCCTGCATTTTCAGTTGAATAAACAGTTTCAAATAGTGGCTGAACGTTTCGGTTATAAAATTCGACCTTTATCAACAAACAATTTTTTGGCTTTCTCTACTTTCTTTAAAGATTTCTTCAAACGCATATTTAACTGATAGACCACTATTGTTAACTTTAAACTTTTGTTTTTTAAAGGCTTTACCCAAGCGTTATCGTGTATATAAATCTTAACGGTCAATCGTATTTGTAGTCCCTTTCATTCGGCATATGAATAAGATCAGCACTCCAAATATCATCTTTATTAAATACTTTTACTTTCAATAAATATTTAGGCCTTCTGTATTGCTTGTGGATTTCGGACGCGTAGGCTCGAGCGTTGCTCTCAGACAGCTTTGCTGTCGTTTCATTTAAACCCTGACCGAATAATATTTTAGCTTGTAAAGCTTTCTTAACAAACATTCTTTCAATTTTTCCTCTAAATGTAGGATTCTGAATACTATCTAATTCTTGAATCATTCTTTATCAGCTGCATGTCGAGACTTAGATCATGATTTCGATAAGCTAAATCATGTCTATAAGCGGCGGCATCTACTCTATTTATTGGTTTCTTCACCTGGTTTCGGATTATTATTCTCATCTAGTCTTATATCTAATCGAGTTCCTGGACCAGTATATGAATGACCAGGAAGATTTTTTTCTTTCGAATATTTACTCCAAATAAATCCAGGAAAGTTTTCTAATGTTTTTTGTATGTCGTTACCTTCCTAAATTTTACAATTTGAGTTTTTATTTTTTTTAATAGATAATTTAATAAATCTAAATTAGCAATTTTTAAATTAATTAAATTTTCAGAATTTGTAGAATTCATTTTAAAAGATAAAATAAAAGTTTTATCGAATAGAACCTTGTTCAGAGGCTTTAGGCGATCGAACCAAAGTTTCTGAGGTTATTACCGAATCATACTAGGACTTAGATATATTCCAGAACCATCTTTAGTTTCCTTAATTTCAATTAAATCATCAACATTGTGGAGAATATTTTTAAGAACTCGTTTTCCTGCATCAACTATTTTAATTTACTAATGAAATTATCTACTACTCCTTCCCCTAGCAACTTTCTCTAACTCCCTATTATGACGTTTTTGTTCTTCTAATGCTGCCTTCTCCGATTTATTTTTATTTACTGCTTGGACAATACCAGCTGTCCCGCCTGCAACACTTCCTGCAGCTGCTATGCCACCTATTATTAGTGGAATTAATGGGAGAATCCCGCCATTCTTTTCTTCTTGTAATTTAATATTCTCTATCATTGGTTTACTTATGTATACTTTTTCTTATTAATAGTAATAGTTTTAGGGGTATTTTTGTCAACAATATTACGTAATTTTAATTCAACAGTTTTATTATTATTACTTTTCGCTTGCCACATTTTTAATAAAAAAATTTTAAGTTAAGAATTTTTCAAGTTATCAAAAATTTTAATCTATTCTAGTTATGAAAAAATTTTAAGTTACGAAAATTTTTAATCGATTCTAGTTATGAAAAAATTTTAAGTTACGAAAATTTTTAATCTATTCTAGTTATGAAAAAATTTTAAGTTACGAAAAATTTTAATCTATTCTAGTTATGAAAAATTTTAAGTTAAGAATTTTTAATCTATTCTAGTTATCAAAATTTTAAGTTATCAAAAAAAATTAATTAATCGGACCAAAGGTCCTCAGGTTACTAACCAATCTAGCCATCTTTCCATTAAGAATTTCAATAGAATATTTTACATCTTCTAGCACTAAACCATGAGCCATCAATGAAGTTGTGGAATCTTTCTTTTCAATATTAATTGTTACATCACAACCAGTCTTGATAATATCTTCAGATTGTGCACTTAAATCGAAACAGAAAACAGGATATAAATGTCTCCAATCTCCAGGAGTTAATTGTGGTTCAACTATATTCTATACAAAGATTTCGATAAGAAGGTATCATCGAATCTTACTGGATCAACCTATCGGGTTTGATTTAATGAAACTTGTAAACTTCGAATTGTATTAATATGAAAAAGATTGTTGTTCTTATCAAAACTTGGAGAATTATTTCTTTGAAAAGTTAGTAATAAATATCTTGGAGTATTCGCAGTTCTAGTAAAATGCCAGTTAAATCTTTGCTCTGAAAAAGTTACTGAACTAGCAGTACGCTTTAGAAAATTTACTGGAATTGGTTTGTTTGTATTTAATCTTTTTGCAATAGCTGTTTCAATCTCTAAACTAGGAGCAATATGCTTAATCCACCATTCAAGTCTATCAATTTTTAAATATGCTTTTTTTCCAGTCTTACCAAAAAAGATTAATTCATTATTTGCTGTACGATGAATTATTAACTTAAATTTTAATTGATATGATATTTTATCATAATCTAAATATCCGAATAATGGAGACAATGACCAATTAACTGTCTGTTTACTTTTCTTGTTAAATTCACGTCTTTCTTTATATGCACTATTGTTTGTTTTATTTAAATGTTTTGCAATATTTTCTACATCTTTCACAATTCCTGCTGCATCTGTTCCAGCGTGAGTTAAATCATCAACAATTATACCATCATTAGTATCAGGAAACCAACCTTCGATTTCATACTTTATATTATTTTCACCAATTGTTACAAATCTAAGCATTGTATCAATTACACCTGGAGAATCACTTATTGTTTCTATATTTTGAGTTGCAATATCTAAACGCATTTGTGTAAATAATCTTGGAAAGAAATTATTCTCTAGTGCAATATTATCGGTATCTGGTAATGGTGTTGTAAAATTGGCATCACTATATAAAGAATATTCACAGTGTAAAATGAATCAGGTAAATATAAATAACTCTGCTGATTATCAACTTCAAAAATTAAATCACCTTCAGTATTTACTCTACTAGAAGATCCGGGATTCATAGCAATTCTTATATAGTCATTCTTTTTTTGATTATAACTAACACCTGGTGGTTTATCTAATTCAAATTTATTTTCAATTAGCGAAGACATTTTTATAAAAAATAATTTGACTTTTTGTTTTTGTACTAAAAAAATTTTACTAAAATAATTTTACTAAAAAAAATTTTGCTAAAAAAATTTTACTAAAAAATGTAATTAAAAAATTTTACTAAAAATATATTTTAGAATTTTGCTAGACCATTACCTCTTATTTCTTCAATTGAACGTTTTATGGCTACGCCTGATTTCTTCTTATGTTTACTATCAGAGGGAGCTCCGCTCCTCAAGGTTTCACCCCTACAGCTATGTTAGCAATTTTATTTTTTGTTTCCTCTGAAAGGTTTTTTAAATTTTTTAGTTCTTCAGAATCATTCCTAAGTTTACGAATAGCTTCTAGTTGTTTTAATTCGTTTTGAGACTTAACAGCATTTGATATTGCACTAGCTGTACTACCTATAGCAGCTGCTCCTTTTGCAGCAGATGTAATCAAATCTTTATTATCTTTAATTAAGTTAACGATACTTCCAATACCAGAAAAGATGCCAGCTCCTTCCGTGTGAACTGTTTCTCTATTATCATAATGATAAACAGGATTCATACGTGGTTCATGAGCAATTCTTTGATTTGAAGCAAAATGTTTAAGATTGTGTTTATAAATTATAGGCATTTTTTAGGAATAAATTTGACTTTTGGGAAAATATTTACGTTAAGATTTACGTGTGTGAATGTCCAACAACTTCGTGATAACTTTATTAATTTTCCGTTGCACTTTATCTATTGCGTCAAGTAGCGTGTGATGTACTTTAATTTCTTTTCTATTAACTTGCATTTTCTCCTGATTCATCTTCAACGCCGCTTTAAGAGCATTTAACTTAATTTTAAGAACATCTAATTGTCTTTTAACAGAATCTAACTGTTCTTTATTTTCTTTAGAGTTTTCTTGTAAATTTTTCTTTAATTCATTTTCTAAATTGATTTTAAGAGTTTTCATTTTATCAACTTTTTGATTAAGTGAGTTTATTTCATTTATTATTCTATTCATCTTTTTCATTTGTTGAGTAATTTTAGAACTTAATTCATCAACATTTTTTTGGAATGTAGCTTGTAACTGCTTTAAATTTTTTTTAATTCTTTCAGGTAGTTTTTTCTATTTCATCTTCTAATTGTTCTTTCAATAATTTTATCTGTTGTTTATTTTTAATGACTGCAGATTATAACTTTATAGAAAGTAATATTTTAAATTTTTGATTGTTCAGAAATATTTTTAAAAAGTTTTGCTATATCTGCTTCTAGCTCTCTATCCTTTTTATCAAGTTTTAATAATTTTTCGTTTAATGATTTGTCATTAAGTTTAAGCAACTTTTATTCATTCATCAGTGGAACCAAAACATCGTTTATATATTTTTCTTTTGAGTCATTGATTTGTGTATCAACATATTGTTTATTTGTTAACTCTGTATTTTGTTGCGGAAGAATAGAAAGATGCAATGGACCAGATAAAACGTCTCCAGTTTTCATGATATAATTTTCTATCTCTATTTCTAATTCACGATTATTCGGGATATATGCACCTCCACCAACATTTGGTAACATCATTTTTAAAACAATAAAAAAGTAATTTTTTTATATAATGAGAAAAAAATAAAAAAATAAAATTTTTTCTAATAAAAATAAAAAAATAAAATTTTTTCTAATAAAAATAAAAAAATGGATAAAGCTAATTTAAAAAAAATATATTCGTCCGCATCATCCTGTTCTTCTTATTCGACGAGATCAACGGGATTTGAAAATAAATGTTTTGATAATAATAATAATCCATGTATAGATGTAAATATTTTATTCGAATTACAAGCCGAAATATTTAGAGAACAGACAAAAGGTTTACCTTCCATAGAAACTAATTATTGTATTTTCCCGGGGGATCCATTTATAAAATTTATGGATATTGTAAGTAAATATAATGATGCGGCTTATGTAGAATTAAATAAAGAAAATATGGTTATAATAGGTCATAATAATGTTTATGGTTTTATTAGAGCAGTATTACCAATTAGTAATACTGATTGGATAGAAACTAAAATTATCAATTATATCAATATTAAAGAATTAGTTAAAAAATTAAAATCTTTCTCAAAGGAAAAAATTAGATTATTTGTTGATGAACAAAACCAATATAATATTCATATCGAGAGTAAAAAACATAACGAAAAATTATTATGTCAAGTTTATTATAGAGACACAATTTATAAACAAGAAACATTAGAAATGCCGCAAAGATATGATGATGATACATATATAGGATTATATTCAAATTTAAATATTAATTTGTTAAAATCTTATATAAATGGTTTAGCTCAACAAGAAAAAATTTATATGTGGACTACACCTTATACTATTAACAATGACCATAATCATAATCATAATAAACGAACCGAAGGTTCTAGGGCTTTGCCCGATCTTAAAGAATCTTATGATAATAAACGAACCGAAGGTTCTAGGGCTTTGCCCGATCTTAAAGAATCTTATAATAATAATGATGATAATAATATAGATGATGATAATATAAATGATGATTCTGAAACATCTGAAAATGGTGTAAATGGTAAAAAAGATTATTAAAATATTAGTAATTATAAAAATTTAAGTGGAGAAAAATTTATATCTCATACTGATGTACATGATATTAATACTACATATAATCAAAATTTATCTAAATTTCATTTTCTTACAATTGAAAGTAATAATGATGGTATAGTTGAAGATACTGTTAGACAACTATGTGTCGGGTCTACAAAATTTAAATTAGGATTTGCATCTAATCAATTTAAAATTTTATCATCTTTAATAAAAACTAAAAGTGATTCAGATTATGGTGGTGTTATTAAATTTTTCAAAAGAGATCAAAGACCAATATTTTTCTCTATTATATTATTATCAGATAAAAAATGTAATTTAGAGTTAGATATTCAAATAAGAGAATAGTATCCTATCAGGGAATGGCATCCTATACCAAAAAGTGTAATTTATGATGTTGAAGAATCAATTTATGATGATGATGAAGAATCAATTGATGATGATGATGAAGAATCAATAGTTAGTGAAAATAAATTTAAATTATCTTTTGATAAAACGTTATATGATAAAACTTAATATGATAAAACTTAATATGATAAAACTTAATATGATAAAACTTAATATGATAAAACTTAATGTGATAAAGAAAATAAAATAACTTAAGAACGTGAAATATATAATAATATATAATAACTCTCAAGACCTTGTTATTAGAATGTTTATATCTAAAATTAAAACACAATTTTTTCTTTAAAAAATGGAAAATACCAAGTATTTTTGTGTCTTATGTAAAAAAAATTTGCAAACAAAAAGAAGTTATCAATCTCATTTAAATAGTAAATTGCATTTACAAAATGTAGATCGAGTTGATGAAGGAAATATATTAAAATTAAATAGTTATAAAAACTATCTAGAAACATTACCTACTGATATAAAAGTTAAAAAAATGTTTGATGATTATTCACATTCGGAATATAAAAAAGTTTTTAATAGTGAAGAGTGAACATGTACCAGATGGAAGATATTTATTTAGCGATACTGATGAATTTAACGAAATAGATGAATTTGATGAAACTAAAAAACCGATGAAGCTGTAACAGATATAAAATATTTATTTAATGAATCGGTACGAACCGAAGGTTCTAGGGCTTCGCCCGTTGAACATAATGAAACCGATGAAACTTTTTCTGATATTCTATCCAACTTTTATAATATATTTAAGAAATCTTTCAAAAGTTATATGAATGTAGAAGTACTTTATACAAAAACTGGACCTGATGGAATTCCTGAAGAAATAATACAAGGACATTTTACAAATTCACAAGAAATTCATAATGTAAGTGATATACAACCCATATTTGAACAAATGATACTTAAATTAGAAAATTGTATAATTGAAGCCCAGTTACGTGAATCTGGTTGGAGACTTGTTTAAATACTATCTAAGAAAATAGTAATTGATAAATATAAAAATAATACTGGTGGTAGTTATGTTCCTTTACCTTTCAGTTCACCACAAATAATCAACATAAAAAATGAAGATGATTATTGTTTTCTGTGGAGTATTATAGCACATTTACATCCTGCAAAATATCATAAAGAAAGACTAAGTCATTATAATAAAGAAGAATATATAAATGAATTTGATCTTTCTGATGGCTTAGATGAATTTCCATATGATTATAATAGATTAATTGATTAATGATTAATTGATTTTAATTGATTAAAAAGTTTCATAAAAAGAATAAAAATTTAATAGAAGTAAATGTTTTTGAATTAAATGTGAATTATGTTTCTATTGGTAATATTACCCCATTTTACTCAGATTCAAAAAAATTTTATTTGAATAATAAAAATTTATGTCAATCAGAAATAGTATATAATGATTGAGGAAATTACATGCATCATAATATTTTTTACCAAGGAAATATAATATGTACTGAAAAATTTCAAATTGTTAAAACATTATCACCAATAATGATTAATCATAATAATTATAAAGGACGTAATTATAATTATGATTCCGATTATTTATTTCTATCTTTAGAATATCAACAAAAATTACAAAATTTAAATGAAATTTTACAAAAATGTAAAAGAGATTATCAACAACAAACAAAAATATTAGTACAAGAATATGGCCATAAATATCAAAATAAGATAGAAACGATACAAAAATTAAATGAAGACAAAAAGAATTAAATAATGAAGAAAATGAAACCAATCAAAAAATAAATGAATGTCTAAAAAAATGTCAACAGCAATATAAAGAACAATATAATAAAGAATATGAACAACAGCTACAAATATTAAATCAAAATTATCAACAGTCTGAAAAAGATTTACAAAGACAAATTGATGAAACACATGAAATATATAAAGATAAATTTGAAAAATTAAAACAAACAAAACAACCAGCACAAGCGAATATATTATATTATCAGGGTCATTTTATATTGTGTAAAGATGTTTCTATATTTACAAAAACTTCAGATAATGCTAATTTTCCCTGTCTCCAATGTATGACGAGCTTTAGAACTTTAGAAGAAATGAATAGACATTTGGAGAATTGTCAACAAAATGAAGCAGTTGAAAATACTTTTCCAAAAGATGATTATTAAGAATATAATAAATGGTATTTTAAAAATAAAGTACCCTTTACTATTCATTGTGATTTTGAAGCATATAATGTTAATATGACACAAAATTCTGAAAATGATAATCCTGAAAATGGTACGGGCCAAGCCCTAGAACCTTCGGTTTGTAATTATGAAAAAAGTGCACCTGAACAAAGTAAAGAAAAATATTTATTTGAACAAAAACCATTATGTTGGGGAATGTACATTCATTCAAATTATCCTGAATTATTTAAATCAGAATATTATCAATACTATGGTGAAGATAGTTCAGAAATATTTACAAAGAATGTAGAAGAATTACAAGGACGTTTTTCACAATTGCTTGAAACAAATATACCAATGCTTCCATTAACGGATGAAGAAAAAATTAATTTTGTTAATGAAACAAATTGTTATTACTGTGGAAAAGAATTTACAAAAAATTATAAAATTGCAAAGGTAGATATCTTGATAAGCGAAGCGACGGCTCTGCCGTCAAAGTAAAAGATCATGATCATCTAAATGGATTATATAGAGGTGCAGCACATAATTCTTGTAATCTTAATGCTAATAAATTTAAATATAACTTTGTTCCTCTATATTTCTACAATGGTTCTAAATATGATTTCCATCTAGTAATGAAAGATTTATTTTCATCTGAAAAATTACAACAACAACAAATAAATGTACTATGTAAAACAGAAGAAGAATATTTTTCAATGCAATTAGGTTGTATTAGAATTTTAGATGCATTTAGATTTTTTACTCCTTATTCATTGGATGTTATGGGAAAAACTTTGAAACCTGAACAATGTAAAATATTAAATAAATATAATTTAAAACCTTTAAAAGGAATATTTCCGTATGAATATATAACTGGAGATTTTAATTCTGTGAATAAAATTATGGAAGAAAAACAACTTCCTCCAATAAATAAATTTAAATCAACATTAAAACAATCACAATTATCTGAAGAAGATTATGCAGAAGCTGAAAAAAATTGGAGAGAGTTAAATTGTAGAACAATGTATGATTATACAATGAAATATCTACAGATAGATGTATTAATACTAGCTGATCTTTTCGAAAACTTTCGTGATATGTGTTTAGAATATTACGGAATAGATCCATGTTATTGTTATTCTACACCAGGTTTAACATGGTTAGCAGGATTAAAACATACTGGTGTTCAAGCCGATGGCTCTAGGACAAAGTCCGTTAAACTTAAACATTATAAAGAAAATACATATGATAAATTATTATTTTTTGAATCTGGAATTAGAGGTGGAGTTTCATCAGTTTTAGGTAATCGTTATGTACAGTGTTACAATAAAAAAGTAAATCCTGATGATTATGGAATAATGAAACCTTTATCTCCAGAAGAAAGCGATCAGTTTATAAAATTGTTTAATCAAAATATAGAAGGACTTATATCAAATGAAGATAGTCAAGCAGCAGTTGATGAAATCATGAGAGAAAACTATTTGTTATATTATGATTTTAATAGCTTATATTCTTCTTGCATGATACAAGAATTACCAACAGGTGAGATGGAATGGTGTAATATTCTAGATTATCAAAAAACATATGATGGAAATTATAATCATGGTTATATATATGAATTTGATTTAGTATACCCTGATGAAATAAAAGATAAAACAAAATATTTTCCTTTCTGTCCCGAAAACAAAATTCTCAATATAGAAGATTTTTCAGATTATCAAAAATCTTTAATTCCTAAAAAATACAGACCAACAAAAAAACTTATGTTAACACAAAGTAATAAAAGAAAGTATGTTGTTGAAGGAAGAATGCTAGATTGGTATTTAGATCATGGAATGATTCTTTTAAAAATTCACCGGAAACTAGTGTATAGAAAATCTAGGTGGTTAAAAGATTATATAGAGTTCAATATTGAAAAACGTAAAATAGCTAAAAGAAATAAAGATGATTTTGGAAACGTGTTCTTCAAATTAATGAATAATGCATTTTATGGTAAGACTTTAGAAAATGTGCACTCACTATGTCTCACTATGTCGACCACTTTTCTTGTTTTATTACATGAAGTGTTTTGAAATTTCCATATGTTTCCACAAAAGCACGTGGTTTGTCCTTTACATCGGTGAATATCAGAGTAAGCGAAGAAACGAAATATGTGCAGTCTACTTATTATAATTTGCATTAGATTAAATTTCTTGTCGATCTGGCTTGAGAGATTCATGTCGTTAATCTACTAATTCTCATACGATGATGAAAAGCATCACAGCAGCCATTTACAATATAATAAAATGTTTGCTAATCTAAATTATTAAGTGAAGTAGTCCTGATGAGGACTGATGTAGCTCTCTAATCAGCAAATGCACAAATGCAGTGATGTTGTAGCCATTGGATTAATCAGTTCTAAAAAGAACTCAATGGATCTTTCTGGTGGCAACGAATTGAAATTGATCAGCTTTGGCACAGTTACTGGTAAAAGTTGAAATCTTAAGACCTGTGACACCACTCATTTTACTGTTGGCATACTGTACCACCATGGATTCCAAATAATGCCGCATACACGCTCTAAACAGACGGCTGTACCGACTGCAGATGCTGGTATTGGAAATAGAAAAAGGACAATGGTCACCATGTGTTGAGGAAATTAGAAATGGATATTATAAAACAACAGGAGACCAATGGATAAAAATTGGAAAAGTGTAGGTAGAACATAGAAATTCAATGATACTACTACATCGATTACAAGTGGACTGATGCTACACAATAACTGATACTACACGCGGTGGTTAATGTTAGTAGTGGACAAGTGGAAAGTGGATAATGGAGGTAAGCAATGTAACTCTCTAGTAAACACTACTACGCCGAGAACAATCGAACTATGCACACTCTACCTAAGACTACACATGGAAAATACAATTTCTCCACTTGAATTTGTTATCACCAGTCTCTTAATCCGCCGACAATACTTCATGGAATCAAGGATTTCTTCATTTGTCGACATCTACAATGACTTGATTAGAATTACAATGCTTCGACCACTACTTCACCTACCTATTAAGGTATATAAAGCATAATACTTCCTCCGTCAGTCATGAGCAGGTACTCGTCTAGTTGTGTTTCGACCCCTGACTTGAACACTCAAACCTAGACGAGAGGGGTACCAAACATAGTGGCTGACAAAATACTCAATAGGTAGTGACATGTTTGTAAAGATATGTCAAAAACATGAGTCAGACATCATGCAAATGTTGTGTTTCCACATGTAAAGTCAGTAAGCCAGTAGATATTTCACCGGATGAGCCTGTCCATTATTCTTCATTCTTCTATTGCCGCGCCTCATGTTTCGTAGCTTTAGAGGATTTCAAATAACTCAATAGGCTTATAGCAAGAAATGAGCATCCGTGTGTCTTGAAAGTTGATTTGTTTTTCTTCGTCTGCTAAGTTGTTTTGAAAAACTTTGGTGACCCTTGTAGCAAGGGAAACGCATTTCCTATCTTTAAGCAATTTTTTGCAGATAATTTGTTTTTCCTGCCTGCTTATCTGCCTATGCAGCAGTCAATGTCAACGGTTCAGCTGATCTGCCGGTGCATTAGCCGCAAGACCAAAATTGCATCAGACCAGGCGTAGTAATGACCACTCCCATTTGCAATCTGTACATAGACCGCATTTCGAATTTCCGAATTTCGAGTGCGCCAGATGTATGATGTTTTATAGCATACCTGAAAAAATTGCGCCGAATGCGAGGCAAGGCGCACCGAAGCCAGGACCAGGCGCGAGGAGGTCAGAGCCGAGCGCGCCAGATACAACGTTACTTGCGCGGCAGACGTGTGATCTATTTCTAGAATTTCAGAAACCAAGCACCCGCCAGTGCACCAAAGCCGGCCAAAGTAAGTTCGGTGCACCCGTGTACAGATCACAGTTCGGTGGCGACTGCCGTTTCGAAAAGTCTAAATAGGTGCATACTCACCCTAAAGCGCGAATTGCAGATAGGATTTGTTTTTAACAACTTTCTCGCATCTCTATTCCTTTGCAAATTTATAATAGGGGCCTATTCCACATTTTGTTGATCAGATGATAACAAAAGTAGTAACAGAGTGAGTAGCAAGACAGGAAGTAACTACAATTATGTCTCAAAAACGACGTTGGGGCCCCGTTACCACGTTGTCATTCCTACGATTTTATTTAAAAAATGATTTTTTTCAATTTTATTTGATCTAAAATATTTGATTTAGACCTAAATTCTCCTGAGAAAACAAAGAATTCTTCAAAATCTTACTTAGCACTCCTTGGCGTACTATTCCAACAATTAGGGCTATATGAGATAATCAATTGCCATCTATCATCATCATGTCGGTCTTCATGCATCTGGAGTTCGAATCTCCAGTGTCAGTGTAACAGAGATTTTGGAAGATGCAAAAGCTGACAGACTTTGTTATCATCAAAACATGTATACATGTGTCATCAATGCTTTCATGACCAATTAAAAATCTTGAGGTTTCATTTGTAGTGGTCATACATGATGCCAATATGTGACATTCCGTGATTTTGTTGTAGATGTGTTCAATGTTTTACAGAAATTTGAAAGTATAGGTTGGTCTTTAAAAATATATATAACACCTTGCTTTTGAAAGACAAACGCACGCTTAAATCGTATCTTAACAACGGCTATTTGCTGCACTGATGTCCAAGTAAGCGAAAACAAAATACCACAGAAAATTCTATTCTTGCGACTTATCACTATCACTTATCACATGTATGTATGCAGAAACAAGCTGAAATTAAAAATTGCCATTTTGGTTGGATTAATTCCCCGCTTGTCGCTGTGTCGATTCAGAGTCAGCGTTTGCATCAGAACTCCTGCATTACCGGAGTGCAGTTTTTCAACTCCGATGCAAATACACTGACCTCCATATGCAACACACAGCAAAAACAGAATCAGTATAATTTTTAATCAAATTTATATCTAAAGCAACACATGTAAGTCACATCTACTAACAAAGTTATAAAATACCTATACGCCATGTTCAATAATCTAGGTGTAGCGTAGGCTAGTCTAGACAACCTAACGATATTTATCAATTTATTGATTAGTCGCATTCAGTTAATACAAATAGACTTGGGTAAGATATTTACACATGATCATTGAAAATACGCTTTGATGATGTAGGCATAATTCCGTGAAATCTTATTTCATATTTTAATGCTTGCATTGTGAGACATACATATTATTATATGTATATGGACATGAAATGTATTCAAAGTTCTGATATTTGAATCATTCCTTGCTCCAATCATTTTCAAAAACAGCAAACCCAGTCAAAATCATCTTTACAAACGACTATGTCTGTTAAGTTGAAACTTGCGTTTTAGGCATTTTTTGCTTAGCAGACTTTAGCTTTTCATGCAAAATTGAGTCAGAAATTAACTAGATTCATAGACTAATTTACTGCGGTTTTAATTCAACTTAAAACAAGCTGAAGGACAGCAGGACCAAATTAGAGATAGTCGATCCTGAGATTTTTGCCCATTAATTGGATAGGAAGTTCGACAGCTTTCATGTGATGTATTTAGAAAGAGGAGAACCAAGCTGCTCTAGTTCATCTAACGCTTGATTTTCCAGGTAATTAAATACCTTCAGTGTTCAACTGCAGTAATGACGTATTTCTTGTATTTATCGTATTTTTATGATACGTAAAGCAATACTATATATCTGAACTTAGAAGTAGACGTGATTTAGATAATTCAAGTTCATGATAGACCATTTTAGACCACGAAATCTCAATACCCGCGACTTCAGAAATTTGGAATCTTATAATGAGTACTCCGTCAATGAATACCGGTGTTCCGTACGATGATCTTGCCCATCATGCTAAGATGCATAGTAGCATCCGTGGGTCCAGAGTTCCGCCGGAGTGACATCGTAGCATCTCAGAGAGAAAAAAGATAGAGGGAGTGGTTAGTTTTGCTTGAGAAACTCGTCATTGATGTTTTGTGGTTCCGGGTAGGGCCTTCACACATTATACATTACAATTACATTTCGGTTGTACTTAAACATATGCTTTGGTGCAACGATTTACAATTTTTAGCTCACCGAACGGTTTATCGGTGCGAGAAGGAGAGGCTAGCGCATAGCCTTAATATGAATCATTCCAAAACAATACACCTATGTAATGGACCTATAATAGAAATAAAATTGCATGCACAATCAGCTTGGAATTTTGGTTGACCATTAAGATGAAAGCTATCTCTCTATCATGAATTGGCATCATTAATATTTATTTTATTTTATATAAGTATTTCGTTCTCCATTTTTTCATTCAGTGCGCGAATTAAGTAGCAATACTGTGAATTGTACATGTGCAATTACATAAAAGCCTGCGATTATTGTTTGTAGTAGTGGACATGATTTAGTATGACCTCGGGAAATCCAGGGTGATAGCGGAATATTTCCCGGTTCTAGATTTTTGATTTGGGTGGCAATTCTGAATTCATTTCATTTTATTCAGCTTATATTTTTTTCATTAGTATTCTGGTTACCTCTGGTCTACTTAAAAATTATCAGACCGCAACAGTGAACCTCCTGTCTAGTGTGAGGCGTTCTGCTTTTCAGAAAGCGTGAATTGCAAGCTGTGAAATTATCACGAATCCTTGACATGAATTTGCAAGCACACTGACAAGTGGGTAAGTGACCAAACAACGCCGAGACATTTCAGATAATCACAAAAACTCAAAAATTAGTAGTCAAAAAAGTGGCAGTGGTTATATCACCGGATGGGCCGGTAAAAATAGCTCATTTTTTAGATAAAAGCGACTCCGAAACACCCAAAGTTATGAAAAATCATTTGACCGCTTCATTATTTGGTGTGGATGATTTCTATTTTATATTTACGAGTTTGATTCGCATGAAATCATTACATTTCCAAGAAGAACCGAAAGGTACGAAGCAAAACCAAGCAAAGTTTAAGCAAGAAAAAACAAGAAGTCAATATTGGCACTCAGCAATCTTTATACTCCGGTATGTTTATTTTGATATATATCTGATTGCAGTAGCCAAGTAAGACGCAATATTCGAAGGAATGTGCACCCAAAAGAAACTTTGCAATTATGCGAGCAAGACAGAACACAAAAACCGCTGGTGTCTGATTTCATCTTGCATAATCAATATATTGTGTATTATTTTGAAGAATTAACTAAATCGCAGTTCCAAGAACTGACGAAAATTTGAGTTGGCGGACAGCTAATTTGATGACTTAAAACAAAATTCTGAATTAAAGCCTCTCTTGGTCGACCAAATGACCTTGTCACGAATTTTAATGAAGCAGATAGGAGCTGTCCGGTCTAGACCTAGTTGTTGTTGTTCGATGTCTATGGTATTTTAAAAATAAAGTACCCTTTACTATTTATTGTGATTTTGAAGCATATAATGTTAATATGACACAAAATTCTGAAAATGATAATTCTGAAAATGGTACGGGCCAAGCCCTAGAACCTTCGGTTTGTAATTATGAAAAAAGTGCACCTGAACAAAGTAAAGAAAAATATTTATTTGAACAAAAACCATTATGTTGGGGAATGTACATTCATTCAAATTATCCTGAATTATTTAAATCAGAATATTATCAATACTATGGTGAAGATAGTTCAGAAATATTTACAAAGAATGTAGAAGAATTACAAGGACGTTTTTCACAATTGCTTGAAACAAATATACCAATGCTTCCATTAACGGATGAAGAAAAAATTAATTTTGTTAATGAAACAAATTGTTATTACTGTGGAAAAGAATTTACAAAAAATTATAAAATTGCAAAGGTAGATATCTTGATAAGCGAAGCGACGGCTCTGCCGTCAAAGTAAAAGATCATGATCATCTAAATGGATTATATAGAGGTGCAGCACATAATTCTTGTAATCTTAATGCTAATAAATTTAAATATAACTTTGTTCCTCTATATTTCTACAATGGTTCTAAATATGATTTCCATCTAGTAATGAAAGATTTATTTTCATCTGAAAAATTACAACAACAACAAATAAATGTACTATGTAAAACAGAAGAAGAATATTTTTCAATGCAATTAGGTTGTATTAGAATTTTAGATGCATTTAGATTTTTTACTCCTTATTCATTGGATGTTATGGGAAAAACTTTGAAACCTGAACAATGTAAAATATTAAATAAATATAATTTAAAACCTTTAAAAGGAATATTTCCGTATGAATATATAACTGGAGATTTTAATTCTGTGAATAAAATTATGGAAGAAAAACAACTTCCTCCAATAAATAAATTTAAATCAACATTAAAACAATCACAATTATCTGAAGAAGATTAAGCAGAAGCTGAAAAAAATTGGAGAGAGTTAAATTGTAGAACAATGTATGATTATACAATGAAATATCTACAGATAGATGTATTAATACTAGCTGATCTTTTCGAAAACTTTCGTGATATGTGTTTAGAATATTACGGAATAGATCCATGTTATTGTTATTCTACACCAGGTTTAACATGGTTAGCAGGATTAAAACATACTGGTGTTCAAGCCGATGGCTCTAGGACAAAGTCCGTTAAACTTAAACATTATAAAGAAAATACATATGATAAATTATTATTTTTTGAATCTGGAATTAGAGGTGGAGTTTCATCAGTTTTAGGTAATCGTTATGTACAGTGTTACAATAAAAAAGTAAATCCTGATGATTATGGAATAATGAAACCTTTATCTCCAGAAGAAAGCGATCAGTTTATAAAATTGTTTAATCAAAATATAGAAGGACTTATATCAAATGAAGATAGTCAAGCAGCAGTTGATGAAATCATGAGAGAAAACTATTTGTTATATTATGATTTTAATAGCTTATATTCTTCTTGCATGATACAAGAATTACCAACAGGTGAGATGGAATGGTGTAATATTCTAGATTATCAAAAAACATATGATGGAAATTATAATCATGGTTATATATATGAATTTGATTTAGTATACCCTGATGAAATAAAAGATAAAACAAAATATTTTCCTTTCTGTCCCGAAAACAAAATTCTCAATATAGAAGATTTTTCAGATTATCAAAAATCTTTAATTCCTAAAAAATACAGACCAACAAAAAAACTTATGTTAACACAAAGTAATAAAAGAAAGTATGTTGTTGAAGGAAGAATGCTAGATTGGTATTTAGATCATGGAATGATTCTTTTAAAAATTCACCGGAAACTAGTGTATAGAAAATCTAGGTGGTTAAAAGATTATATAGAGTTCAATATTGAAAAACGTAAAATAGCTAAAAGAAATAAAGATGATTTTGGAAACGTGTTCTTCAAATTAATGAATAATGCATTTTATGGTAAGACTTTAGAAAATGTGCACTCACTATGTCTCACTATGTCGACCACTTTTCTTGTTTTATTACATGAAGTGTTTTGAAATTTCCATATGTTTCCACAAAAGCACGTGGTTTGTCCTTTACATCGGTGAATATCAGAGTAAGCGAAGAAACGAAATATGTGCAGTCTACTTATTATAATTTGCATTAGATTAAATTTCTTGTCGATCTGGCTTGAGAGATTCATGTCGTTAATCTACTAATTCTCATACGATGATGAAAAGCATCACAGCAGCCATTTACAATATAATAAAATGTTTGCTAATCTAAATTATTAAGTGAAGTAGTCCTGATGAGGACTGATGTAGCTCTCTAATCAGCAAATGCACAAATGCAGTGATGTTGTAGCCATTGGATTAATCAGTTCTAAAAAGAACTCAATGGATCTTTCTGGTGGCAACGAATTGAAATTGATCAGCTTTGGCACAGTTACTGGTAAAAGTTGAAATCTTAAGACCTGTGACACCACTCATTTTACTGTTGGCATACTGTACCACCATGGATTCCAAATAATGCCGCATACACGCTCTAAACAGACGGCTGTACCGACTGCAGATGCTGGTATTGGAAATAGAAAAAGGACAATGGTCACCATGTGTTGCCATAGTCCTGTGTTTCACTTCATCTAGCAGGTTTATTTTTATCTCACACATAATGTTTCCTATCTCATATGCATTCGACTAACAACGTTACAGGTTGTTATGTCTATACTTGTATGCTGTCGATGTAGAGTGCAAAGCACTATCTGTCTTTATTTACAAAACAGTCTACACACGCATTCAATTTGATAAAGGCAAACAACACATTTAGTAAAGTTCGTACGCTAACGAGTGTGACTGCAGAAACATTTTGTAAAACTTTTTCAACGTTCGCTGTTTCACAACAACCTGTCAAAGACTTCTTACAAAACTTATTTCAACATTTGCTTTTAGACTTTTAAGAGAACATGTGCTTCACGTATTCTACACGAATGGTTAACGCATGTGATATAAAACCCTAAATCCAACCGTAGAGGAGCCTAGCCTTGGATTATGAACTTTTACGACCCACGCGATTCAATGTCATGGAAATAGCTCTCACACAATCAACGTTTGTGACAACATCTGGTTTTATAAAACATTCAACGCTTACTATAAGACCTTGTGTGAAACAATCTATACAGTGCGTAGTAAAACTTTCTAGCGCTGTGGTGAACACTGTCTTCATATAACATTCTAAAGTCTCAGTCTTACTGCAGTAGAAAACTGCTTTTAGTAAACCTGATGAAGCTAATCTAACAGTCATGAAGTTTGAATTTTCTAATAGGGAAACATTTGACAACTGTCTCCAATAAAACTTTCTAACACTGTGAAAGTAAGTTACAAGACAATCTAAACTGCGCAGTAAAACCTTTTCGATAAAACTTTCTAGTGCTGTGAAAGTAATTTACAAGACAATCTACACTGTGCAGTAAAACCTTTTCGATAAAACTTTCTAGTGCTGTGATGAGTTCGGTCAGTCATACAACTTCAATGATCAAACTTTATTTTCACAAACGTGCGTCGCGGTAAAAAAAATAGTTAACTACACTTATTGCATTTTATGACATTTGTGTTTCTTAAAACATCATGATCAAACTTTTCTAACTATACATCAACCTGTGTAGCAGTAAAATTTTTGCAAACAATGATACACTTTCTGACTAGACTTACGAATAGAACTTCAATGATCAAACTTTACTTTTACAAACGTGTGTCACAGTAAAACTACTTGACTACACTAACTTTGCAAACCATGATACACTTTCTGACTAGACCTACGAATACAACTTCAATGATCAAACTTTCTAACTGTACATTAACCTGTGTTGCAGTAAAACCTTTGTACAACATGATAAAGTTTCTGACTAGACTAGTTTCTGAACCTCTTCCAAACAATC
>CAJQUW010010857.1:0-43636 GCA_907163375.1 Prostheceraeus crozeri
GAATACAACCTCAACAGTCACAAAGGGCAAGAATCAATTACAGGACTTTGTACTTTTGGCGACGTTTTTAGGCCCTACTTGTGAATGAAACCAATTTCACACAATGTGGAATTTAGCCAAAAATGAAACTGCGACATTCAAAATTGCAATTTTTTACATCAGCGAAAGTAGCTTAATGAACACGAATTTTCAAGCAAACTCACCTGATAAGACGCCTTCACAAAGGAGGCTGGCACAAACAAAAGCAAAGGTCCGAATACAAAATTGATAAAAGTGCACTCCATATCTAACTCTGGAAATACAAAAGATAGAAGAATCACCTTCAACAGCACTTGACAAACTTGAGCGATTAGCGCAATATATATAGTGGACCAGTCTGACCAAAGCAGGTCACTAGAACAATCATTTTTATTAAAAATAATTTCAATTTCATGTGCTAATCAACTACCATCACCCACGTAGCCATAACGCCACGATATTCATCAAATAGCGAACCCACATTAACTAATGATATGATGCAATAAATGCGCAATCAGTCCATTCTCCTCTCAGTCCTGAACAGCCACGTAGTCCTCAAAGTTGACATAATATCAAAATTTTAAACATCTTATCATTTTAAGCATAGCTTAGCGCGTCAAACACGACATTCACTCAAATCGAGCCACTGACACACAAACAATGGTTAATGGATCCGAAATGGATGACAACATGCTGTGGTTGTAGCCGGGCAGGCGGAGGATGGGTACTGAACGTTGTGGCATCCATTGGATTTCCATTAGAAGTGGTAAGTGGTGTTGGGTTTGCGCTATTTCAGTGACTATCGTTGGCGTGATGGCCATGCTTGAAATTAGTAGAGATGTTTAAATCTCATAAAATCCGTAAAACTATGTCAACCTTGTTAGCTTTCTGCGGCTGTTGCAGGGCACGGAGGAGGATGGGGACTGAATTGCGCATCCAGTGGGATCACTAATATTAGTTTGTGGTGTTGGTTGCACTATTTGAGTGAATATCTTGGCCATGCTTTTTTTTGATTGGTAGTTGGTTGTACCCATCAATTGAATTATGTTATTCTTTGGCTTTGCGCTATCGCTCAATTTGTGTTTACAGTGCGGTTGTGAAGTTTGATTCTTCTATCTTTTGTATTTCCGTATTAGAATATTCTGGTAGTTTATTCAATTTTGTATTCTGACTTTTCTTGGTATTGTAACCAGCCACGAAGCTTACTGAATTTTATGAAGTCGGGGAATTGACTAGATGTGGTATGGAATACAATGTTTCGCTGGGGCTTGGAGTTGGCTACAAGTTGAGCTTGGAGGCCACGGTTGACGAGGATTCCGGGAGAGAACTTGGTTATCAAGCAGCTACGAAATGAGATTGTGAGTTTGAAAAACTTGGTAATCAAATCGAAAGACGGGTTATAGATGAAGGGAGCTTTCAAAAAAAAGCGAAAAATGTATTTCAAAACATCCAATTGACGTAAACAATCACTCATTAGAATGGTGCAGCTTATACACATATACATCATTAACGGATTGTCTACGGCACGAATCGTCCCTGATGGTTATTTTTCAGTTTCTGCCAGAGGGACATCAGTGATAAATTACTGTGAATGACTTAATGAGTGGTGCTCAAACACTTGGACAGCTTTGATATTCCAGGCTCTCGCAAAATCTAGAGTGCGCAGCTCTAAAAGATTCTCCTATGTTTATCGTTGCAGCAGCTTTGGAGACGCTTACAAGGTAAAATAAGCCTGCATCGCTAATGAAATCACGAAAGTTCTTAATAAACCTAGTGTAATAGCCATTGCCTCTAGTAAACATCAATCGTCGAATATAGAATAGAATATAGAATAGAATTTATTGTGAGATAAAACCTTTGTAGCGGCTCTCATCCGCCATCTACTTTTAACAACTAATTTTACATATATTCAAAGAAGAACAATTTAACGAGAAGTTATAGAGTTAAAGAAAGTAAATAGATCACTGTAAGTCACTTCATTGTTGTTGTCCGACATTTAAATTGTTCGTAGAGTCTCTCCTATCCTTATATTTTTTCGTTAACATCTTGTAATCTTCTATGCCCAAAATAATTTCATCTTCGTCAGTTGTTCAATATTTATACTTTTTTCGCATAGTCTCTATAACGTTCACAATTCTTCATCACGTGTTCCATATTTTCTTCCAACATTACACTTTAAGCATAATTTTTCTTGAGTGTCCTTTCTATATTTTTTTTATTTCGGTCATTTAATAACACCGCCCCACATAATCTATCTTCTTGGTTATATAGCGTCTCATTTTCGTTGTTAAACAATTTTCGTCGTCCACCTATCGTAAATTCGCGATTCAAAGTTACCATTTTAGACTTCCTTTCTTTTCTTCAGTTCGGTTCCATTCTTCGATTATCGTATTTGTTTATCCGCTTCAACACTCCCTGGTGTTTTTTCGCTAGTTAGTTCTTCAACCGTCATCTCAATTTTTGGTTTAATTTTAATTTACAATTTCTATTCCAATCTATGATCCCAGTGTAGTTCCCACTCTTCTATTATCATTCTTTTCAGTATTGTTTGTGTTATTCATTATATGATCAACATCAGTATTTTTAATTTAACATCCTACTCCAATTTTGGCACTAGACAGGCACTCCACTTCACCTCGGATGTATTCCTCCGAGATGCGCATATGTTGCCAGACCTCATATGGGAACTTGAAAATAGGAATTCTGTGTTTTATTTAACTTATCAATTGAAATTTTTTTTGATGTAATTATTGCTGATGATCCATGGCATTATCTTAGGGGTAAAATCACATTTTTCCAAATTGTTTTTCCAAAGTTAAGATTTTTCTTTACGTCCTTTCAATAAAATATGTCATCCAATATTTGTACTTATCAATATTCTTTAATTTTTCAGTCAAATGATTTTTGGAAAACATCTTTATTGTTTAGAAATCTTAACTCCCAAATACTTAAATTCATTTGCATTTTTTCTTTATTTCACTATCTCCATCAAGATTTTATTATGGATGATACAATATCCTCCCAAAGTTTTCAACAGTGTTGTTACCTAATTCCATAAAAAAATAAACACCATTCTTAAAATTGAGGACTCATACCAAATTTTGATGATTCAATACTGACCATTCTTAACTTTTCATCTATTTCACTTTCTGAGTTGGCAAATTAAGAGTCCATCATCAGCATACATAAGAATATTCGTGATCTTTGTTGTTCCACGTATTCATTTAGCTTTTTGATAATTATAATTCCACATAAGAATGAATATAATCGGTGACACTCATACTCCTTGTTCTTATGCCAATGTTTTCTCTTGTTAGCTACCTATGTAGATGTTTGTTTAAAACATATAAATCTACCACTTCATTTCGTACAATTGAACGATTGCTTTTATTAAATTCTCTTATATAAGTTTCCCAATACCAATGTAATTAGTGTTCAACTATTGTAATTCTTGATAACAGAATCAAAAGCTTTATGAAAATCGATTGCTAAGAAGGAAAACAGATTTTCTTTCCTTCGAGCTTGGATAGTTTCTAACGTTTAAACGGAATTTAAATTCTCCTCACAGTCTTCGTCCTTTTTTGGAATCCAGCTTGTTTCTTCAGCTGTAATATATTTCGTTTTCCTTCAAAGAAATTCATTATTTTGGTTTTTTAGAATGTTGGTATAAACTTTATAGAATGATTCAGTAGTAGTTATAGGTTGCTAAAAAAAGTCTTCTATAATAAGTCAATTTATCTGCTGTTTTTGGAAATTAAAGTCACTTTGCTTTTAGTCCAAGAAGTAGGAACGCCCTTGTAAAATTAATAGAATTGAATGCAGTGGTCAGTATTTGAATAATTTCACAAACCTCAGCCAAAAATTTGCATATTTCTCCACTAATATTTGTACTTCCGGTTGCTTTTCTTGTGTTTTTTAAAGTAAAGTTATAGCTTTCTTGACCTCTTGTTTCTTCGATTTTGAATTTTTTCCGTTATGATTGCAATCATTCCTGTTAATTATGAATCCAATTTTAATTGTATTGTGATCATGAAAAGTACCATCTATTAAGATTTGTCTACTGAAAGTTAGTTGGACTTATAGATGAGAAAACCTATATTCTTCCAGAAGTTTGTAATTGTTCTTATAAGATACATCTCTCTTTATTTGCTGGTTTTCTTATCATTTTCACTTAGAAGTTATTTCCAACTTCTTTGTTAACTTCTCTCTTTACCCATCCTTTTCTATTGAATTTCTTTCCATTTGAAATTATTTGCAATTTTCTTTAAGTTGTAACTAGCTAGTTCTGACTCTTGCATTCTCATGTCTTCAATTATCATATCACGTTACTCTCACGTTTAGTCGTTGATAAAGATTCTTCCAATTATTCTTTTTCAAACAGGATCGTGTTCTTTTCTTGTCTTTTTATTTATAGTACCGTCTTCGACTGATTCCCTTAATCACTTTTTCACTGAAAATGTAGCGCTTGTATGTGTACATCTTCTGTCTTTCTTCATAGTCGTCAAAAACTTTTTTCAGCTTTTTCCACAATTATCCTCTTCTATTGTTTGCAATGGAGCATGATATGATCCTCTTGCCTCAGATACTTCATAATGTATGGATTCTTGAACAGTACCGGCGAACGAAAGTTCTCAATTTCTTAATATTTGTTTCTAGTCAGTAAGTTTGTTCGTTCAATTTTCATTGTTCTTTTTGTTTTCTTAGTTTGATTCAATCTTAGACCTTCTCTTGTAAACAAACGAACATCAATTTATATTATGATCACTCACATTGACGTGCTTTTTTGATGCATCTTTGGGTTCATCTTGTCTAGATCAAGAATTGCCTTTTCGTTCATCTTAAAACATATATCTATAGTATGTGTCTAGTATATTTCCACAGTTCTGGTAACCTATTTCCATAAACATTTGTCTATGATTGTTGCCCATTATCAATTCATTATCATTAATGAAGGTTCGATAGGGAATAGGACTATTTGTATTCTTATTAATTCTACCATCAATCATCTTGATATGAGCCATTAAAAGTCACCTATAACTATTAATTTTTACTTTTGTGTTTTTGTATGTAAGAAGAGATATTCTTTTACTGAAATTTTTTGGGTAGGGATTTCATTACGTTTTATATTCGAGAAATCCAATAGTGTTGCTAGATAATCGATCGCTTTCACTTTCTAGCTGAAGTTTGAGATGAGTACTTCTGTATCTATCTGTTCCAATTTTTCTATTTTGAATTTAGGTCTGTATGGCTGATCTTCTATCCTTAAAAAGTATTCCACCACCTTTATTTTCAAGGAGATCGCGATTTTGTAGAATGTAAACTACATTTAATCGGCCCTCAACTTACTTAATTCAAATGGTTTTTCCCTTCCCTGTAATATCAGAAATCTCTTTCCTCCATCATCTTGAATATCTATCATTTTTAAAATTTTGTAAGGGACATTAATGTGATAATCCTATACAAAATTTGCTTATCTCCCCCCCCCCCCCCCCCTATCATCATATACACTGTTGGTTTATCATTCATTGGACTGCGGGTTTTCTCTTTTTATATTTGACATTTTCAATTAAAATATTGCCGTACGATATAAACAGTATATGCCTTCTTTGCCGTTTTTGGATCATTCTCCCATCAAGCTTTTTTCTTGAAATTCTTTCCGCTTCTGTGAATTTTTTGCTTTTGGATATTATTTCATTTTGTTAAATGTAGGCTAATATTCTTCATGGCGTTTAGTCTTCCCTCAAATGAATTCTTAGTTCTCATCTTTTAGCCTTTCTTCCCTTGATAAGTCTTCTTCAATGTATCCATTTTTCGTATCTTTTGAATTTTTCAATACTGCTTACTTTTCAAAAACTCGATTGACATCGAAGATATCCTTCTGCATAAGCTTGAAGAATTGTTTTCTCTCCCAATTCTCTCAATCTTGACTATACTGAACAGAATTTTTCTGTTATTTCTTTTATATTCTTTCTTGCTGATTTTCATTTTGAAGTCCTTTGATAATTTTATTCTTCTCATCTTCAATTTGTTTATTTACAATCTTTCACTTCGCGTCTAGCTAGCCTTTTTTTTACAAACATCTGTCCATGGCATCTCATTTCCTTGGTTGATCATTCTGGCACTTAATATCCATTTGTTCTAGATTCCTATCTCTCCAAAACGTGTTTTCAACTCAGGGAGCGGATGACCAAGCTTTCTAGTTGTAGCTCTTTCGAACGTCTTCTCGTTTTCTCGTATAAACTCTCGGATTTCTTTTCAATTTCATTACAGTTTTTGCAGATTTTCAATTTGCAAAGACATTTTACTTATCAATATTTCTTGTGAATTGATTCTATCATTGAGAACAGAAGCGCACTTAAGTCTTTTTTTTCTTTGTCTTGATTTATTTTCATCTTTCTTTTTGATGCTCATGGTCACCCACACACTGCAGCTGCAGCATTCAAACTCTATATCTTTGTAATCCATACCCTTCTCAAATACATTTTCTGTTGCTTGTCTATAGAAATTGTACTTATTAGGTTATCTCACACTGCTATTCCTATCAAACGACTGTTCTTACAAAGTTCTTCCCTTCCTATACCTATTTTATAAATCTCTTGGCCAAAATTACAAGGAGTACAAGTTCGGCAATTTCAAACATCCGTTGCTAGGTTTTTTGTATATCGATGCGACACAGCTGTCAAATTTAAAATTATTATTATAAAAGTCCATACAGTTAAATGGATCAGAGAAAACTCCTGCAATTTATATTCACAGAGTGACTTGAATTAATGAGATATTACACAGAAATCCGACACTGCTTATCAGTAATGAGGGACCAGTTCGGAATTTGCTTGAAATAAAACGCATCGTCGATAGCTTGTCACACATCAATACCTAGACATGTTGCCTTTAGGTTGCGGCGTACGCGCTGTCGGGTTTTTTTAGTGTGCTTTGAAAATAATTTCCACGGCCAATTTTCATTTCTCTCTATAATATAATGGAAAGGGGAGATGAAAAACAACCCGGACTGTAAGAAAAATTGGGTATGGGGGCTCGTTAGGCGGGGGGGGGATGGGCGGTGGGCATCGGATTTTTGGTGGGGTCGAGAGCATGCGAGCCGGCGAGGCGTGAGCCGAGCGAGAGAATCTGCCGCGATGAGATCGCGAGCGGTGGAGCGGAGTAGAGAGATTGTACAAAAATAGTGATATTTTTAGCTTTATTGGAATCAGGTAATTACTTACGCTTTGTGCAGTTGTTTTGCTTGTAAACTTGTGAACATGGTTGCTTTTGGGGGACGATGATGATGAAAATTGAAGTTCAATCCAAATGCATGTCAATTAAAAGCACATATTTTCACCACCAGCGGCAAGCATCGTCCACAATAGAGTAAGGTCATATAATCGTCACCGCGATGCATCGTCCAGGTACAATACATGGATAAATGTAAAACCATAAACAGTCCAATGGAATTATGACCACACATCAACACTTTGTCATTGCACGGAATCATGCTTCACGCCGGTTAATGGCAACGTCCGCGATCATAGATATCGATTACATCATTAGTCCTATAATGTTATCCGATGTCTATGTCACGCACCAAAGATTATTTAATTGTTTAAAAGGGCTACATTTAAATAGATGCCTAATTTGAACCCATTTTAGACGGTCCCTTGATCGTGTGCAAAGAAAAGCATTACGGCAATGGGGAGAAATTGCTGTTTTGTCGGCTGTACGGTGTGCAATGCGACAAAAAGCCTTGGAAATGGCACATGATGTGAAGCATAATTCACTGATATTGTATGATAAGTTTCAAACAAAGATATTTAATTGTTTAAAAGGGCTAGATGAGAAATAGATGCCTAAATTTGAACCCATTTTAGTACGGTCCTTATCGTGGCAAGAAAAGCATTACGGCAATCGGCTGTATGTTGTGCAATGCGACAAAAAGCCTTGGAAATGGCACATGATGTAAAGCACAATTCACTGATACTAATGTATATGATAAGTTTCAAGAATATTCGTTCAGCAGTTTCTCTGAAAAAAATTGTTAAAGATGGGAAGCGGTGATAGCCATTTAGTGCATACGAGCAATTCGCAGGAAGAAAAAAATATTCACATGCAGACTGATGAGTATTGATAAACACACAACTCATCTCCGTAGATTTCCATGACTATTAACAAATCAGTGAAAATCCGAATATTACACTACAGAATTGGCTATTAATAAGGCTCCAACCATGGTCAGTCAACGCTCCTCGAGGCTATGTCACCAGGCTGAAAACTACAAACATGGATCCATGTATTGCAAAACAATTAACAGAGGGCATTTCAGGTCCAAGTGGAATCGATCAGCGGATTACTGTCAATGTCAAAGATGTTGTCAATGTGCATTGCATAGCATGTGTAATATATGTTGTTTGTTTTTATTTGCTTAAGCCAATTTTATATCAAATTTTCTGATAATTCATATATACTTTCTCTGTTGTATCAGGTAATTTCTTACCGTAAAATAACATTTCCACGTTAGATTATTGCCAAGCTTGGCAATCGCGATTGGCGTGGCCGGGCAATAAGTGGGGCAACAGCAAACGATTACATGTACCAACACCATAAGCCAGGCTTTTCGTAACTTATATACAAAGAAACAATCTACAAACAAAAATAAAGACGCAGCTCTGTTCAGAAAAGTCATTTAGTCATGTATTCGGTGAATTGTAAGTGAACTTCACTCTGCTTTTCTCTAAGAATGAAACATTTGGCTTTCTGTTGTAGTCCCAATTCTGGTAATAGAACAATGGTTCTGTTACCTCACATGTCCGTGTTTATTCTGATCAAAACATCAACTAAAATAGCACATGAATACATGATGAATTATCATGTTCACAAATGTTCAGATTAATACAGATAAACAAAATAACAATAATGCCGGAACACAAGGAAAAAGTAAGTTAACAGAAATATTTACAAAAGGGAAGTTAAATGGGATCAAAGTCAAAACACTGATGGTTGGCGGGAAATTCAAACGTTGGGATAATTTTCCAAATGACCCACGAGGTGAGCGGATGTACGGAGTTTCGGCTGTCACAACTCCTCCCCGTTTGGTTGAGGTTCGATATTCTCCACGAGGTCGATCACCATTAGCAGATTCACCAAGAAGGATTGAGAACCGTTCAGGAGGTGTAGTCCCGAAGCCAGGAAGGCTGCAGACGCGGACGCGAACTGCGTCGCGGTGTGTTCTGGTGTGAAACCTGTGAAGTCTGTGTCTCCGAAAGACGAAGAGCAGGCGAGTGTGAGGAATCAATGGGTTCAGTAACAGATTCAGGTTGGTGGTGAAGTGACGTCCTGCTGGGTTGGTGCTGAAGTGGCGTCCTCAGAAGGAGCTGGAACCTGGTCCTCCACTTGCTGTTGATCCGGAGAGCGAAGTTCAGGTCGAGGTTCAGGCGAAGTTGGTGCGGCGTGGACTTTGGCTACGGATTGCGATGACTCAGGAGGGTCAGGTGGTTGCTGCGTAGGCATGGTGACGGTTATCTGATCGACATGTCGACGATGTAGAGTAACATCCGACTGATCAATGATGTTGCACATTCGATTACCAATGCTATTCAGTAGCAAACCACGGCACAATCGATTGTCATTACCTCGAAAGAATGTTATATCCGTAGTGTCGATGTTAGCCGTTGTCCTCGAAGTTCGACCATGAATAAGTTGTGACGGTGTCCTGCCAGTCGTAGCGTGTCTGGCATTCCGGTATTGCAGAAGAAAGCAATCAATAGCCTGCCATAACGCGTTCAAAGTGTCAGGAGCTTGGGCCTTGATGGCTAGCTTCAAAGTTCTGACCAAGTTCTCCGCCAAGCCGTTGGACTGCGGGTGTCGGGGCGCTGTGAACACTGAATGGCATCCGATCGATTTCAGCCAACTCTGCAGACGTTCTGATGTGAACTGGGTCCCATTGTCGCTGACTAGCACCTGAGGTACTCCTTCCCTCGCAAAGAATCGTCGTAAAGCCCACTTGGTGAAGTCGGCCGTTGCATGAGCCGTTAAGAAGACCTCTTGGTACTTAGAGAAGGAGTCCTCTATCACAAGCGCGAAGTACTTGCCGAGAAAACATAGCATTTTTTAACACGTTAACTAGGCGACAGAATGTCGCCTAGTCCCTCTCTTTGTGTCGCCTAGTGACCAAGATTTTCAGTCACTAGGCGACAACACCAAAAATTGAAGTTGAAGAATTGTGTTGAGAAAGGTTGTATTTTGTTGCATATTCACATATACAGTATATGCAGTGTTTTTTAAGGGGTTCCACACGCACGAATCGTGCGTGTGAAATCATCCACCATGCGCGTGGAATTATTGAAATGAAAGGAGCACTGTACTTTTTTGACATGACCTTAAAACAGTGCTTTTCAACCGGTGAGACGGTACGCACAAGTGCGGATGAGATGCTGGCTACTGATGAATACATATTTGACTCAAGCTGTTAACTTTTCTCTCGTTCATAACGATTCAGACTTATTCACCCGCTCATCACATCAGGCTGTGTACGCACGTGTACACACGTTGTCAATGAATTGGCAAATGAATGAAGCAACCGATATCTGATCCCCGTTTGTTACGCTTAACCTCCTCATTGCTTATTGTTCTCTTTCGAATGACGTATTTTGCTATTCATTAATAGAGACTGATCTGTCGAATAGTAAAACTGATGAAGAAGCGTCAATTCGTTGCCCTGGAGTTCCATGGCCATGAAACTTGTGTACGTATTCAAAGGAAACGAACGACCTGTGTGAGTCAAATTAGTGATTTTCGTGTCCTTATGTTAACGACGTTATCTGCGCCATGGCTAATTGATATTAACTGGTCTTTCTGACGGAGATTGACTAACATATTAATGCCACACATAAATAAATTTGTCCAATAGAAAAACCTTCGCTACTAGATATCATCATAGGCATAATCAAATAGTACCATCAAATAAATATATACAAGATCCTTTCATCATAATAAATGTAAGATGTGAGGATTTCAAAAGTTTCCTTTGGAGCTGCCGAAAAACTTCATTTTAGTCAGACTAGCCTAGCAGTATCAGCAGTATTATGAAAGTTAAAATTCATAATTAATTGATCAAGTCAATTGCAGTATAATTATAGATTGCTATTTCGATTATAATACGATTTTCCATGATGTTATGATGCACGGATTTTGAGGTAAATTTTGAGCTGCCTAAAATTCCTAGTGAATTCAATGAAATGCAATATCAAATAAAAGGTGACAATAAACAATCCAATTCCAATCACCGGTATTCTAAAATCAACACAGTTGTCTGTTGTAAGGACTTATGAGAGCTACGAATACTAAACAATTTTACAATTTTTACAACATCAAAAACCACATCATCCATCAGGTTGATTTGACTTCATTTTCAGCGATACTTGAATTGGCCGACCTCATTTTGAGGTGAATCCCAGGGAAATGGCCTCCCTGACGGGCGCCCAGAACCTATGCCCAAATTTCTAAAATCAAGTCGATCTTAACTTCATTTTCAGCGATACTTGAATTGGCCGACCTCATTTTGAGGTGAATCCCAGGGAAATGGCCTCCCTGACGGGCGCCCAGAACCTATGCCCAAATTTCTAAAATCAAGTCGATCTTAACTTCATTTTCAGCGATACTTGAATTGGCCGACCTCATTTTGAGGTGAATCCCAAGTCTGGACCACTCGGAAGTCGATCGGTGATGAGAAAGATGATCAGCAGGCCTTATAACTTTTAAGGGGTACCCGCAGAAAGAGCTTCGTTTCCGTTCTCTATTTGCTCGACACCATACTGCCGTTCTGCTACCAGTCCGCCGTTGAGCTAGACATTCATAAAAGTTCCTTCTTTTGTAATGCTAGTGTTCTGCACACTACACTTCAGATGATAAAAACTTTGAATAACGTCCTTTATCAACCTTTAAGAATAAGATTAACAGATGATGAAAAATGTACTCGAGACATCGAAAAAATACACATTCCTCTCTTCTCACTAAAAAACTCACCGTCTGCTAACGAAAAACAAGCGAAAACGTGTAAATGGTATGGGCAATTAAAATAATATACAAGAAAATTTAATTGGTCTTATATGTACTAAAATATAAATGCAATGTTTCGAACATAGGTACCCCGCGTTTCAACTAACCCTGGCTCTCCCCAATTATTAATACAAACCCAAATGTGACTTAATTTATAATTAATTGTAGGACTTTCTTTCTTCACTGTTAACTTGCTACGAAGTAAATCATTCTTTCTCAAGATGCCAACGGAAAAGATAAGACGAAAACGTGAGGATAAGAAGCTCAAGGAATCCGTCGCAAAATGTCCAAAACTCGAATATTTGTAAGATAACAAAATTTGTGTACAGTACAGTTACAGACAGTTTTGATATATTCTGTTTTTCAGATGGCGTGCCTCTTCAACGAAGACGTCCGCGGCTTCAGTGGTTGCTAACACCGCGGTGGAGCCCGCAGTGCCCTCTGCCTCTTCAACGAAGACGTCCGCGGCTTCAGTGGTTGCTGACACCGAGGTGGAGCCTGCAACGCCCTCTGCTTCTTCAACGAATACGTCCATTAAGATCAAACTGCTTTACAGAGGTCACAAGACAGATAAAAACTCGCTCCTCATTCAGTATCCAGATGTCCTGAAACCTGTTCAACTGGGCAAACGATCAGGAATAAGATGTGTAGTTTGCCATAACCATATTCAGGTCGCTCTAAAGGCAGCTCGGAATGGCAGGGTTAACATAGCCGATGGCGTTAGGGCAGACGGTCAGAAAGAGTTAGAACGAATCATTGACCACTTGCTTAGTAGTGTTCATGATGCCAGTGTCAAGGAGGATGTTGCAAATAAATTGTGGCTTGCGCAAAGTGACAGTCATCCCTGGGTTCGTGTGTTGAAGTCTTCAAATAGTGCTACAGTTTCCATGTTGATTGAGTTAGCTGTCGATGTGTACAATGACAGCAAGATCAAAACACTCTCGGCTAACAGTTGGCCTGCTAGATCCTTGGCGCATGCACATGCTCAGAATCAGATATCTCAGTACCGTGACCATGGGCTGGGAACTGAGATCTCAGGGTTTGAACCTCCTTCGCAGGCTCTTCATTACAGAAACCCAGTGACTTACAGGGAAATGCTTGAGGTCGTAGCAGAGTTAGAACTTAAGAGACTCATCGATGACATTTCAAAGTCAGAAGGTTTCTCTGTTCAGGTTGATGGCTCAGTTGATAAATATCAGATTGATAATAAGTTCATTTCAGTCAGGTATTTAGACAAACATAGAGCAATGCAGACTGGTTTTCTCGGTGAATCACATTCGGATGTTCGTGGAGCAGAAGGACTGCTGCAAGCTCTTCTGGATAGATTCGAAGTATGCCATCTTCTAGAGGTAGCTAAAGAGAAACTGACATCCTTGACGACTGACGGAGAGAGTGCAAACACAGGACGAAAAGGTGGTCTCTGGGTACGGCTGATCGATTATCTTGGAAGAGACATCCTCTGCTTTTGGTGCATTGGGCACAGGTCTGATCTGGTGATGGATGACATGGTTGCAGACATCTCAGAGTTGAAGCACTGGCGGATAAACTTAAAGTCATTTGCAACTTTCTACAGGGCTTCCGCATTGCGCACCACAGAATTACAGCAGCAGTTGCAAGAGTCTGGAGCTCAGTTCTATCGATTTCCTGAACATCATGATATACGGTTTGCTGAACACACATTCAACCTGGCATTTGCAGTTTGTCAAAACCTAGAGGGAGCGAGGAAGCATTGGAAATCTCAGCTGAATATCGGAGACAAGAAAGACAGAGCAACAGCCACAGGTTTCCTGAAGGTTTGGGAAAAGGGAGGACAACAAGAACGCCTAACATTTGTCATGCTAGATGTTTTGCGATTGTTACGGGACTTGCAGAAGTCCAGTCAACGCAGCCTCATTACTCTCCCAGACCTCTTACAGGAAAAGGAGAAGGCCATTGCCTGTCTGGATCAAATGATATCCAAGATGTATCCTGGAGGTTACGAAGAGAAGTTTGTCTCCACTGATATGACCTCCGCGGATGGTCAGGAGGTCAATAACGTCTGTAGATGTACAAACTCTTACGTCACTTCGAGAAGAAGCTTCCAGGCAATTCGCCAGGAGGTAGTTACTTCGGCACGAAACTTTCTTTCGAAGCGCCTTTCAATAGAGCAGGATAACGGAGTGAAGGAGATGATTTCATTTATGAATTCTCGGAACTCCTCAGAAATGATTGATTCTGTAAAGGAGTTTGTCCGCAATTGCTTTGGTTCGGACACATTGGCTTCCTTCTGTGACGATGTCATTGGGATGTTTGTTCAGCATGGCGCATTTTCCTTCGCTGCTACAGACTGTGGAGCAGCAAAGCTATATGAGATTCTGAGGCGCTCTCGACCAGGTTCAGCCCTGAGTAGGGTGGTACAAAGTTTTATTGCTGCTGTACCTCACAGCATGGACCCAGAAAGAGCAGTCTCCTACCACACAGAGGTGAAGAGCGCCAAACGCTCTGGTGCTAAGAGGAGTACAATGAATGCCCGTCTGATCATCGCCATGAACGGAAGAGGCACGGCATTCTATGATCCACGTCCGGCAGTTGCTGAATTTCTTCTAAAAAAAGAGCGACGTAACACTCAGCCAGCCCCGGAACTCTACAAACAGAGGGACTTCATTAAGAACTTCTTTCAAGAGTAGAACTACTTCTTGTTCTTTGTTAACATACAATGTATAACAAGGTTATTTTTGTGATTTTTGGTCTTTTTTATTCTGAATTACTGTACATGTACTGACTATTTATGCAGGTACCGTATATGTATGTGCCCCTTTTTGTCTAAAAATATGCCCTTTTTGTTCATTAGCAAGACCAAAAAATGCCCTTTTTTGTATCTTGTCGCCTAGTGAAAATTCCTTAAAAAATGCTATGCGAGAAAAGGCCCACAATAGTCTACAGTATATGGACACGCTGCATGCAACTATAAGTTACGGGCCAAGGAGTCCAGTTAACATGTGTCCTCGGTTTCACCTTGCACTGATCGCAGGACTTGGCATAGTTCACTATATCTAAGTTCAAGGTCGGCCACCAACATATCATTCTTGCCAGGGACTTCATTTTATCACGACCTATGACCCATATGCAAATGACGTAAGAAGGCTTCACGACATGTAGGAGGAATAACAGCCTGTTCATTGTAGCGCAAGACACCATCCACGTCACTGGACAACTCGTTCCGCTTAGCGTACAGCACAGGGAAGCGTTTGCGTGCAGTGTTGGACCATCCCTGTTTCAGGCCGACTAGAACCGAACCATAAGCCAGCTTGGTCTCTGAAATCAGCTTGTTCCGATCGATCGGGTGAGGATTCACAAAATAGTTGCTTGACGGCGGTTCAGCAGTAGCATGTCGAGAAAGGTAGTCAGCATGAGGCAGTTGTTTCCCTGGACGATGACAGATGGTGTAGTCATACGCACTCAAGTCGATGGCCCATCTTTGTAACATGGCTGATGTCGCCTTGCCAACAGAAGCCGAAGGGTTGAAAATGTATTGCAGGGCGAGATGGTCAGTGTAGATGTGAAACTTCTGCCCGTATAGAAATTTGTGTAGCCGCCGTACTGCCCAGATGATCGCTAGGGCCTCTCGCTGTGTCTGCGCATAGTTACGTTCAGCCGCGGATAATGAACGAGAGATGCATAGAACTGGATGGTCGTTCTGTTCCAACACATCACCAAGTGCACGTTCTGACGCGTCGACGTAGAGATGACACGGAACTCCAACTTGATAACTTTGAAGAACTTCTCCATTTATCACAGCATCTAGCAAAGACTGGTAGGCTTCGTTGGTCTCAGGCGTCCACCCGAAGTTGTCGCTGGTCAACATGTCGAACAGTGGTTGGGCTCTAGCAGCGAAGTTGCGCACAAACCTGGCGTATTACTGGATAAATCCAAGGAATGACTGCAGTTGCTTCAGGTCCTCAGGCTTAGGAACGTTCTGTACTGCCTTGATTCGATCGATGTTCGGATGAATAACGGATCAATCGATACTGTAGCCGAGGTACTGAAGACTTGAAACTCGGAAGACAGACTTTCTTGCATTAATCTGGATGTTCTTGTCACTCAATAACTGTAATAAACGATAGAGTCTGGCGTTGTGCTCGACGCTGTCCTTGGCGAAAACGATGATGTCGTCTTGGTAGGATTTGGTACCATCAGGCAGTTCTTTGATGATGTCATCAATTACCCTTTGGAAGATGCCGGGAGATATCGTTAGACCAAAAGGTAGAAATTGATACTGATGCAGACCCCAAGGCGTGTGTATCGTCGTGAACTCTTTGGATTCTTGATCCAGCGGAACTTGCAAGAAGGCGTTCGTGAGATCAAGTTTGGAGAAAACCTTGCAGCCCGTCAAACCTTGAAACATGTCTTCTACTTCCAGCGTCGTGTTTGCCGTTTGTTTGAGGTAGGGATTTACCGTAACCCTGAAGTCGCCGCAAATCCTCGGACGTCCATCTGCTTTCAACGGTGTCACAATCGGAGTGGCCCATGGACTGGACGGGACGTAAGATACCTCTTTGGACGAGTTCTTCGATGTTGTGTCTTACCGGATCACGAAGACCGAAGGGTATTGGTCTAGCTTTTCGAAAAATTGGCTCACATGCGACTTCTAGCTTCACTGGATCGATCTTCATGCCGCCGTTGTTGTCAGCACACTTGTGGATAAGAGCTGTAATATCTGGTGGCAGAGAGTCGTGTGTCATTGTGAGGAACATTGAAATAGGGTACTGAAGAGCGTCCATCCCATCCAATCCGAGTACAGTGGGGCCGTGATCAGTGATGATCAAGTTGAGTACCGCTTTGTAGACCGTTGACCGTGTTGAGTCAGTGACTGGTACCTCTGCTTCTCCGACGACTTTGTGAGTATGACCGTTGATGCCATACATACGCTTGTTGGAGTGTTGAAACGGCTTAGCAAACAATTGTTGGTAGTGCTGAGCGGACATGAAAGACACGGGACTACCAGTGTCGAACACGAAGTCTGTAGCCTTGCCGTTGTCGAAGGTTAGCCGTTTGAAGATGTGCTTCATGACCTTCCTTGGAGCAGACACAAGGTAGCAAGGGTAGTCATCGTCGATTGCTTGTCCTAAGGTGTTGTCTTAGTTCTCCGGGTTAGGGACGAAGGTCCGTGCGCAGTCTGTCGAGTAGGCAGGAGCCGAAGTCGAAACGTAGTTAGCGGTAGTGGGTTTAACAGTGGTAGTAGTTGCAAACTGGGCTGATGGTGGGCCGCTGGCGCTGCGGCAAACCTTCGCAATGTGTCCGGTCTTGTTAAACTTTCGCCAGCGAGCATGAAGAAACTTACAACTTCTCCGAGGATGTGGTCCCCCACAAGAATCGCACGTGTTGTAGGTTGCTGTCGGTTTTGGCTGGAACGACTGTCTGTTGTCTCGATGGAACTGTTGCTGACTCTGCGTAAACAGTGCCCCAGGCTTGCGGGAATGTGCGGAGCGAGAGTCGCGGTGACGTCGTTGTTTGAAATTTGTCAGATGCACTTGAGAAACTTGCTCTGAGAGTGCGTTGCTTACGTCATCCCACCGTTCCAAAATTGACTTGGCTTTATCGAAAGTCAAAGCCGGTTCATTCAGCAGCTTCTTCTGTATCTCTGGCTGATTGATGCCGGCCACGATGCGATCTCGCAGTTGAGTTTGTAATTCTTTGCCGAAGTTACACTTGGAGGCTTGTTCGGTGAGTCGAAGAAGAAAGTTCCGTAAACCTTCGTTGGCTTGTCGAGACAGGTTGTGGAATTGGGCCCTCTCCATCGGTTCGAAGTGGACGGGGCGAAGGTGGCGTATTAGCATGGCTTTGAGGTCTGCAACTGTTTTCTTCGACAGGTCATCCGGGTAGGCTAGACGCTTGAGGAGGTCGTATCCTTCCTTCCCTATGAGCGTGAAGTAGTACGAAATTCGATTCGTGTCGTCAATTGCCGTATTCGTGTTGGTGTAGTACTTGAACCGTTCGTGCCAGTTGTCGATACCTGCCGGATCGGAGATATTCAGGGGCTCGATGCCACGTAGATCCATACTGCGACCTGCATCTGAAACTTACGGCCTTAATTCCTACGAGAAAACAGAGGTAGAGACAGTGGAAGTGAAAAAACAGAGAGTTGGAAGCTTATTCGTGTGAAGAATTGGACCCGAAGGCTTGAAGGACTGACGGCTCTCAGACGAGCTGTGCATCAGTTAGAGTAAAGTCTGAAGATTGCTGACGTGAAAGGGTGAATGTAGATTAGCCTTTCCTTCGTACCGTCAGGTACTTCGAGCTTTACAGCTTTACAGCTCTACAGCCCTCTGAGCTCAAAAGCTCCTCGTCAATTCCACGAAGCTCTAACAGAGCGGGCCAACAGAGTGAGACAAATTCACTGAAAGAAACGGCTTGTTCATATCTGTCTTCGTTTAGATGTGAGGCGCCATTTAAGATTTTGAGAGACTGTCGAAAAACGACAGAGTTAGAATTTTGGACGTTTTGGGCTGTAGCGCCAAAACGAGGCATCGGATGGGAAAACGAAGGCCAGATTCGGATTCAGCGTGAAATTCTGCATCGGTATGGTGAATTTGAACGCAATCGGAGAGAAAAATTTTCGCCGACGTCCCCCCTCCCCCGGCACCGATCTTCCAACTTTGGTTCTAGAGATCGTAGAAAGTCGTGCAATATCTCGTTTGAAAGCTAAGAGTGATACAAATTCACTGAAAGAATCGGCTTGTTCATATCTGTCTTCGTTTAGATATGAGACGCCATTTAAGATTTTGGGAGATTGACGAAAAACGACAGAGTTAGAATTTCCCAAGAAACAGCTCCAGCGGGCGAATGAAGGCTCGGATTGGTAAACGGAGGCCAGATTTGGAATCAGCTTGATGTTATTGTCCAATGAGGATCGTCATCCAATGAGAATCAAGCATTTCTATATAAATAGCGAGCCTTCCACAGTGAGAATCATTCCATCATTGAATCACACGAGTGACGGACGCACATTTTCTCTCTCTCTAGTTCCCTATTCTATTATCCAACTAAAATGGTAAGTCGCTACTTCCCTCCCTCTCCTCCCTTGAACGTAAACTTAATACAATCTTTTTCATTTTCAGGCATCTACTCCATCTGCTGCACTAGTAGGACAAAATGGCGGTCAAACGTTAAAAGGTTCGCTACGATCAGATCATCTACAACTGAGGCCAGTGGAAGAAACAACCAAGGTACATAATCCTACACCGCTACAGCGTAAATTTAAACAAGTCTTACGTTATGACGATCATGGCGTAGTACTCCAAACGGGAATGCTCCCTTCCACGGATGTCAAGATAATGCACAATCAGTATGGGGACTACATACTGATCCCCGTGAGTCCGTGCATTCGCCGCCAACTTGATATTATTGAGGAGTACGTGACATTAAATATGGACATTCCTACTACTCTTGCTCAAGAGTGGAAGGCGAGAGATGACAAGGATACTCCCTATAGAAAGATTTGGGATGGTAATCACATTTGCCTACCGGTATCACATTGGTGTACTTACTATAAGAAGGAGGGAGATCATTCAACACACATCAGATGTGATGAGCTCGGAGAAGGTACTTGGGATATCCTTTTCAAAGTGACTGGGCTATATTATGGTCGGCACAAGGATAATAAAATAGCCTCTCTCTCCATGCATATGGAATCCATCCTATATATTCCAAAACCACCCAATGTGGACGACATAATTGATCAAATCCTTAACAGCAGTGGTACGAAGCGCAAGTCGGAGAAGAATGCTGCCTCAAAACGCAAATCAAAGAAGGAGAATTACTAGTCCTTTCCTAACTCTACCCTATGACAATGCGCTTATGTGCTTTGAGTGTCGTAGCCGTGGTCTTATTAGATACATTTTACTTCTTCGTTGCCATCATATCATTTGTGTATTTTGTCGTGAAAAGCATCGATGTAATTCTTCATTTTGTAATATGTTATAGAACGTTTCCTTAGATGTGTAAATTTCCGTTTTAGGCTTCTATCATCATTTTTATGGATTGTGAGGATGAACCTGTACAGGAGCTCAGTGCTATTGCTATGAACAATTGGACATATCAGATTGTTAGTGTCTATCATCAACATGCCAACTGCGATCCCAATGTTGATCAATGGGCGAGAAAACACATTCATGGACTTAATCTGAAATATTTGCAAGGCTATGGCTTTTCTTGTGAGAGTGCTCTTCTTATTGACTTTAAACGATGGTTAGCTGCTTTCAATGTTATACGCATCTTTTGTAATAATCCTGGTATGGAGAGGAAAGTATTTCCCAATCTAATCATTGATGACATTTTGCTCCCACCTTGGGATAGTAGAGTGAATCAACATTATCATGAAGTCACGAAACGTTTTAAGGATTTGTCTGTTCCTATTTTGTCTGTTCGTTGTAGTAGCTACGTTCATAACCAATGCTTCTTTCCTCCTTACCTCAACACTGCCAAAGTCCTGTATGGTTATCATTGCTCGCTGTATGATAGTTACCAGCTGTATCTATTTTATCTCTTTCAAGCCATTGATTTATAATGCATTCTTGTTACTATTATTCAATAAATGTTACTATGAGAAGAGTTGTTTTCATGCAATGGATGGGTTAGATAAAGGGCGATCATGTCTTTCTCAAACGACTGTGGAACATTACATTTTGATAGGCAAAGTTTAAAAGGAGCTGTTCAAGATTATGTGATAAATTTTCATAAAGATGAGACCGACATCGAAGCAGTGGTCGATGATGCTAGCACTCTATTTCTAGAGTTAATGAATACATTCTCTGATAGCATTATCATGGCGCGATTAGTTGCGAAAATTACGTTTAGTCATTTTGGAAAGGAAGAGGTGGAAAGTCGCTCTTTCCATTTTGCTTCTTATTCAATGGAAGTGGTAGATCACCCCGAAGAATTTTTTAAAAGACATATGATAAAAATTGCTGAACGTCTTAACGCATTTAACCATCATGGTAGCAGTCGAGTGATTGAAGCGATTTCAGATATTCACATTCAACTTTCCATAAAGAAAAATTGAAAATGCAGTGGTACTTGATTGTAGCGCAACTGGTTTTCGAGCTATGTCTGCTCACTCTCGAAGTATATTCCTTCTGCACATGCGTCTATTATTTAGAAAAGGCTAGCAAATTCATATCTTCAAAAAGACTTGCTATAGACATCAGTAACGGTGAAACTATGTGTTGTGATGTATGTAAGCGAAAGGATGGAAATGAAAAGCGCATCTTCAAGAGATGTAAGCATGCTTTTTGTCAACGCTGTTTCATACGTAATTGCATTCAACTTTGCAAATGTAACCACTGTGATATTGCTCATTTCGAGTGTCACTTATGCCGCAATAGTTAATACCTATGCAAATGTGGTAAAGATAGGTTTTAGCAAAGACTAACACGGAAAATGGCGAAACGTAAAATGACGAAACGTAAAAGTCAAAAGTTTTCTTCAGCCATTCAAGCTCTCCGACGAATGAAAGCAAATCAGCGATACAATGCTATACGACATGCTAACGATAAATTCATTCGTGAAATTATTTCTCATGTGAGGAAGTTGAGGACGAAGAAATTAGCACCAAAACAACGAAAGTTACTTAAGCGATATGCCATAAAATTGCGTTTCATCTCCAATCCTAAAGTCACCCTTCAAAGAAAGTGGAAAACTCTAACACAAAAGGGTGGTTTCCTTTCAGCAATACTTTCAATGTTAGCTCCTGTCGTGGGTAACCTATTGGGTAATATCTTTGGCTCTAAGCGTTAATTATGCAAATGTTGAATCTCAAAGTATTAAAATGGATTTCAGACTTCAATGCGATAAAGTTCTGACTGTATCAGGTCCATCTCATGCAGGTAAAACTGTTTTCACGCTGAATTTATTGGATAAAAGAAGGGAGTTCTTTAAGGAACCTATCAATCGAGTGATTTGGTGTTATGGTATTTATCAACCGTCGCTGTTTCAGGAATTGCAAAGTCGCAACTTTATTCGACATGAAGGAATTATTCCAGTGGATAAACTTCAGTCTAATGATGTTGTTGTATTGGATGATTTATTAAAAGAAAGTAAGAATTCAAAAGATGTTACAGATATGTTCACTCGCGCAGCACATCATAAAAGGTGTTTTATCATCTATATCACACAAAATTTGTTTCCTGATGGAAAAGAAGCTCGTACACGAAACCTGAATACACACTATTATGCTATTTTCAAGAATCCGCGAGATAAAAGTCAATTTGAAATTTTAGCGCGACAAGTTGCACCCAGAGGATCAAAAGCCTTAATTGAAATTTTTCAAGCAGCTACTAAAAACCATACGGTTACTTATTCATTGACTTTACGCAAGAGTGTCCGGAAGAATTTAGATTTCGAAGTGATATTTTGAAAACTCCCATGATTATCTACAAACTATGAGTTCTTATTCTCGCATGATTGTTATTCCTCAGGATGAATATGTACAATTGACTGCCATGCAGCAAGTAAAGCAACCTCTTGCAAATCAAATGTATAGGAAAGAAACAGATTATCAGCAAAATGTTCACATCAAAGATCCACATCGTGCTGTATTATTACAATCGGAAACTGTTGAGCAATTGAAAAACTTGAAGAATAAGATGCGTGACTCTGTATCGACTGCTACACCTTTAGCATCTCGCGCACATGCCATATCTCTTTTCAACAGTATTGAACCCCATCTCAATGCAAATGATAGAGGAGAAATCATTACAGATGAAAATAAAGTGATTGATGCTTCACGTTATGAAGACTTGATTCAGTATGCGACACGTAGAAAGCGCCGTCAGGGCTATGTTCCACCTGGTTGGTCATACTTTCTTAAACTATTGAAAAAGCATAATGTACCAAAATTTGCTTTGAATAATGAGACATTGAAAGAACTTGATTCAACAGTGGCTACTGCTCCAATGCTTCAGACGATGAAAATGCCAACAAATTGGTTTAAGACGTCACCTGCTACATCCCCTCCCACACTCACTAAGCAAACAAGAGGAAGAACTCGACGTAGATCTACATCACCACTAAAACTAGTAAAAGGAAAACGTAAAACAGCTCCTCCCAGGAAATACATGTTCTCAGACTACTAATATGAAGCAGATGTGTTGCTTGCCATGTAATGAGCCGCCAGAGGTGAATGTCGTTGTCACTTGCACTTGCTGTGCTAGCTCTCACAATGAAACCCCTAACCAATGTGAACACGATCGCAAAACCGCTAAAGCTAAATGCTGCAGTTGTTGTAAATGTAGAAAGGCAAGAAAACAGAAAGATGAGAAGGAGGAAAAAGAGGCAGTCGTCATCGACTGAACGTTTGAATTCAATCTATTATGATGTAAAACATCCGGCAGGATTTGCATCTATCAAGAAATTATCAAAAGCGAGTGGTCTTCCACAATCACAAGTGAAACGATGGTTAAAGGGTCAGGCTACCTATACACTCCACAAACAAGCGAAAAAGAAGTACAGCACCCGCCATCATATTGTTCATGACATCGATGAACAGTGGCAAGCAGCTTTGTGTGATGTCGCCTCCATTTCAAAACATAACTCGGGCAATAATTTTATTTTAACCGTCATTGATATTTTCTCGCGTTATGCGTGCGCTCAACCTTTAAAAACTAAAGAAGGGAAAGGAGTAGCAAAAGCATTCCAAACAATTTTTCGAGAAGGTCGCATTCCAAAAAGAATTCAGAGTGATCAAGGAAAAGAGTTTGAAAATCAGCATGTGAGAAGATTATTTGAGAGGCATGACATTGAGTTGTTTAGCGTAAAGAGTGCTTATAAAGCTGCACTCGTTGAACGTTTTAATCGCACATTAAAAAATCGCTTGTGGCGACATTTTACTGCCAACTTGACACAAAATTGGACAAAGGTTCTACAAGATACACTCCATGCCTACAATCACTCTATCCATCGTTCTATTGGACTCAGACCAGTAGATGTAAATGCTGACAATATAGATAAAGTGCGCGAATCATTCCAACGTAAACGCACTCATGTGAAAAGTGATGTGAAAATTGGTGATAAAGTTCGTATCTCAAAAGTGAAAATTGTTTTTGCTAAAGGGTACCTTCCGAATTGGACAGAGGAGGTATTTACAGTATCAAGGATTAATCAAAAAGACTCTCCGACCACCTACAAGTTGAAAGATTGCGATAATGAAGAAATTGAGGGTAGCTTTTACCGCGATGAGATTGAGGTAGTCACTGAAAGTGAAACATATTTGGTAGAGAAAATCATTCGATGTAAAAAACGGAAAGGTGAAGAATGGTGTCTTCTTAAATGGACTGGTTATCCTTCAAGTATGAACTCTTGGATGCGTCGTGCCGACATCTTTCAACTAAGTGATCGACAGTGATTCATGCAAAGTTGTAACTAACAATGTTTAGGGTTTGCGCTATGAATCCAACTGCTTCATTTTATTCACGACCCTCCTATGTAAGTGGTGGAGGACAAATTTACATCGGCGCTCGCGGCCAACGTGGAGGTAGCATACTTGGTGCACTGAAATCTGTTGTAGCACCTCTCATATCCAATGTCGGTAGATCTTTAAAACGAAATGTTTTAAGTAATGCCGTTGGCTTTGCTGGTGATGTTGCTAGTGATCTTTCCAGAGGTAGAAGTTTTAAGAGCAGTTTGTTGAATCGTGGGAAGGAACGCGGTTTAAAAACATTGAAGCAGACCTTTGCTGGTGTTACTCAAGGAAAGAAATCACCTAAACGAATGAAAAAAGGAAGGAGGAAACATCGCGGAGCTGGTAAGGTGCGATCTTCAGTCAAAAGGCATTCACGCAAACGTCGCAGAGGCTCTAATCATTCATCAGGCGCTAAACGACGACGCTGCCATAACTTCTAATCATGGAGTGTAAAACTTCCGGTTTTTGTTTGTTTGATCAACAAGCCATACAGACAGATATTCTTAGTTCAAGTATTGTAGATTATCATCCTCGAACAGCTGAGAATGCTGGCCCCATTGAATTTGTTTTTCCTGGTGGTAGTGATGACTACATAGATTTGAGTTATGCGATGGTTGATTTGAGGTTTAGAATTCAGCAAACAGATGGAACTGCTATTGACGATACACATAAAGTTGGACTGAACAATTTACCATTGACTACATTACTTCGTGATGTTTCTCTAACGATTGGAGAGCAGCAGGTGGAAGGTGGTCAAAGCGATTTTCCCTATAAATCATATTTCAATCATGTATCACAGTTTCATCCAGCAGCACAAAAAAGTCATATGGAAGCCATGGGATGGTACAGAGATGAAGCAGGAAAATTTGATGTTGAAACAAACAGTGGCTTTGTAAAGCGATCTGCTATGATTAAAGATAGTAGAGTATGTCAGCTATATGGTCCGCTGAATTTAGACTTCTTTAGACAGTCAAAGTTCTTACTCTGTAATACCAGCATGCGACTCAAGCTGACATTGAATAAGCCTGAATTTGCGCTGAATGCATTTGCTAAAGTTGACAATTTTAGAATTCATGTGGAAGATATTGCACTTTACATTCGTCGAGTAGTACCGAATCCAAGTGTCATTAGAGGACATGCTGAAGGTCTTAACCGCCAAAATGCCATTTACCCCGTTCAGCATACAAAGCTTCTCACCTTTACAATTCCGAAAGATCAAAAGAGTTTCATGAAAGATGGCCTCTTTCCATCGGAAGCACCGAAGCTCCTCATGGTGGCAATGGTTGAAAATGATGCATTTAATGGTAATATAAAGAAGAATCCTTTCAATTTTAAACACAATCAGTTAAGTGAAATTGCTTTACGTGTAAATGGTGTGAGTCATCCTGGTCCACCCTACAAACCAGATTTTGCTGCGGATCAATTTATGCGCAGTTATGTTGATTTTATGGATGTCTTTGGCTTTTACAATACGGATGACACCAACGGACTCACTATGAAAGAGTTTAAGAGTGGATATACTATTTATGCATTTGATTTGACTGCTGACAGCGATATTAGTGCCCCCTATCGTTAAGCGAACGTGCCTCATAATATTCGTTTGGATTTGACGTTCAAAAGAACACTACGTGAGACGATCAATGTATTAATTTATGCAGTCTTCGATTCAAATATTGAAATTACAAAGTATCGTGACGTGATTCTTCAGTATAATCGTTAATGAGTTGGTTGACTGCTGACGATATTAAGACTAAAATGCAGCGTAATGCAGACGAAGCGACGTTGAAAGCTTTCGATAATGTCTATTCACTCGATACCTTACCACCTGCAGTAAATCACTATCCCATCTTTATTGTGCTAAACACTCATTCGCAGAATTTAGGCGGTGAGCATTGGAAAACGATCTTTATTGGAGAAGACCGACGTGGTGAACTATTTGACTCTCTTGCTCAACCTCCAAATATACCAACACAGCAGTGGTTGAGGAAACATACGCGTCAATATCAGCGAAATGAACGCATACTACAACATCCACTTTCATCAACGTGTGGTGCTTTTGTACTGTACTTCATCTTAAAACGTTTACATGTATCTCGATTTATATCTGTTATTCAAAACTTTTCATGTAATCCATCCTCTAATGAAAAAATGATTTGTAAGTTCTATCATGATTTGAAATAAAAACATCATGTTGGAAAAATTGATTTTTATTTTACAATCCGCTGGGTACGTACATACTCGATGAGATAGTCTAGGATCACATTTGCTTGTACATGAGATTTTAGTCCAGTAATGATCACTTTACTATTATGAAAGATTGCCACATGCACAGGTAACCAACAACTAATGAGAGCTGCAGGAAAAAGTTCGGGTTCATAACACAAATTGTAACTGCTGGTACGAATCTTCAAAAATGATAGACTGTCACTCAATTGAGTAGAGATCACCATATTGTCCACAGTCAGATTCGACATCACACACCTCTCCCTCTTCCATATCCGACGTAGTAGTCTTTGTAGCTCTAAGCGCATTGACTGCGCCGATGAATGAGAAAGGGCGCCGAGAATCTGTACAGTCCCATTTGGGAAGAGTTGAAGATTCCGTGAATTGTTCATCTTCACCACTAACATTTGAGGTCGGCCCGGGTAATACTTGCTGTTTGGAAGGTGTTGGTGTAATGTTGTGAGATCGATTTTGGTGTAGAGTCTGAAGCGACGGAGAATGTTGACGATGGTGTAGCGATGGCGCTTCATGATGAAAGAATGAGTAAATTGAGCGATGTACCTTCCTTTTATACTTCTCCCAACTACCTTGATGAAATGTGAAGTTAGTATGAAGTTGGGAATGATAGAGTTGAATTCGCCGATTGTTGACGCGCAGCCAGATGCGATTTCCAATACGTGAATGTCTTTTCATATAGAAGTATTTCAAATCCTTCATGATATGATGTAGAGATTGAAAATGACGATAAGATAAAGCAAACTCTCTTCTCACATTTCCAGTTGAATCTTTGAAATAGACGTTTCGATCATGATCCGTTTCAATACGTTGTAGGGAATCTAATTTCCAACTCATGGTGCGTGGTAGTCATGTCTGATTAAGATTTGCATAGTAGAGCGATGAACTCACGACGAATAAATGTCATGATGGAGCGATGTATGTATCATCCATACTTCTCCCAATTGTATTTGCGAAATGAGAAACAGTTTGCGGAATGAGAATGGCAGATTTGAATTTCATTTCTGTAATGTTGAAGCCAAACTTGATCACCCAAGGAGATGAATCTTAATGTTTCAAAATATTCCAAATCCCTCATGATATCATTGAGGTTGACAAATTGTCGCCATGTTAATGTAATACCTCTTGATGTATGACCATGAGAATTTTTGAAATGTACGTTTCCATCACGATCAACTCTGATATATTGTAGAGAGTCCAAAATCCAAGTCTTCATGATGTTATGCAAAGTCGCAGATCAGCAATATAAAAATGTCGTTTTATCATATTTTGCTTAGCAATGCGGCCGCAAATAGATTTGCTAGTAATCGAGCCGCACTCTTTTCTACTCCCATTGATCATACACAGCAGCTAAATGGAAATTGGGAAGTGGGTGTCACTCAACTTGTTTATAGCAACTGTGTCTATACTTTTGATCATGAGGTGATGACTATTAATATGAGACGTACAGCTGCTTACCAATGTGAAAAGGGCTGCCGAGTATACATTCCACAGTGGCCAAAGAAAGATCTCTTATCATGTAAAAAGTTTATATATGATTTCCTGAATAAAGCGTGTAAACATATTGTCCAATTTACTCCGCACAATGATGATCATACTTATGTACATCATGTAGTTGAGAAAGATTGGATTGTTGGTTTAAGTCCAAGTTTAAGAAATGATTTAGGTTACCTCGCTAGCGCCTTAACAAGCTATGATAATTTTAACGTTAATTACCACATAAGTGGTTATAAACAGTTAATATATCGAGAGGAAGCTTATTATGTAGTTCTTATTCCAAGAAATGAGAAGACGTTGGTGAAGAAGATTGTGATTAAGCCAAGAAAGACAAACATGACTCCTGAAACATTATTGAAGAAATTTAATTATCTCCTTCCAGTTGATGGTAAACAAGTGGCAACATTGACTTATATCAAATCATATAATCATATTGCAATAAGTAAATTAAATGATGATAATCTAGTATTAGTTTGTTCAAAAGATTTCCATCAGTTCTTACGACATCATTCTGCAGCTGTTCATGGAAAATTTGATATGCAACATTTACCATGTGAAAGGTCAAATCAATTTGATACAGAATGGAGCGCATCTTTATACAGAAAGTGTGTAGAGCCTTTAGGTGGTATCTTACATGAAACAAGAGTGTTGATGCCTCGCATTATTACTTCAGTTAAATTGGTTGTAGATTATTTAAATGAAGTGATTAATGAGCAACATATTTCATTTTCTGAAAAAGAAGGTACTTTGTCTCTCACAATAAGTGGAAAAGGTATTGAACTAATTATGGATAAAACTCTAATGGACATTTTGGGTTTTGATCAAAATATCTTTAAAAGTGGTACTGTAACCAAAGCTAGGGCAGACATGTCGCTATCGCGTCGTATTAACTATTTTCAGATATATTCCAATATTGGTGAAGATGTACGTGTGGGAGATGTTGAAGCTCCATTGCTAGCAATGATACCATACCAGCCAAAAAGCTGCAGTATTTTATCTGAGCATACTTTCAAGAAAGTGTATTATACAAAGCTGAAATCAAACTACATCCCACAAATTGATATTGCAATTTATGACGATGCTGGTGCGTTGATTCCTTTTCATATAGATGCTGTGACAAGTATCACACTCCATTTCCAAATGAAGAGTTAATGCAAAAGTATGCTAATATATTTTTTCCAATGTGAATAATATGGAAAGTGAAAATAAGGACTCGTTTCTAATCTACTTACCCAGTAATGCTTCTATGAATAAATTTCCCAAAAATAAACCATCAGACTATCGAGTAGAATTAAATCGCCCACTGCATTTAGAAGGTGAGTGGGAGGTTGGCTTTTCTAGTATTTGCTATGATAGCAATATTCAGAATGTGAATGATTTGGAAGAAATGATATTGACTCCTCGCACCCATGATGGAATAACGATGAATAATGCATTCCAGTTCCCATACAATTTAACATCAGATGGAAAGTGGAACTATGAATGGATTCAGATAAAATCAGATTATTATGAACCATTTGGGAATGAGAAAATTATTAAGGAGTTCAGTAGTACTTCCATCATGAAGAATAAAAATCAGAAAGCTTATGAGTTTACTATCTATCATTGGAGTGGGAGACAGTTCCTTCGCTTTCATTCTTTTACTAAAGGTCTTACACTGAGATTGGATAATAAATTCTATCCGCATCTCGGTTTTGGTCATGGACTACATCTAACGTCAATTGCTACTGCAAATGTTAAAAAAGTTTATTCAAATCGAATCAACAAATTTCATTATAGATTTAAAATATTTGATGAAGATGTTGTAGAATGTGAAGAATGTATCATTTTGAAAAAGTGTGGTGTTCAACCTTTATCACTTATTGAGTTAGTAAAACGATGGAATGAGACTCTGGGTAAGAAGTATGGAGAGAAAATTATGGCGGACAAAAATAAGTTGGTTATTCAGAAATATAATGACAAACTTACAGTTTATTTCTCTCCAACCTTACGTCATTTTGTAAGACATTATACACCTATTATTGGAAGCGGTGTGGTGTATGGTTCTCATGAATATCACACTAAAGCTGATTCAGTTAATGATGAATGGTGGGTGGACATCTATGGTGATCGCATCAAGAAAATTTACCAGTCTTATGAAGAATCTAAAGTTGCTATCAATATAATGCCGCGTCTATATCATACAGTTGAAAGCTTCATTCATGTAGTAAATCCTTATATACAACAGAAGTTGAAGCATGTGATGAAAAGTAAATATGATGTAAAGACACACCACATTTCGTTTTCAATTGAAAATCAACGCGTTGTTCTGAAACTGGGTGATGACATTCAATGTCAATTGAGTAAAAATTTGAAAAAACTCTTTGGTTTTTCAATGCTACAAACTGTGTTTACTGCTGCGCATACGATTGGTATAGAAACACCAATGACGCTTGATAAACATGAACAGCACCTTTACATTCAATATGATTTGATTCTTCCTATTTCTGTTGGTGAGAAAAAAGAATACATTTTACGTGATTTCATTCATGATAAAGACGCTTCATATGGAATAGTCGAGAAGATGTTTGAATCTATTTTCTATCATCCCGTCGTCAAACAAACTATACCCTCTATTGCTATCAAAATTACCAATGGTTTACAAGAGTGCATCCATGTGAAAGATACTAAATCCCTCGTAACTTTAGTGTTTCGGAAAACAAAGTGAAGTCATTGTGATATGTTTATTGAAATAAAAATATGTGTATGAAAAAAGTCTTTTCACAGATAAAGGGGGAATGGGCTGACTGTAGGCATATATTCACAAGGAAGAAACGATCTCATACGATACATAAAACAACCATGTATATCTACAAAAAGCAACATCAAAAATACTGAGTTAAAGTTGATTATGTCAATACATCTCCTGAATGTGGTAGCGTGAGTTTTATTCTTTTGGGTGGAGGTATGTTTGTGTCAGGATGTCCATGTGGAAGAGATGTGTTATGTCCTATCCAACACCTCTTATCCTCCCGTGCTGAAAGCGCTCGTTTCTTGAACGTGTGCGTTTTCACAGTATGAACTTGAGATTTTAAGATTGTCATATTGACAAACGTTATAGTTTTATTTTTATAGGCCTTCTTTTAGGACCGATATTTCATTTTGTGAACAATGGATTTTGATATACCTTTAGCACGCTTAATACTATCTGCACATTCTTTTAATTTCATGGAATACATTTTAGGACGGAGGAGAATCATTTCATCTGTTTCCTTTCCTGCTGTTTCATCCTTAAAACAACCAAGTTTGGCTTTATTCTGTATGGAATAGAGTGGATGAGTGGGATTGTAGTTAGATGTGTCGAAATATTTTTCTAATGACTTGCCTACTTCATTAAAATTTAAATCTTTTTGAGTGGTAATTCCTAAAAAGAAACTATCTGTATCACCACCCAGCAAGCGAACCTCTTTTACGAGAGGGCATGGTTTTAATATTTTGTAGAAGAGTTGATACATTTCAAGCTTGGAATAATCTAAAACGGCTTGCCCAATATAGATGGGTTTGCACAACTCAACTACAGATTTTATCATTTTAACACCTACAAGATCCTCATCGATGATGTCTCTATCAATGGAAAGAGGTGATGAGGTCAATTTGTGATATTTTTGTTCATCAACGACTAGTTTGTAGTTCATACGTTTTCTAACATCCTCCATGGTCTTTCCGAAAAGACTGTTATTCTTATATTTATAAAAATCCTTTTCAAAATTATTTTGGGCGAGTGCACGTATTTGACTGTTGCTATCTATGTAGGGTTTGAGGAAGGCTTTCTGTCTAAATTTGATAATGCAGTGAACTGACTTTAGAAGCATGCCCATTTCTAAATAGAATTTTAGTATGCAGAAGTGTACGAGATAATTTTTCTTATCATATTGGGTGAGTAAAAGTTTGCGGCATGGTTTGTACCTTGGCTGTCCACACTCTGTTAAGTTATTATGAAATTGTGACATGAATGGTGAATACATATCTTCAGTCACTTCACCAGATTCAGGTGCGAGTGGGAAATCAGCAGTTTTATTTTTAATGCTATTTGGATAAATCAAATCCACTTCAAAATAATATCCCCAATCACCTTCATCTGGAATCTTCAGTATGTTTGAATGGTTGGAGTAATACTCAAGCTCATCTTGATTTAACCAACTAAACTCGGAATGAGGTAGTGGTTTAGACAGTGAACTGCCATATAAATTATTTTGGTCATAGTACTTTAGGTGGATATGATCATCACCAACTGTTTCAGATTTTATATGATGTTTATTTACAAATGTGAGACCACCGCGTATTCCGCGCTCAAATATATTATACATCTCCGGGTCTTGTAAGAGATGAATGGTCTCACCAGTCATTTTAAAGGCTGATTTAAAGGACATGGCTGGTAGACTGACAAAGTGGACAGGATCTAATTTGTCTTCTTCTAATGCCACTCGTCGAAATTCCTGAAAGACATCAGCCAGCAAAATGACATCTAATTCTAAGTAAGCGATCATATAATCGCCAAACGTTTTACAATCAAATTTTAACCATGCCTCTTGATCATGTTCATAATCTTCTACTGGACAATCTTGACCCGTCAAATCGTTTTGGAATTTGTCAATGGAAGGAAGGGTTGTTTCATTTAGTTTAGACATTGAGCTAAAATACGCATAAGGAAAGACTCCTTTGCGAGTGATTATTTCATCCGTTAAGTTTGGATAGTGTTTCTTCAAAGTTTGACTATGGGGAAGAAACTTGAGATTACGAACGAGAGAAGCTAGTGACGCTGACATGAATTGGAATGAATCTAAAAATTTTATTTCGAAGAAGACTGTCTTATTTTCTTTAGTTTTATCTACTGGTACTTTTGCTGTCATTGCCATGAATTTTTCTCTCGTTTGCGCTATTACATTAAACTGCCACGATTTCATCTGGCTCAACCCTCCTTTTATGAGCATATGACTGTCATAGCCCTTAAAGTTATGAAAAATGACGGGTAGTACACGACGTCTCAACCTAAGTGAAAAGTTACATTTGGAGCAGAGTGCGTTTCTAAATTTACCAGTGATGTGATCATGATCACGCACTTTCTTAATTTTATCGTCATCAAACGTTTTATGACATTTAGGGCACGATGTCCAACTTTCAAATTTTTGTTTGTCTTCATCTGACATATGTAGTGACTTACGCTGCAATTGGGAATCATATGATTGTTGAAATTTAGCAGCTTTATCGAGAAATTCTAGAAATTTTGAAATGCAATCTTCACCTTGCCAAGTATGCATTTTGTTTTGTCTATTCCTAAAGTGGTCATGCCATACTTGATAGCAGGATATGGCTCCTGGCTTGTGGATGGTATCATCAATGTAGCATTCTATGTCTGCGTAAATGACACGCAGGGGACTTAATTCGTCACCATTATCCCTATGTGAAAATATTATATCTTTGGGCATGTGTTCCATTTGCAATTTACCTCGCTTGCACCATTCATAGTGAGTTTCAAATTTATCTTTACTCCAAAAGGAGCGGATGCAGCGGTCGCATACAAAATGTTCACCTCTTTTAGAGTGCCCCAAGTGAGTGTACAAGCGAGAGATTTTGGGTATACCACAGTAGTGCCATTCCTCGCTATCATCTTGTTTTACTAATAAGAGGTTGACTACACGTTCATAACAAGTTGAACGTGAATTATAGCGGGCACCCTTCAACCCCTTCTCCCACACGTGAACGACAATTTTAATCTTATTATGTTTTTCGAACGTTTCTACATCTTTGATTTTCATGTTGTTAGTATCACAACCTTCAAAGTCTAGTTCATCCTCCCACTGTCTATAGCTATAGGTGCGATCTCGATGCGCGTTGATATCATTATAGTGAAGGATGGATAGGACTGCATATTTGAAACACTGGGATTTACAATCGACATTGATGACAGCTTTCTTATTATACAACGTTTTTGGTAGTTTAAATGTGCCTCGAGCTGCATGACTTTCTAATAGGGAAATTTTGAATATGGCTGAGTCCACACCATCAAAAATGAGAGCGCTGTCGCGTTGATTGAATTTATCTACATTTGATTTTAAACATTGAATGTGAAAATTTAGCCAAGACTCGCAGTCTACAACTTCGGTTGCGGAAGAGGAAGGAACATGAAACTGTATTCTCTCCGTCACTTGACCCGTTTGAAAATCTATCTTAATATATTTTAGTTTAAGGTAGATGAGCGCATTCATTCTAAAATTGTCTAAATTGTTGAAGAGTGCTTCGATAATGTTAGAATTTTGAAGGAGCCACTCAGGAAAATCTACTATTTGAGTATTGGACTCCATGCAGTAGTCGCGTACTAAATTATTATGTGAAACATTAATGAGGGAGATGGTAGAGGTACCGTTGGTGTAGTGATCATTTGCATGCGTGTGTTGAAGTCTGTGCGAAGATCGCTGAAAGTGACTATCAAAAGAAAGAGGGCACAAATCGCAAGGAAAGGAGATGTCATCGTCAGAATCAACTTCACCTCCGGAGATTGACGCCGCTTTGCGTTGACACACACGTTGTTTGATGTGTCGAAGGAGACTGTGCTTCCTTGTAAACATATGTCCGCAGTCGGCACATTCCCACTCGTTGCCTTGTCGCGAGAGTCCTGAGCTGGAACTCACATCACCTGAAAGAGAATTCATTCTATCATCTCTGTTCAAGTCTCAGTGTATTGTTACAACCTACTTTGACTCAACAACTCTAAACTTTCCTCGAGAAGGGAGGGCGTTGGTGATGAAGTTGATGCCTGAAATTGAGGAAGATACTATTAGCCACACGTTTGAGGGAGATGAGTGAAGAAATTTTCAACTTACCATTTCAACGAAATCGAGTTTAAGGTTGATACTTCAACAAGATAGAGACTTCACGAGAGAGCAGTTCACTTGTACGCCTCAAATATAGAATTCGCAAGAGAACACTTCACTTATATGTCACAAAGACAGAGTGAAATGACACGAATGTCACTTTACATATATACTTTCATATTCATCATTCATTGGCTGTTCATTCTGATTGGTTGCTTGTTGATACTTAAGAATTAGAAAACATTTCAAAGTTATTATTCACAGTCAACATGACAAGCCCTCCGACAACACCAAACGCAAAATTCTCTTCTCCATGCTCAACACCAAAGGTGCTCGTTGCACCAAACGCTCCAACGAAGGGGAAGGTACAGAAGGTGTACCGACTGGACAATATCAGAAAGTTGTCATTACCAGCGGACGACGAAGAGAGTGTATGTGAGAAGGAGTGTCCCGACTTAACAGGCGTGAGGTGGAAGTATCTCCAGTACGATACTGACGATGTGATGGAGATCACCAGCACCAAATTCCTCCACCAATTATGGGAGTGGTACACCCCTAACTCCCAGCCACGAACTATGGCGGAGTGGGAGTATATCGACAAAGTGAGGCTCGCAGTGGAAGAACGTTTAAAGCAAGTGAACTGTTTTTGTTATCTATGTGAAGCCAGACTCTGGGACGATATTGACGATGAAGACCTTTTGAAATACATGCCATAATAAATTTTTATTTCGTATCATCTTTGCTTTCATACTGACTTACTTGAACGGGGCTTCAGTGGATGATTTAACCATGTATACTTTTTCATTTAGAAATAGTAGCACGCTTAGTCTAACTTGTAAATCTTAAAACATTTCATATGGACGATGATGGTAGATGAAATAGTGTCAAATAAATTAAGATAGCTTACACTTCTGATACAGGGATAGCAATCGACTGCGATCCATGTGTAAAGAGCTTGTTAGACTACGGAAGAGAGAAGTGTGTTATGTTGCGTGTGGCGCGTGAGTGTCCTCCCATTTCATTCCATTCATCAATTCGTCTCATTGATAGAGACAGGTAGAACTCATGGTTCTCATAACGTATGCAATGGAAAGTTTTAGGCAACCTTCGACAGTTGGCTAAATGTCGCCCTGACGCGAAGGCATACTACGTTGAGACAGAGGCAATCATCTGCAAACATGACGCAGAGAGGTTAAACAAGATTGACCATTGCCGAATGTCCCTTGCGGTATACATAGCTACGGGTTTCACCGCCGCCCTTTACAGGAACGTCCGTCGAAAGGAAGTATTACACCGAACTTCATTTGCAACGTTCAAGTTGACAGATAGCAGATTCAACTTAATGATAGTATTCGCCAGTCCGAAGACTGCCCAGGGCAAACCGCGTGGAGGTTCTATCATGTCTTGCCCCATGGTGGCCCTTAAGAGAGCCGATGGTTCGTTCTCGGTGTCAATGGTGTCAATTAAGTTGACTATTGGCTGGAATAGTCAATGGGTATGACGGTTAGGTTGTCATAGACCCTGTGCCGCCTAAGCCGTGGTGGTGCATCTGGCACCTTTCGGATGCGAGTGGTATTCGGAGTCCATACCTCATCCGTCCAAACGATCTTCTTGATCTTCCTCTTCTTCTCATCCTCTTCATCCCACTCGTCGAGGATGATGAACTCGGGAATGGCGTTGTCTTCATCGATGAAGACGGGAATGGTGCTAGTAGATGTTGCTTCCATCGTGACTTAAAATTGAATGAGAAGCGCTACAAAATTCTGGCTTATATAGGGTTTTCAACAATGAATTGCTCAACAGCGAATCAGAATGCTTCAGGGATGGCAATCGACTGCATAACGTTCAAGTTGACTGATAGCAGATTCAACTTAATGATAGTATTCGCCAGTCCGAAGACTGCCCAGGGCAAACCGCGTGGAGGTTCTATCATGTCTTGCCCCTAGGTGGCCCTTAAGAGAGCCGATGGTTCGTTCTCGGGAGTAACGTCATCTTATACTCTACCAATTCTGCTGAGATAGTCTTTGACTCTCTCTTTGGTAGCAGTGTCGACTTCCACGCTAATTGGCATGTGGCTAAAAAGTGGAATGTAGCGCCATTCCGTTGGATTGACAACAGTTGCTGTCATCAGATTGCCAATCCGAGCAAGATTATTGTAAACTCTGTCTTGCTCCTCTAGCCTGACAAATTCCTCAAATAAATTTCGCGGCCTTAACTGCGGTCCGCGAGGAGAGCTGACTTGACTGTTCGGCGTCTGCATGATTGAAATGAAATGAAATGAGAGGCAGTGGTTTATATACCCCTCTAACGCGACGCAACGTTCAAGTTGACTGATAGCAGATTCAACTTAATGATAGTATTCGCCAGTCCGAAGACTGCCTAGGGCAAACCGCGTGGAGGTTCTATCATGTCTTGCCCCATGGTGGCCCTTAAGAGAGCCGATGGTTCGTTCTCGGGAGTGTCGTGATGGGGTGGTGAAGGCGGGCAAAGATCTGCAATGAAAATGATATGTATTAGAATAGGATATACTATCTTATTTACTTTTCACTTACCAAGTTAGCCATCCTTAGGTAGTCTCGCGCTCTTCCGAATAGAAAATTTGTGCAGATGACTGCGCATTCTCAGGCTGGCATGTAGGCATTTTTTGGTTGGATGGCCGTTGTAGCATATGATGGACACGTCGAGACTTTGATTTACAAGGACTTGTCCATCCAAATGATTATCCCGAATAGGGATGTGAAATTCAAACAACCTATCCTCATTCACACGATTCCACTCATTCCTCATGCGCTCCAACTTCTCATACGCCTGCCTCTCATCACCCCGCCGAGCCACAGTCCTCTCCAACTCAACATTCTTCGCTCTCAACACACTCATCTCCTTCATCATCTCCTCAAACTTCGCTTCTGCATCTCTCATTCTTCTCTCCGCAGCACTCTCCCTCTTCTCACAGTCATCATTCTTCTCTTCCAACTCTCGCGTCTTATTCTTCAAATCAGTCACACTACGCCTCATTCGAATATTCTCATCCGCTACCTCCTTCGACTTCAGTTCCTTCTTTTTCAACTCATCCAACTCCTTCACGACTTCATCCTTCACCTTCTTCAAACTCTCATACTTATTCACCAACAAATCATGCGCCATCTGCTGCGATACGTGCCTCTTCTCTTCATCCTTCAACCACCTCGCCGACTGCTTACGAATCCCACCACTCTTCACTTTTGGGGAAGATGAGCTCTTCGGGGGGTCGGTGATGACAATGTTTGACACCTCCGACGACGAAGAGCTCAACTTCCTCACACGCTTCCTCACACGCTCCCTATCTAAATCCACATCATCCTCATCATCACTCTCAAGCACTCTCTTTCGCCCAATCTCAGCCTCCAACGACGCAACTGCTCTCGCCAACTCATCATTCTCAACAACATTCTCAACAACATTCTCAACCTTGCCCTCTCGCTCTATCGCCAACATTCGCTCCCTCTCTTCAACAATCAACTGCGTGAATCGCAAGTCATTCGCCAAACCTCCACTACAGTCAGCATGCACTCTGTAAAAACGCGCCTCATCCTCATCACCCTTCAAAACTCTACACTTCACACACGCAACCCTATTCAGGATAATCATGTGGTCGGTGCCCGCCTTCTTGACATGCGCCTTGGCGTCCGCACTGCGATTGATTCGCCCACATGTACACATTTTAATATGGAATTTTCTGTTTTTGTCGTTAGCCATGCCTGAGATTTCTTGTTAACTGTACAGTAAGATAATGAAATTTGTATAAGTTTGGAATCATGTAGTACAGTCATATTCCTAAAGCATTACACTTAGTGAGGAATGATAGATTTGAGTATAGTGAGTGGCACACGATCCCGTCGACAGCCCGAAGGCCTTGTACTGATCACTAGGGAAGTGAGAGATCTTCCCCGATACCCGCTATTTACAGCTGAAGACATCATTGTCACTGCCCCGAAGTGGTAACAGCAACGCCGAGTCAAAGGTAGTGATCAGTAGCTGGGATCTAACCCCTCAAAGCTGCCTTAGACTTAGTTAAATTTCAAATCTGATAGCAGATTTGAACTCAGCATGCTTGAAAACCTTAGTCTACATGTTAAAACTTTGAAAAACTGAAAATTAAGAATTTTTTAAAAATTCCGCATTTTACTACTCATACTACTTTTAAAAAATTTTCTCAGTAGTAAAGACACTATCAAACTCTATCATACAAACTTTGAAGTAAGAAGATAGCTTGCCTACTTCAAAAGATAGAGTCCTTTGAAACACCCGATATCGGGAGCTCAGAGCGACGACCGTCGCTTACCTCGTCTTTCGATGAAGTGATCAGATTTACGTTGTCGGGGGTTTATATATGCTCGGAAGAAAACTTAAAATGGCTCTATCTCCAAAAGTATTCATTGTAGCGACATGCGGTTTGTTGCAAACGATTCGTCTCATCATTCTCTATCATATGACACCTGAACCATTCTCATATGACCACGGGAAGTCGGTCCGTCAGCACATGTCAATGTAACATGCCACAAGTGAAAAAATTCCTAAGTGTGAGAGCTCCAGTGTGGTGAAAATTTTGAAAAATTTAAAACTTCCGAATTTCGACCTGGGACCTTTACCAAAACATTTTTCATCAAATTTCACGGACCCCCCCTCCCCCCCTCGTTCAGAGAAATTTGATGAAAAATGTTTTGGTGAAGGTCCCAGGTCGAAATGACACACTTTGGAAAATTTTCAAAATTTTACCTATACAAAGTCACTCTGACACTTAGGATTTTTTCAGGTGAGCTCCGACCTAAAATCTTGTAACAGCTCTAACTTTTGAACGGCTGGTCCGATTGACTCGCGGCAAAAATGTCGTCGAGCAGTTTTTTCTCCTCTCTCAAACGAGTAGCTGTAAGACAAAATCCGTCCACTAGAACCAAAGTTAGAAGATTGCTGTCGGGGGGGGGGGTCCGTGAAATTTGATGAAAAATGTTTTGGTGAAGGTCCCAGGTCGAAATGACACACTTTGGAAAATTTTCAAAATTTTACCCATACAAAGTCACTCTGACACTTAGGATTTTTTCAGGTGAGCTCCGACCTAAAATCTTGTAACAGCTCTAACTTTTGAACGGCTGGTCCGATTGACTCGCGGCAAAAATGTCGTCGAGCAGTTTTTTCTCCTCTCTCAAACGAGTAGCTGTAAGACAAAATCCGTCCACTAGAACCAAAGTTAGAAGATTGCTGTCGGGGGGGGGGGGGTCCGTGAAATTTGATGAAAAATGTTTTGGTGAGGGTCCCAGGTCGAAATGACACACTTTGGAAAATTTTCAAAATTTTACCCATACAAAGTCACTCTGACACTTAGGATTTTTTCAGGTGAGCTCCGACCTAAAATCTTGTAACAGCTCTAACTTTTGAACGGCTGGTCCGATTGACTCGCGGCAAAAATGTCGTCGAGCAGTTTTTTCTCCTCTTTCAAACGAGTAGCTGTAAGACAAAATCCGTCCACTAGAACCAAAGTTAGAAGATTGCTGTCGGGGGGGGGGGTCCGTGAAATTTGATGAAAAATGTTTTGGTGAAGGTCCCAGGTCGAAATGCCACACTTTGGAAAATTTTCAAAATTTTACCCATACAAAGCCACTCTGACACTTAGGATTTTTTCAGGTGAGCTCCGACCTAAAATCTTGTAACAGCTCTAACTTTTGAACGGCTGGTCCGATTGACTCGCGGCAAAAATGTCGTCGAGCAGTTTTTTCTCCTCTCTCAAACGAGTAGCTGTAAGACAAAATCCGTCCACTAGAACCAAAGTTAGAAGATTGCTGTCGGGGGGGGGGTCCGTGAAATTTGATGAAAAATGTTTTGGTGAGGGTCCCAGGTCGAAATGACACACTTTGGAAAATTTTCAAAATTTTACCCATACAAAGCCACTCTGACACTTAGGATTTTTTCAGGTGAGCTCCGACCTAAAATCTTGTAACAGCTCTAACTTTTGAACGGCTGGTCCGATTGACTCGCGGCAAAAATGTCGTCGAGCAGTTTTTTCTCCTCTCTCAAACGAGTAGCTGTAAGACAAAATCCGTCCACTAGAACCAAAGTTAGAAGATTGCTGTCGGGGGGGGGGGGGGTCCGTGAAATTTGATGAAAAATGTTTTGGTGAGGGTCCCAGGTCGAAATGACACACTTTGGAAAATTTTCAAAATTTTACCCATACAAAGCCACTCTGACACTTAGGATTTTTTCAGGTGAGCTACGACAGTCCACCCTCCCAACCTGGCCGGCACACCACGCCAACCTGGACAGCACATCACCGCGCGCTACGACGGCCGGCCAGAGGGGGGGGGGACGTCAGACTCGAAGCAACACGGCGGCACACCACGACCGACTCGACGGACAGGAGGGGGGGACGTCAGCGACTTTTTCGACGGCGGCCATCTTGCGCGGTCCAGTGGTGGAGTTTTGCTTACTACTTCCGTGTTTATTCTGATTAAAACATCACCTTAAATAGCACATGAATACATGATGAATTGTCATGTTCACAAATGTTCAGATTAATACAGATAAACAAAATAACAATAATGCCGGAACACAAGGAAAAAGTAAGTTAACAGAAATATTTACAAAAGGGAAGTTAAATGGGATCAAAGTGAAAACACTCATGGTTGGCGGGAAATTCAAACGTTGGGATAATTTTCCAAATGACCCACGAGGTGAGCGGACGTACGGAGTTCCGGCTGTCACATTTTCATTTGTGCTATTCCTATATAACATACGCTCTTAAGATTTGATAATCAACTCAAATAAAATAATGGGTGCTCTTATTTGCTCTTATTTACAACTGGGTTTTGCAAGACATCTGAAAAAGTAGAATACACTATTATTTGTTGCAATTTGGACGCTGTTTTCAGGGTATAAAAATTCCTTGATTTATTATTGAAATGCGTTTTGGTTCTGTAATTACTAAAAAGGGGTAGTGAAAAGGAATTTTTGTTGCTCGCTTACAAATATTCTCAAATTCATTCAATATCAGCTGATTTTCACTGGTTTCGTTGTGCAGAAGGCAAAAACATTTCTATTTCCTATCTAGCCCTTTATAATCTTAAATATATTTGGTTTCAAGAATATTCGTTCAGTAGTTTCTCTGAAAAAAATTGTTAAAGATGAGAGCGGTAACACAGCAATTAAATGCAGTACTATCAATTTGGAAGAAAAAATATGATGGGGTGTTGATGAACACTCAACTCCGTCTGTAGAATTCATGACCATTAACAAATTCAGTGAAAATCCGAATATTATACTGAGGAATTGGCTATTGATAAGGCTCAGCCATGTCAACAACGCTCTTCGAGTTATTCACCAGGCTGAAGCTGCAATATGGTATTGCAATAATTAACAACTGTGTATTGCAAATAATTAACAGAGGGCATTTTAGGGCCAACTGGAATCGATCATCGCATTTCTTTCTATGTTAAAGATGTTGTCAATGTGCATTTGCATAACATACGTAGTATATGTTGTTTATTTTTATTTGCGCAAGCCAATTTTATATCAAATTTTCTGATAGTTCATCTATATTTTTCTGTTGCATCATGTAATATCATACCACAAAATTACATATACATGTTAGACTATTGCCAAACTTGGCAATCGCGTTTAGCGTGGCGGGGCAGCGGTGGCCACAGCAACGATATACATGTACAACCATGGCCAGGCTTCGTACTTATTCCAAAGAAACAATCTGCATGATCAAAAGTAAAGACGCGGTTCATTTTTCTGTTCAGAAAAGTCATTTAGTCATGTATTTGGTGAATTGTAAGTGAACTTCACTCTGCTTTCATCTAAGAATGAAACAATTGGCTTTCATTTGTGCTGTTCCTTCCTATATAACATGCGCTATTCAGGTTTAATAATCAACTGACATAAAATCATGAAATAATGCAATGCAGTCTAATTGAAAGAATTGTATCAACAGGATGCTCTTATTTACAACTGCGTTTTGTAAAACATCTGAAAAAGTAGAATATTATTATTGCAATTTGGACGCTGTATTTAGACATGTACAAAAATTTCTTGATTTATTATTAAAATGCGTTTTAGTTCTGTTATTACTAAAAAGAGGCAATGAAAATGAATAATTGTTGCTCGCTTACAAATATCCTCAAATTCATGCAATATCAGCTGATTTTCACTGGTTTCGTTGCACACAAGGTAAAAACAGGTCTATTTCCTATCTAGCCCTTTATAATATTAAATATCTTTGGTCACGACCATGACACAGCGCTTCTCTGTCCACTATACTTCTAAAAACAACCTTCTTCTCCAATCAGACTATCGAATCATTTTAGAAGAGCTGCTCCAGCCAATGGGATGAGAGGAATTGATGGAGTTCTCCGAAAAAGCAGACTTATTCGGTTGAAGCAAACGATGCGGATCCTTTTTTGGGAAACACAGGACTTCAAATCATTCATCTTCTGACCTAAATAAGCACAACAATCGCAGTCAAGAAAATTTACTTGGTAAGTTTGGTAAACAAATCCACGAGTCAACTGAAACGGAG
>CAJQUW010010858.1:0-22505 GCA_907163375.1 Prostheceraeus crozeri
CTGGACAGCTCGCTTCGATTTTGGCTTCCAGTGGACGGATTTTGTCGTGCGATAGCTCGGTTGAAAGCTAAGAGTGAGACAAATTCAGTGAAAGAATCGGCTTGTTCCTATCTGTCTTCGTTTAGATGTGAGACGCCATTTAAGATTTTGGGACATTGGCGAAAAACGACAGAGTTAGAATTTGGGACGTTTTGGGCTCTAGCTTCAAAACGAAGCATCGGATGGGAAAACGGATTTCAGATTTGGAATCAGCGTGAAATTCTTTATCTGTATGGTGAGTTTCAAGTCAATCGGAGAGAAAAAAATTTCAACATTTTTCGAAAAAACGACAGAGTTAGAATTTTTGCGATGGCTGCCTACTGTAGAGCCAAAACGAAGCCTCGGATGGGAAAACGGAGGCCAGATTCGGATTCAGCGTCAAATTCTACATGGAAATGGTGTATTTCCAGCTCAATCGGAGAGAAAAAATTTTCACTGACGTCCCCCCCCCTCTGGACAGCTTGCTTCGATTTTGGCTTCCAGTGGACGGATTTTGTCGTGCGATAGCTCGTTTGAAAGCTAAGAGTGAGACAAATTCAATGAAAGAATCGGCTTGTTCCTATCTGTCTTCGTTTAGATGTGAGATGCCATTTAAGATTTTGGGACATTGGTGAAAAACGACAGAGTTAGAATTTGGGACGTTTTGGGCTCTAGCTTCAAAACGAAGCATCGGATTGGAAAACGGATTTCAGATTTGGAATCAGCGTCAAATTCTCTATCTGTATGGTGAGTTTCAAGTCAATCGGAGAAAAAATTTTCAACATTTTTCGAAAAAACGACAGAGTTAGAATTTTTGCGATGGCTGCCTACTGTAGAGCCAAAACGAAGCATCGGATGGGAAAACGGAAGCCAGATTCGGATTCAGCGTCAAATTCTACATGGAAATGGTGTATTTCCAGCTCAATCGGAGAGAAAAAATTTTCACTGACGTCCCCCCCCTCTGGACAGCTTGCTTCGATTTTGGCTTCCAGTGGATGGATTTTGTCGTGCGATAGCTCGTTTGAAAGCTAAGAGTGAGACAAATTCACTGAAAGAATCGGCTTGTTCCTATCTGTCTTCATTTAGATGTGAGACGCCATTTAAGATTTTGGGACATTGGCGAAAAACGACAGAGTTAGAATTTGGGACGTTTTGGGCTGTAGCTTCAAAACGAAGCATCGGATTGGAAAACGGATTTCAGATTTGGAATCAGCGTGAAATTCTTTATCTGTATGGTGAGTTTCAAGGCAATCGGAGAGAAAAAATTTTCAACATTTTTCGAAAAAACGACAGAGTTAGAATTTTTGCGATGGCTGCCTACTGTAGAGCCAAAACGAAGCATCGGATGGGAAAACGGAGGCCAGATTCGGATTCAGCGTCAAATTCTACATGGAAATGGTGTATTTCCAGCTCAATCGGAGAGAAAAAATTTTCACTGACGTCCCCCCCCCCTCTGGACAGCTTGCTTCGATTTTGGCTTCCAGTGGACGGATTTTGTCGTGCGATAGCTCGTTTGAAAGCTAAGAGTGAGACAAATTCAGTGAAAGAATCGGCTTGTTCCTATCTGTCTTCGTTTAGATGTGAGACGCCATTTAAGATTTTCGGACATTGGCGAAAAACGACAGAGTTAGAATTTGGGACGTTTTGGGCTGTAGCTTCAAAACGAAGCATCGGATTGGAAAACGGATTTCAGATTTGGAATCAGCGTGAAATTCTTTATCTGTATGGTGAGTTTCAAGTCAATCGGAGAGTTTCAAGTCAATCGGAGAGAAAAATTTTCAACATTTTTCGGAAAAACGACAGAGTTAGAATTTTTGCGATGGCTGCCTACTGTAGAGCCAAAACGAAGCATCGGATGGGAAAACGGAGGCCAGATTCGGATTCAGCGTCAAATTCTACATGGAAATGGTGTATTTCTAGCTCAATCGGAGCACTAGAACCGGAGATAGACGGGATTTTTAGTGTTTGGATGATGGGTATTACGTCATCAGCTGATCGTCACACACTATATAAGCTGGGAACCGACGGAGACTTGTCATTTAGAGGAGAACGACTGTCAGAGGTAGGTCGTCTCTCTGAGCTCCGATGATAGCTTCGGACATTCCAAATTCCGAGTTTCTGTAAGAAACCGACTTAGAAAATTTCATTGCTGATATCAGCTAAGCCGTCAGACTTAGAGGTTCGCCAGGAGATGGCCTTCGTCTCCAGGCCATAAAAGACTCCAAAACTTTAAAGGCTTGTAACTTTGCTTCTACAAGTCCGTTTGACTTGATTCAAAAAAGGTTCGGTCGCTATTGACCTGCCCTAAGTGATAAACTACTTATAAAATTTCATAAGTAGTGCTAAAAAGTTGAAAATTTTAAATTCACTAGTTTTGGAGGTTTTCTGGGGTTTTCGACCCTGCTGAAGTCAATGAAAGCATTTTTAATGATGTCTGAGCCAGTCTCTCATGGTATAAGCGGCTTTTCACTGAAAGCGAGCAAGACACGGAGAGTTTTGCTGTAATATTCCACTGACAGGGTGTTCCTTCGGGACGGCGGACGATGCCGTAGTGATAAGTGTGGCAAGGGAATGTGTCATATTTGAGACCGTAACCGCTGGGGCAACTCATGTTGGGCATTTGACACAGCTCTCAACGTAGCACTTTGAACGCCAATCGGTTGAGTCTTAGCTATCTTGTCATGGGTGGCCTCTAAACATCTCCATTGCAAAACGCTGGTGAATCAAGCACTCTACGGCTTGCTATCAAGCTGATCAAAGCAATAACTTGGGGATGTTTCCTCAAGGTTTTCAAGTATGCTGAGTTCAATTCTGATATCATGTTTCAAATTTAACTAAGTCTAAGGCAGCTTTGAGGGGTTAGATCCCAGCTACTGTTCACTACCTTTGACTCGGCGTTCCTGTTACCACTTCGGGCAGTGACAATGATGTCTTCAGCTGTAAATAGCGGGTATCGGGGAAGATCTCTCACTTCCCTAGTGATCAGTACAAGGCCTTCGGGCTGTCGACGGGATCGAGTGCCACTCACTACACTCAAATCTATCATTCCTCACTAAGTGTAAATTACTGACTATACATTTGTCCTGCTATCAGGTTATTTTTGACTTGCTATCTAGTTGAATAGTCTCTTGCTATCAGAGATTCACTTCTACTCATAAAGCACATCATCGCTGTAATACCTCCTTTGCTCGAGCGTTCCTTCGGGACGGCGGGTACTGCCGTAGAGGGATTGTGTTGCACGGGTTGTTCGTCGTTTGTTAGACCGAAACCTCTGAGCCGTTGCTCATGTTGGGCGTTCGACTTCATACTCAACGTGACGCTTTCTCTCGCCAGGTCAGAGTACTTCAGCCATTCGACAAAGGTTAGTCTTTATGATAATGAGTAGAGTGAAATGTAATTCATTAGATGTCCCTTCAATGATTGCTCCCATGATAAACGTTGATGAGACAAATGAAATGATTCTCATCTTCCCTTTTCAATGATTGAAATCTACTAACACACTACCGTATAATCGGCCACTATGGGGCAAGACATGATAGAGCCTTCAATGCGCTTTGCCCTGGGCAGTCTTTAGACTGGCGAATACTATCATTAAGTTGAATCTGCTATCAGTCAACTTGAACGTTGCGTCGCATTAGAGGGGTATATAAACCACTGCCTCTCATTTCATTTCAATCATGCAGACGCCGAACAGTCAAGTCAGCTCTCCTCGCGGACCGCAGTTAAGGCCGCGAAATTTATTTGAGTTTGTCAGGCTAGAGGAGCAAGACAGAGTTTTTAATAATCTTGCTCGGATTGGCAATCCGATGACAGCAACTGCTGTCAATCCAACGGAATGGCGCTACATTCCACTTTTTAGCCATGTACCAGTTAGTGTGGAAGTCGACAGTGCTACCAAAGAGAGAGTCAAAGACTCTCTCAGTAGAATTGGTAGGGTGTAAGATGACATTACTCCCGAGAACGAACCATCGGCTCTCTTAAGGGCCACCATGGGGCAAGACATGATAGAACCTCCTCGCGGTTTGCCCTGGGCAGTCTTCGGACTGGCGAATACTATCATTAAGTTGAATCTGCTATCAGTCAACTTGAACGTTGCAAATGAAGTTCGGTGTAATACTTCCTTTCGACGGGCGTTCCTGTAAAGGGCGGCGGTGAAACCCGTAGCTATGTATACCGCAAGGGACATTCGGCAATGGTCAATCTTGTTAAACCTCTCTGCGTCATGTTTGCAAGTGATTGCCTCTGTCTCAACGTAGTATGCATTCGCGCCAGGGCGACATTTAGCCAACTGTCGAAGGTTGCCTAAAACTTTCCATTGCATACGTTATGAGAACCATGAGTTCTACCTGTCTCTATCAATGAGACGAATTGATGAATGGAATGAAATGGGAGGACACTCACGCGCCACACGCAACATAACACACTTCTCTCTTTCGTAGTCTAACAAGCTCTTTACACATGGATCGCAGTCGATTGCTATCCCTGTATCAGAAGTGTAAGCTATCTTAATTTTATTTGACACTATTTCATCTATCATCATCGTCCATATGAAATGTTTTAAGATTTACAAGTTAGAAATAAAGTTTCAATAGTGTATGCGTTAGAAATAAAGGTGTAACTGTTTGTAAAAATAAGATCGCAAGATTTACTAGTTTACAAGTTAGACTAAGTGTAAATTAAAAATAAAATTATAACTGTTTCAAGAGTTTACAAGTTAGAAATTAAGTTTTAGCTGTTTGTATATCAAAATAAAGTTTCAAGAGTTTACAAGTTAGAAATAAAGTTTCAATAGTGTATATGTTAGAAATAAAGGTGTAACTGTTTGTAAAAATAAGATCGCAAGATTTACTAGTTTACAAGTTAGACTAAGTGTAAATTAAAAATAAATTATAACTGTTCACGTGTTAAAGCGTTGATGCAACGATGAACAATTAATAAGCTGAAAAGTTTTAGATTCACTTTAACATTATCATATGTTTACAGATAGAAATGTATTACAGCAAAGCTACTTCATGAGTTAGTTTGCCAGGAGTGTATCATCTCAAACTTTTACTCGGGCGACATTTAGCCAACTGTCGAAGGTTGCCTAAAACTTTCCATTGCATACGTTATGAGAGCCATGAGTTCTACCTGTCTCTATCAATGAGACGAATTGATGAATGGAATGAAAGGGAGGACACTCACGCGCCACACGCAATATAACACACTTCTCTCTTCCGTAGTCTAACAAGCTCTTTACACATGGATCGCAGTCGATTGCTATCCCTGTATCAGAAGTGTAAGCTATCTTAATTTATTTGACACTATTTCATCTATTATCATCATCGTCCATATGAAATGTTTTAAGATTTACAAGTTAGACTAAGCGTTCTACTATTTGTAAATGAAAGATATAGTTTCAACAGTTTACAGATTGAAAATAAAGTTTCAATAGTGTGTGTGTGTGTGTGTATGTTAAGAATAAAGTTTTATCTGTTTGTATGTTAGAAATAGAATGAAGTTTCACCAGTTTACAAGTTAAGAATAAAGTTCTATCTGTTTATATGTTAGAAATAAAATAAAGTTTCAATAGTTTGCAAGTTAAAAATAAAGTTTCAACCGTTTACAAGTTTTAAAATAAAGTTTAAATAGTGTGCAAGATAAAAAATAAAGTTTGAACAGTTTACAAGCTGAAATAAAGTTTTAATAGTGTACACGTTGGAAATAAAGTTTTAATAGTTTATGTGCTTCAAAATAGAGTTATAACAGTTTATATGTTAGAAATAAAATGAAGTTTCATCAGTTTACAAGTTAAGAATAAAGTTCTATCTGTTTGTCTGATAGAAATAAAACAAAGTTTCAACCGTTTACAAGTTAAAAATAAAGTTTCAACAGTTTACAAGTTAAAATTAAAGCTTCAACAATTACAAGTTAAAAATAAAACTTCAAAAGTTTACCAGTTAGAAATAAAGTTTCATCAGTTTACAAGTCAAAATAAAGTTTCAACAGATTATAAGTTAAAAGAAAAGTTCCAATAGTATGTGCATTAGAAATAACGTTTCAGCTGTTTGTATGTTAGAAATAAGATAAAGTTTCAATTGTGTGTACGTTAGAAATAAAGTTCTATCTGTTTCTATGATAGAAATAAAACAAAGTTTCAACCGTTAACAAGTTAAAAATAAAGTTTCAAGAGTTTACAAGTTAAAACTAATGTTTCAATAGTGTATGTATGTTAAGAATAAAGTTAGAACAGTTTACAAGCTGAAATAAAGTTTTAATAGTGTACACGTTGGAAATAAAGTTTTAATAGTTTATGTGCTTCAAAATAGAGTTATAACAGTTTATATGTTAGAAATAAAATGAAGTTTCATCAGTTTACAAGTTAAGAATAAAGTTCTATCTGTTTGTATGTTAGAAATAAAACAAAGTTTCAACCGTTAACAAGTTAAAAATAAAGTTTTAAGAGTTTACAAGTTTAACTAATGTTTCAATAGTGTGTGTATGTTAAGAATAAAGTTTTATCTGTTTGTATGTTAGAAATAGAATGAAGTTTCACCAGTTTACAAGTTACGAATAAAGTTCTATCTCTTTAAGTTTATAAGTTAAGAATAAAGTTCTATCTGTTTATATGTTAGAAATAGAATGAAGTTTCACCAGTTTACAAGTTAAGAATAAAGTTCTATCTGTTTATATGTTAGAAATAAAGTTTCAACAGTCTACAAGTTAAAAATAAAATTATAACTGTTTCAAGAGTTTACAAGTTAGAAATTAAGTTTCAATGGTGTATGCGTTAGAAATAAAGTTTTAGCTGTTTGTATATCAAAATAAAGTTTCAAGAGTTTACAAGTTAGAAATAAAATGAAGGTTCACCAGTTTACAAGTTAAGAATGAAGTTCTATCTGTTTGTATGTTAGAAATAAAACAAAGTTTCAACCGTTAACAAGTTAAAAATAAAGTTTTAAGAGTTACAAGTTAAAACTAATGTTTCAATAGTGTGTGTATGTTAAGAATAAAGTTTTATCTGTTTGTATGTTAGAAATAGAATGAAGTTTCACCAGTTTACAAGTTAAGAATAAAGTTCTATCTGTTTATATGTTAGAAATAAAATAAAGTTTCAATAGTTTGCAAGTTAAAAATAAAGTTTCAATAGTTTACAAGTTTTAAAATAAAGTTTAAATAGTGTGCAAGATAAAAAATAAAGTTTGAACAGTTTACAAGCTGAAATAAAGTTTTAATAGTGTACACGTTGGAAATAAAGTTTTAATAGTTTATGTGCTTCAAAATAGAGTTATAACAGTTTATATGTTAGAAATAAAATGAAGTTTCATCAGTTTACAAGTTAAGAATAAAGTTCTATCTGTTTGTATGATAGAAATAAAACAAAGTTTCAACCGTTTACAAGTTAAAATAAAGTTTCACCAGTGTACAAGTTAGAAATAAAGTTTCAATAGTGTATATGTTAGAAATAAAGTTTTAGCTGTTTGTATATGAAAAACTAAGTTTCAAGAGTTTACAAGTTAGAAATAAAGTTTCAACAGTGTGCACGTTAAGAATAAAGTTTCAATAGTGTGTATGTTAAGAATAAAGTTCTATCTGTTTATATGTTAGAAATAAAAATGAAGGTTCATCAGTTTACAAGTTAAGAATAAAGTTTTATCTGTTTGTATGTTAGAAATAAAATAAAGTTTCGACCGTTAACAAGTTAAAAATAAAGTTTCAGATTAAAATAAAGTTTCAATAGTGTGTATGATGGAAATAAAGTTTAAGCGCTTTGTGCGTCAGAAATAAAGTTTCAACCGTTTACAAGTTAAAAATAAAGTTTCAACAGTGTGTACGTTAAGAATAAAGTTCTATCTGTTTATATGTTAGAAATAAAAATAAAGGTTCACCAGTTTGCAAGTTAAGAATAAAGTTTTATCTGCTTGCATGTCAGAAATGAAATAAAGTTTCACCAGTTTAAAAGTTAAGAATAAAGTTTCACCAGTTTAAAAGTTAAGAATAAAGTTTCAATAGTGTGTATGTTAAGAATAAAGTTCTATCTGTTTATATGTTAGAAATAAAATGAAGGTTCACCAGTTTACAAGTTAAGAATAAATTTTATCTGCTTGTATGTTAGAAATAAAATAAAGTTTCACCGATTTACAATTAAAAAATAAAGTTTCAATAGTTAACACGTTAAACATAAAGTTTCAATAGTGTGTATGTTAAGAATAAAGTTCTATCTGTTTGTATATTAGAAAGAAAATGAAGGTTCATCAGTTTACAAGTTAATAATAAAGTTTTATCTGTTTGTATGTTAGAAATAAAACATAGTTTCAACCGTTGACAAGTTAAAAATAAAGTTTCAATAGTTTGCGAGTTAAAACTAATGTTTCAATAGTGCGTATGTTAAGAATAAAGTTTTATCTGTTTGTATGTTAGAAATAAAATGAAGCTTCGCCAGTTTACAAGTTTAGAATAAAGTTTTATCAGCTTGTATGTTAGAAATAAAATGAAGTTTCACCAGTTTACAAATTAAAAATAAAGTTTCAATAGTGTGTATGTTAGAAATAAAGTTTCAACCGTTTACAAGTTAAAATAAAGTTTCAACAGTGTCTACGTTAGAAATAAAGTTTTATCTGTTTGTAAAGTTCGATCGTAGGATTTACTAGTTTGCAAGTTAGACTCAGCATTCTACTAGTTGTAAATGAAAATAACGTTTCAACATTTTACAGATTAAAATAAAGTTTCAATAGTGTGTATGATGGAAATAAAGTTTAAGCGCTTTGTGCGTTAGAAATAAAGTTTCAGCCGTTGACAAGTTAAAAATAAAGTTTCAACAGTGTGTACGTTAGAAATAAATGAAAGTAAGAACTTCATCGTATGAGTATTCAAAACATGTTTTGTAAATCAAATGTGTGTAGTCCTGACATGATAGAATCAAGCTTGACAAACGCGTTTGTCAAGTTCATTTGATTCTATCATGTCGGGACTACACACATTTGATTTACAAAACATGTTTTGAATACTCATACGATGAAGTTCTTACTTTCATTTATTTCTAACGTACACACTGTTGAAACTTTATTTTTCAACTTGTAAACTGTGAAACTTTATTTTGTTTCTAACATATAAACAGCTAAAACTTTATTTCTAACGTACACACTGTTGAAACTTTATCTTTAACTTGTAAACGGCTGAAACTTTATTTCTAACGCGATTCTATCATGTCAGGACTACACACATTTGATTTACAAAACATGCTTTCAATACTCATACGATGAAGTTCTTACTTTCATTTATTTCTAACGTACACACTGTTGAAACTTTATTTTTCAACTTGTAAACTGTTGAAACTTTATTTCTAACGTACACACTGTTGAAACTTTATTTTTAACTTGTCAACGGCTGAAACTTTATTTTCTAACGCACAAAGCGCTTAAACTTTATTTCCATCATACACACTATTGAAACTTTATTTTAATCTGTAAACTGTTGAAACGTTATTTTCATTTACAACTAGTAGAATGCTGAGTCTAACTTGCAAACTAGTAAATCCTACGATCGAACTTTACAAACAGATAAAACTTTATTTCTAACGTAGACACTGTTGAAACTTTATTTTAACTTGTAAACGGTTGAAACTTTATTTCTAACATACACACTATTGAAACTTTATTTTTAATTTGTAAACTGGTGAAACTTCATTTTATTTCTAACATACAAGCTGATAAAACTTTATTCTAAACTTGTAAACTGGCGAAGCTTCATTTTATTTCTAACATACAAACAGATAAAACTTTATTCTTAACATACGCACTATTGAAACATTAGTTTTAACTCGCAAACTATTGAAACTTTATTTTTAACTTGTCAACGGTTGAAACTATGTTTTATTTCTAACATACAAACAGATAAAACTTTATTATTAACTTGTAAACTGATGAACCTTCATTTTCTTTCTAATATACAAACAGAAAGAACTTTATTCTTAACATACACAGTATTGAAACTTTATTTTTAACGTGTTAACTATTGAAACTTTATTTTTTAACTTGTAAATCGGTGAAACTTTATTTTATTTCTAACATACAAGCAGATAAAATTTATTCTTAACTTGTAAACTGGTGAACCTTCATTTTATTTCTAACATATAAACAGATAGAACTTTATTCTTAACATATACACTATTGAAACTTCATTTTATTTCTAACATATAAACAGATAGAACTTTATTCTTAACATACACACTATTGAAACTTTATTCTTAACTTTTAAACTGGTGAAACTTTATTCTTAACTTTTAAACTGGTGAAACTTTATTTCATTTCTGACATGCAAGCAGATAAAACTTTATTCTTAACTTGCAAACTGGTGAACCTTTATTTTTATTTCTAACATATAAACAGATAGAACTTTATTCTTAACGTACACACTGTTGAAACTTTATTTTTAACTTGTAAACGGTTGAAACTTTATTTCTGACGCACAAAGCGCTTAAACTTTATTTCCATCATACACACTATTGAAACTTTATTTTAATCTGAAACTTTATTTTTAACTTGTTAACGGTCGAAACTTTATTTTATTTCTAACATACAAACAGATAAAACTTTATTCTTAACTTGTAAACTGATGAACCTTCATTTTTATTTCTAACATATAAACAGATAGAACTTTATTCTTAACATACACACTATTGAAACTTTATTCTTAACGTGCACACTGTTGAAACTTTATTTCTAACTTGTAAACTCTTGAAACTTTATTTTGATATACAAACAGCTAAAACTTTATTTCTAACGTATACACCATTGAAACTTTATTTTTTAACTTGTAAACTCTTGAAACTTAGTTTTTCATATACAAACAGCTAAAACTTTATTTCTAACATATACACTATTGAAACTTTATTTCTAACTTGTACACTGATGAAACTTTATTTTAACTTGTAAACGGTTGAAACTTTGTTTTATTTCTATCATACAAACAGATAGAACTTTATTCTTAACTTGTAAACTGATGAAACTTCATTTTATTTCTAACATATAAACTGTTATAACTCTATTTTGAAGCACATAAACTATTAAAACTTTATTTCCAACGTGTACACTATTAAAACTTTATTTCAGCTTGTAAACTGTTCAAACTTTATTTTTATCTTGCACACTATTTAAACTTTATTTTAAAACTTGTAAACTATTGAAACTTTATTTTTAACTTGCAAACTATTGAAACTTTATTTTATTTCTAACATATAAACAGATAGAACTTTATTCTTAACTTGTAAACTGGTGAAACTTCATTCTATTTCTAACATACAAACAGATAAAACTTTATTCTTAACATACACACACTATTGAAACATTAGTTTTAACTTGTAACTCTTAAAACTTTATTTTTAACTTGTTAACGGTTGAAACTTTGTTTTATTTCTAACATACAAACAGATAGAACTTCATTCTTAACTTGTAAACTGGTGAACCTTCATTTTATTTCTAACTTGTAAACTCTTGAAACTTTATTTTGATATACAAACAGCTAAAACTTTATTTCTAACGCATACACCATTGAAACTTAATTTCTAACTTGTAAACTCTTGAAACAGTTATAATTTTATTTTTAACTTGTAGACTGTTGAAACTTTATTTTATTTCTAACATATAAACAGATAGAACTTTATTCTTAACTTGTAAACTGGTGAAACTTCATTCTATTTCTAACATATAAACAGATAGAACTTTATTCTTAACTTATAAACTTAAAGAGATAGAACTTTATTCGTAACTTGTAAACTGGTGAAACTTCATTCTATTTCTAACATACAAACAGATAAAACTTTATTCTTAACATACACACACTATTGAAACATTAGTTAAACTTGTAAACTCTTAAAACTTTATTTTTAACTTGTTAACGGTTGAAACTTTGTTTTATTTCTAACATACAAACAGATAGAACTTTATTCTTAACTTGTAAACTGATGAAACTTCATTTTATTTCTAACATATAAACTGTTATAACTCTATTTTGAAGCACATAAACTATTAAAACTTTATTTCCAACGTGTACACTATTAAAACTTTATTTCAGCTTGTAAACTGTTCTAACTTTATTCTTAACATACATACACTATTGAAACATTAGTTTTAACTTGTAAACTCTTGAAACTTGTTAACGGTTGAAACTTTGTTTTATTTCTATCATAGAAACAGATAGAACTTTATTTCTAACGTACACACAATTGAAACTTTATCTTATTTCTAACATACAAACAGCTGAAACGTTATTTCTAATGCACATACTATTGGAACTTTTCTTTTAACTTATAATCTGTTGAAACTTTATTTTGACTTGTAAACTGATGAAACTTTATTTCTAACTGGTAAACTTTTGAAACTTTATTTTTAACTTGTAATTGTTGAAGCTTTAATTTTAACTTGTTAACTGTTGAAACTTTATTTTTAACTTGTAAACGGTTGAAACTTTGTTTTATTTCTATCAGACAAACAGATAGAACTTTATTCTTAACTTGTAAACTGATGAAACTTCATTTTATTTCTAACATATAAACTGTTATAACTCTATTTTGAAGCACATAAACTATTAAAACTTTATTTCCAACGTGTACACTATTAAAACTTTATTTCAGCTTGTAAACTGTTCAAACTTTATTTTTTATCTTGCACACTATTTAAACTTTATTTTAAAACTTGTAAACGGTTGAAACTTTATTTTTAACTTGCAAACTATTGAAACTTTATTTTATTTCTAACATATAAACAGATAGAACTTTATTCTTAACATACACACACTATTGAAACATTAGTTTTAACTTGTAACTCTTAAAACTTTATTTTTAACTTGTTAACGGTTGAAACTTTGTTTTATTTCTAACATACAAACAGATAGAACTTCATTCTTAACTTGTAAACTGGTGAACCTTCATTTTATTTCTAACTTGTAAACTCTTGAAACTTTATTTTGATATACAAACAGCTAAAACTTTATTTCTAACGCATACACCATTGAAACTTAATTTCTAACTTGTAAACTCTTGAAACAGTTATAATTTTATTTTTAACTTGTAGACTGTTGAAACTTTATTTCTAACATATAAACTGTTATAACTCTATTTTGAAGCACATAAACTATTAAAACTTTATTTCCAACGTGTACACTATTAAAACTTTATTTCAGCTTGTAAACTGTTCTAACTTTATTCTTAACATACATACACTATTGAAACATTAGTTTTAACTTGTAAACTCTTGAAACTTTATTTTTAACTTGTTAACGGTTGAAACTTTGTTTTATTTCTATCATAGAAACAGATAGAACTTTATTTCTAACGTACACACAATTGAAACTTTATCTTATTTCTAACATACAATCAGCTGAAACGTTATTTCTAATGCACATACTATTGGAACTTTTCTTTTAACTTATAATCTGTTGAAACTTTATTTTGACTTGTAAACTGATGAAACTTTATTTCTAACTGGTAAACTTTTGAAACTTTATTTTTAACTTGTAATTGTTGAAGCTTTAATTTTAACTTGTAAACTGTTGAAACTTTATTTTTAACTTGTTAACGGTTGAAACTTTGTTTATTTCTAACATACAAACAGATAGAACTTTATTCTTAACTTGTAAACTGATGAAACTTCATTTTATTTCTAACATATAAACTGTTATAACTCTATTTTGAAGCACATAAACTATTAAAACTTTATTTCCAACGTGTACACTATTAAAACTTTATTTCAGCTTGTAAACTGTTCTAACTTTATTCTTAACATACATACACTATTGAAACATTAGTTTTAACTTGTAAACTCTTGAAACTTTATTTTTAACTTGTTAACGGTTGAAACTTTGTTTTATTTCTATCATAGAAACAGATAGAACTTTATTTCTAACGTACACACAATTGAAACTTTATCTTATTTCTAACATACAATCAGCTGAAACGTTATTTCTAATGCACATACTATTGGAACTTTTCTTTTAACTTATAATCTGTTGAAACTTTATTTTGACTTGTAAACTGATGAAACTTTATTTCTAACTGGTAAACTTTTGAAGTTTTATTTTTAACTTGTAATTGTTGAAGCTTTAATTTTAACTTGTAAACGGTTGAAACTTTATTTTTAACTTGCAAACTATTGAAACTTTATTTTATTTCTAACATATAAACAGATAGAACTTTATTCTTAACTTGTAAACTGGTGAAACTTCATTCTATTTCTAACATACAAACAGATAAAACTTTATTCTTAACATACACACACACACACACACTATTGAAACTTTATTTTCAATCTGTAAACTGTTGAAACTATATCTTTCATTTACAAATAGTAGAACGCTTAGTCTAACTTGTAAATCTTAAACATTTCATATGGACGATGATGATAATAGATGAAATAGTGTCAAATAAATTAAGATAGCTTACACTTCTGATACAGGGATAGCAATCGACTGCGATCCATGTGTAAAGAGCTTGTTAGACTACGGAAGAGAGAAGTGTGTTATATTGCGTGTGGCGCGTGAGTGTCCTCCCTTTCATTCCATTCATCAATTCGTCTCATTGATAGAGACAGGTAGAACTCATGGCTCTCATAACGTATGCAATGGAAAGTTTTAGGCAACCTTCGACAGTTGGCTAAATGTCGCCCGAGTAAAAGTTTGAGATGATACACTCCTGGCAAACTAACTCATGAAGTAGCTTTGCTGTAATACATTTCTATCTGTAAACATATGATAATGTTAAAGTGAATCTAAAACTTTTCAGCTTATTAATTGTTCATCGTTGCATCAACGCTTTAACACGTGAACAGTTATAATTTATTTTTAATTTACACTTAGTCTAACTTGTAAACTAGTAAATCTTGCGATCTTATTTTTACAAACAGTTACACCTTTATTTCTAACATATACACTATTGAAACTTTATTTCTAACTTGTAAACTCTTGAAACTTATTTTGATATACAAACAGCTAAAACTTAATTTCTAACTTGTAAACTCTTGAAACAGTTATAATTTTATTTTTAATTTACACTTAGTCTAACTTGTAAACTAGTAAATCTTGCGATCTTATTTTTACAAACAGTTACACCTTTATTTCTAACGCATACACTATTGAAACTTTATTTCTAACTTGTAAATCTTAAAACATTTCATATGGACGATGATGATAGATGAAATAGTGTCAAATAAAATTAAGATAGCTTACACTTCTTATACAGGGATAGCAATCGACTGCGATCCATGTGTAAAGAGCTTGTTAGACTACGAAAGAGAGAAGTGTGTTATGTTGCGTGTGGCGCGTGAGTGTCCTCCCATTTCATTCCATTCATCAATTCGTCTCATTGATAGAGACAGGTAGAACTCATGGTTCTCATAACGTATGCAATGGAAAGTTTTAGGCAACCTTCGACAGTTGGCTAAATGTCGCCCTGGCGCGAATGCATACTACGTTGAGACAGAGGCAATCACTTGCAAACATGACGCAGAGAGGTTTAACAAGATTGACCATTGCCGAATGTCCCTTGCGGTATACATAGCTACGGGTTTCACCGCCGCCCTTTACAGGAACGCCCGTCGAAAGGAAGTATTACACCGAACTTCATTTGCAACGTTCAAGTTGACTGATAGCAGATTCAACTTAATGATAGTATTCGCCAGTCCGAAGACTGCCCAGGGCAAACCGCGAGGAGGTTCTATCATGTCTTGCCCCATGGTGGCCCTTAAGAGAGCCGATGGTTTGTTCTCGGGAGTAATGTCATCTTACACCCTACCAATTCTACTGAGAGAGTCTTTGACTCTCTCTTTGGTAGCACTGTCGACTTCCACACTAACTGGTACATGGCTAAAAAGTGGAATGTAGCGCCATTCCGTTGGATTGACAGCAGTTGCTGTCATCGGATTGCCAATCCGAGCAAGATTATTAAAAACTCTGTCTTGCTCCTCTAGCCTGACAAACTCCTCAAATAAATTTCGCGGCCTTAACTGCGGTCCGCGAGGAGAGCTGACTTGACTGTTCGGCGTCTGCATGATTGAAATGAAATGAGAGGCAGTGGTTTATATACCCCTCTAATGCGACGCAACGTTCAAGTTGACTGATAGCAGATTCAACTTAATGATAGTATTCGCCAGTCTAAAGACTGCCCAGGGCAAAGCGCATTGAAGGCTCTATCATGTCTTGCCCCATAGTGGCCGATTATACGGTAGTGTGTTAGTAGATTTCAATCATTGAAAAGGGAAGATGAGAATCATTTCATTTGTCTCATCAACGTTTATCATGGGAGCAATCATTGAAGGGACATCTAATGAATTACATTTCACTCTACTCCATATCATAAAGACTAACCTTTGTCGAATGGCTGAAGTACTCTGACCTGGCGAGAGAAAGCGTCACGTTGAGTATGAAGTCGAACGCCCAACATGAGCAACGGCTCAGAGGTTTCGGTCTAACAAACGACGAACAACCCGTGCAACACAATCCCTCTACGGCAGTACCCGCCGTCCCGAAGGAACGCTCGAGCAAAGGAGGTATTACAGCGATGATGTGCTTTATGAGTAGAAGTGAATCTCTTGATAGCAAGAGACTATTCAACTAGATAGCAAGTCAAAAATAACCTGATAGCAGGACAAATGTATAGTCAGTAATTTACACTTAGTGAGGAATGATAGATTTGAGTGTAGTGAGTGGCACTCGATCCCGTCGACAGCCCGAAGGCCTTGTACTGATCACTAGGGAAGTGAGAGATCTTACCCGATACCCGCTATTTACAGCTGAAGACATCATTGTCACTGCCCCGAAGTGGTAACAGGAACGCCGAGTCAAAGGTAGTGAACAGTAGCTGGGATCTAACCCCTCAAAGCTGCCTTAGACTTAGTTAAATTTGAAACATGATATCAGATTTGAACTCAGCATACTTGAAAACCTTGAGGAAACATCCCAAGTTATTGCTTTGATCAGCTTGATAGCAAAGCCGTAGAGTGCTTGATTCACCAGCGTTTTGCAATGGAGATGTTTAGAGGCCACCCATGACAAGATAGCTAAGACTCAACCGATTGGCGTTCAAAGTGCTACGTTGAGAGCTGTGTCAAATGCCCAACATGAGTTGCCCCAGCGGTTACGGTCTCAAATATGACACATTCCCTTGCCACACTTATCACTACGGCATCGTCCGCCGTCCCGAAGGAACACCCTGTCAGTGGAATATTACAGCAAAACTCTCCGTGTCTTGCTCGCTTTCAGTGAAAAGCCGCTTATACCATGAGAAGACTGGCTCAGACATCATTAAAAATGCTTTCATTGACTTCAGCAGGGTCGAAAACCCCAGAAAACCTCCAAAACTAGTGAATTTAAAATTTTCAACTTTTTAGCACTACTTATGAAATTTTATAAGTAGTTTATCACTTAGGGCAGGTCAATAGCGACCGAACCTTTTTTGAATCAAGTCAAACGGACTTGTAGAAGCAAAGTTACAAGCCTTTAAAGTTTTGGAGTCTTTTATGGCCTGGAGACGAAGGCCATCTTCTGGCGAACCTCTAAGTCTGACGGCTTAGCTGATATCAGCAATGAAATTTTCTAAGTCGGTTTCTTACAGAAACTCGAATTTGGAATGTCCGAAGCTATCATCGGAGCTCAGAGAGACGACCTACCTCTGACAGTCGTTCTCCTCTAAATGACAAGTCTCCGTCGGTTCCCAGCTTATATAGTGTGTGACGATCAGCTGATGACGTAATACCCATCATCCAAACACTAAAAATCCCGTCTATCTCCGGTTCTAGTGCTCCGATTGAGCTAGAAATACACCATTTCCATGTAGAATTTGACGCTGAATCCGAATCTGGCCTCCGTTTTCCCATCCGATGCTTCGTTTTGGCTCTACAGTAGGCAGCCATCGCAAAAATTCTAACTCTGTCGTTTTTTCGAAAAATGTTGAAAATTTTTTCTCTCCGATTGACTTGAAACTCACCATACAGATAAAGAATTTTACGCTGATTCCAAATCTGAAATCCGTTTTCCAATCCGATGCTTCGTTTTGAAGCTAGAGCCCAAAACGTCCCAAATTCTAACTCTGTCGTTTTTCACCAATGTCCCAAAATCTTAAATGGTGTCTCACATCTAAACGAAGACAGATAGGAACAAGCCGATTCTTTCATTGAATTTGTCTCACTCTTAGCTTTCAAACGAGCTATCGCACGACAAAATCCATCCACTGGAAGCCAAAATCGAAGCAAGCTGTCCAGAGGGGGGGGGACGTCAGTGAAAATTTTTTCTCTCCGATTGAGCTGGAAATACACCATTTCCATGTAGAATTTGACGCTGAATCCGAATCTGGCCTCCGTTTTCCCATCCGATGCTTCGTTTTGGCTCTACAGTAGGCAGCCATCGCAAAAATTCTAACTCTGTCATTTTTTCGAAAAATGTTGAAAATTTTTTCTCGCCGATTGCCTTGAAACTCACCATATAGATAAAGAATTTCACGCTGATTCCAAATCTGAAATCCGTTTTCCCATCCGAGCCTTCGTTTTGAAGCTACAGCCCAAAACGTCCCAAATTCTAACTCTTGTCGTTTTTCGCCAATGTCCCAAAATCTTAAATGGCGTCTCACATCTAAACGAAGACAGATAGGAACAAGCCGATTCTTTCAGTGAATTTGTCTCACTCTTAGCTTTCAAACGAGCTATCGCACGACAAAATCCGTCCACTGGAAGCCAAAATCGAAGCAAGCTGTCCAGAGGGGGGGGTCGTCAGCGAAAATTTTTTCTCTCCGATTGAGCTGGAAATACACCATTTCCATGTAGAATTTGACGCTGAATCCGAATCTGGCCTCCGTTTTCTCATCCGATGCTTCGTTTTGGCTCTACAGTAGGCAGCCATCGCAAAAATTCTAACTCTGTCGTTTTTTCGAAAAATGTTGAAAATTTTTTCTCGCCGATGGCCTTGAAACTCACCATACAGATAGAGAATTTCACGCTGATTCCAAATCTGAAATCCGTTTTCCAATCCGATGCTTCGTTTTGAAGCTACAGCCCAAAACGTCCCAAATTCTAACTCTGTCGTTTTTCGCCAATGTCCCAAAATCTTAAATGGCGTCTCACATCTAAACGAAGACAGATAGGAACAAGCCGATTCTTTCACTGAATTTGTCTCACTCTTAGCTTTCAAACGAGCTATCGCACGACAAAATCCATCCACTGGAAGCCAAAATCGAAGCAAGCTGTCCAGAGGGGGGGGACGTCAGCGAAAATTTTTTCTCTCCGATTGAGCTGGAAATACACCATTTCCATGTAGAATTTGACGCTGAATCCGAATCTGGCCTCCGTTTTCCCATCCGATGCTTCGTTTTGGCTCTACAGTAGGCAGCCATCGCAAAAATTCTAACTCTGTCGTTTTTTCGAAAAATGTTGAAAATTTTTTCTCGCCGATTGCCTTGAAACTCACCATACAGATAGAGAATTTCACGCTGATTCCAAATCTGAAATCCGTTTTCCAATCCGATGCTTCGTTTTTGAAGCTACAGCCCAAAACGTCCCAAATTCTAACTCTGTCGTTTTTCGCCAATGTCCCAAAATCTTAAATGGCGTCTCACATCTAAACGAAGACAGATATGAACAAGCCGATTCTTTCAGTGAATTTGTCTCACTCTTAGCTTTCAAACGAGCTATGGCACGACTAAATCCGTCCACTGGAAGCCAAAATCGAAGCGAGCTGTCCAGAGGGAGGGGACGTCAGCGGAAATTTTTTCTCTCCGATTGAGCTGGAAATACACCATTTCCATGTAGAATTTGACGCTGAATCCGAATCTGGCCTCCGTTTTCCCATCCGATGCTTCGTTTTGGCTCTACAGTAGGCAGCCATCGCAAAAATTCTAACTCTGTCATTTTTTCGAAAAATGTTGAAAATTTTTTCTCGCCGATTGCCTTGAAACTCACCATACAGATAAAGAATTTCACGCTGATTCCAAATCTGAAATCCGTTTTCCCATCCGATGCTTCGTTTTGAAGCTACAGCCCAAAACGTCCCAAATTCTAACTCTGTCGTTTTTCGCCAATGTCCCAAAATCTTAAATGGCGTCTCACATCTAAACGAAGACAGATAGGAACAAGCCGTTTATTTCAGTGAATTTGTCTCACTCTTAGCTTTCAAACGAGCTATGGCACGACAAAATCCGTCCACTGGAAGCCAAGATCGAAGCTAGCTCTCCCGAGGGGAGGGGGGGGGACGTCAGTGAATAAATTTTTCTCTTCCGATTGACTTGAAACTCACCATAACCGATGCAGAATTTCACGCTGAATCCGAATCTGGCCTCCGTTTTCCCATCCGATGCTTCGTTTTGAAGCTAGAGCCCAAAACGTCCCAAATTCTAACTCTGTCGTTTTTCGCCAATGTCCCAAAATCTTAAATGGCGTCTCACATCTAAACGAAGACAGATAGGAACAAGCCGATTTTTTCACTGAATTTTTCTCACTCTTAGCTTTCAAACGAGCTATCGCACGACAAAATCCGTCCACTGGAAGCCAAAATCGAAGCAAGCTGTCCAGAGGGGGGGGGGAGTCAGCGAAAATTTTTCTCTCCGATTGCGTTCAAATTCACCATACCGATGCAGAATTTCACGCTGAATCCGAATCTGGCCTCCGTTTTCTCATCCGATGCTTCGTTTGGGCGCTACACACCAAAACGTCCCAAATTCTAACTCTGTCGTTTTTTCGAAAAATGTTAAAAAAATTTTCTCGCCGATTGACTTGAAACTCACCCTAACCGATGCAGAATTTCCATTCACCGCTGAACACGAATCCGAACCTCCGTTTTCTCATCCAACCACAACTCCTTTCCAACCACTTTCCGAAAAAACACAACCCATTTTTAACCAACCCAACATTCAGCACGAAAAACATCACACACATATAGCTCTCAAGACTAATCCTGGCGGTCGCCCAAGTCCACCACGACACTCAGACCCAAAGACAACCACGGCGGGCCGACCACGACACTCTGCCGTTCCAGAGGGGGGGAGGGGAGGGGGAGGAAGGGAGTGGGGAAGGTGAGAGGGAGCGGGGGAGAGGGAGGGTGGAGGGGGTGGGTGGGAGGTGTGTCAGCGATGGCGGCGCCATCTTGCGCTTATACTGGTGTTCGCCGTTTTCTTTACTAAGGAGTAGTAAGAAAACGGCGAACACCAGATAGCGCAAGATGGCCGCCATCGCTGACTCCCCCCCCTCCCCCTCCCCCCCCCTCCCCCTCCCCTCCCCTCCCCTCCCCCCCTCTGGAACGGCAGAGTGTCGTGGTCGGCCGCCGTGGTGCTTTGGGTCTGAGTGTCGTGGTGGACTTGGGCGACCGCCAGGATTAGTCTTGAGGCTATAGTGTGTGATGTTTTTCGTGCTGAATGTTGGGTTGTAAAATGGGTTGTTTCGAGTGGAAGGAGTGGTCGGATGAGAAAACGGAGGTCGGATTCGTGTTCAGCGTGAAATTCTGCATCGGTAGGGTGAGTTTCAAGGCAATCGGTGAGAAAAAATTTTCAACATTTTTCGAAAAACGACAGAGTTAGAATTTGGGACGTTTTGGTGTGTAGCGTCCAAACGAAGCATCGGATGAGAAAACGGAGGCCAGATTCGGATTCAGCGTGAAATTCTGCATCGGTATGGTGAGTTTCAACGCCATCGGAGAGAAAAAATTTTCGCTGACGTCCCCCCCCCTCTGGACAGCTCGCTTCGATTTTGGCTTCCAGTGGACGGATTTTGTCGTGCCATAGCTCGTTTGAAAGCTAAGAGTGAGACAAATTCAATGAAAGAATCGGCTTGTTCCTATCTGTCTTCGTTTAGATGTGAGACGCCATTTAAGATTTTGGGACATTGGCGAAAAACGACAGAGTTAGAATTTGGGACGTTTTGGGCTGTAGCTTCAAAACGAAGCATCGGATTGGAAAACGGATTTCAGATTTGGAATCAGCGTGAAATTCTGCATCGGTATGGTGAGTTTCAAGTCAATCGGAGAGAAAAATTTTCACTGACCTCCCCCCCCCTCTGGACAGCTTGCTTCGATTTTGGCTTCCAGTGGACGGATTTTGTCGTGCGATAGCTCGTTTGAAAGCTAAGAGTGAGACAAATTCACTGAAAGAATCGGCTTGTTCCTATCTGTCTTCGTTTAGATGTGAGACGCCATTTAAGATTTTGGGACATTGGCGAAAAACGACAGAGTTAGAATTTGGGACGTTTTGGGGTGTAGCGCCCAAACGAAGCATCGGATTGGAAAACGGATTTCAGATTTGGAATCAGCGTGAAATTCTCTATCTGTATGGTGAGTTTCAAGTCAATCGGCGAGAAAAAATTTTCAACATTTTTCGAAAAAACGACAGAGTTAGAATTTTTGCGATGGCTGCCTACTGTAGAGCCAAAACGAAGCATCGGATGGGAAAACGGAGGCCAGATTCGGATTCAGCGTCAAATTCTACATGGAAATGGTATATTTCCAGCTCAATCGGAGAGAAAAAATTTTCGCTGACTCCCCCC
>CAJQUW010010859.1:0-89952 GCA_907163375.1 Prostheceraeus crozeri
TGCCTCTTTCGCCGACCTCACGTCTTCACTATAGCTTTTGCAAGTCCATGAAATTTACAACATAGGCAATCAACAATTGCTCCTATTGATGCAACGAAGTCGAATATCTTCCCCCAAGAATGGTCGACTAAGTGCATTAAAGCAAGTTTGACAAGCTTTCCAAAAGCCCATTAAACATGTAGAGTTTTTTCTCTTGTGCCTTTCACAACTAAATGCAAATAATAAGCCAAATACAAACTTTCACACTTTTCGGTATGCTATGTATAATGCTCGTCGTACTTTTCCTGATGCAATTACCGGTGTTGTTTTAAATGGCATTCCGGTCGATGCCTCTAATGAAAATGTTAGCAATTTGGAGACTTAAAATGATTTAATTATTTCACGGCAATTCACGCAAACCTGCCTGTTTCTCCGTTCTCCAGACAACTAAACATTTTTCATGCAAAGGAAATGACTGGGATCAAGTTACTCGTGACGAAGTTGCCAATATTATTCGCAATATTTATAGCTTCAGACGTTGCGTCATATTTTCATCGATTTGCGGCAATCTGGTTTTGGTTCTTATAACGAAGTGCCACCTTCTTTTTCGAAGAATTGCAATTTTGTGTCAACTTGTAGCAATTTTGAACCCACTGATGCCACTTTCGGTCTATTGAATATAGCTTAAAAGTTTATTCCTACCCCAGTCAATTGCAATAATCATGCGAAAATTTTGAAATATATTGATTATTCTATTAAAAAATATAGGTGGGCATACATTGTTGTTGGAAAAAATGATGGCTATCGTTTTTTTGCTAATTCCAATCGTTAACTAGATGATTCTCAGATCACAGATGTTGTTTTGTAAATATGTAAAATGCTTCGACAGGCAGTTTTCTCTAATGTCAGTCAATGTAGAGACTGTTTTCCTGCAGATATGTCTGAAAGACAAGAATTATATCGACTGTCTCGTAACACTGATATCAAGATCAGTGAAGTTTATTGTTTTTTTCCTTGCATCAGGAAGTAAATTTCATAGAAATCCGAAAATGTATGTAATAGCACAGTACTAGAAAGGACATGTGCTTTGAAAAAATGCTGCTTCGTGGACGCACACACATTGTCATAACAACAGTATCTATGGAATGGCGGCTTCCTGTGGCTGACAATGCGAATAGGTACCGGCACCTTGTAAAGATCCAATGTCATTATCATTTGTGCTTTAGTAGATGTAAAGGCATTTTGATAATATATGGTACAAGTACAATGAATACCTAACAACTCGAAACTACAACTTCACAAATCTGATTTTTTAAGATCAAGTAACAGTGATATAGATCGGCACGTAGCCGAAAAATAGATCGGTCAAAAGTAGGATTTTTTTTGCAATTACTAATTGCTTTAAATTGGAGAACCAAATTATCCTTCCTTCATCAATAAAATTCAAAACAGTCGAAAGGGTGAAATGCGAGTAAGAGCAATCATAGTAATGATCTATATTTTCATTTCCAAGACGTAAGTGCATTTCTTTCACACTGATTTAGACTATGTACAAGGAAAACCAAGTATTCAGCAATCGTGATTTATCAATCAATTTATCCTACGCATCGTCTTGCATCTAAACCAAAAGAAGCTATGAAAGTAAAAGTTATGCAAAGTACAATTTTGAAGTAAAGAAGTCACATAATGTCAGATGATGTTTTTGAAAAAGCAGGTTTATATGCAGGATATATTAGATTGTTTTTGTGAACTTTTTGTAATGAGGAAAAAGTGATTTTTCTAAATGTTTGAATAATATCACACCTGATCAGTAGGAGGCTATGGCCAAATCAATTCCTTTTCTTACAATACCATATATTCTCAATTCAGTAGCCTCATAAGATATAGAGCTCCAGTCAGTCATACTTTCGGTTGGATTTGACATTGACAGGTTCCATGGTGACCAGAGATAATGCATTGGAGTTAGCGGATTTCGAACAAAGCCACAAGGATTATCTGAAAATATTTATGAAAATATGAAATGTGACAATATGGAAGTTGTTGACACGAATCAAAAGCTTTGTACTCGCAAATTCCTTACGCACAATACAAGCATGTAAAAACACAAACATATGCACAAAAGCTTTCAAGCTTTCATGGCTACTGAATTCCACAAATGTGCAATTATGAAATTGATAATGGATTTCCTACCATCTCTATCAATTCATCTTATCGTCCGCTTGAAGATTCACAAATTAAGATATTTACATGATCGATTTAACTTCCCTCCTGATGCGTCAAATTATCATCCACTGATTTAGGATCTCCGCGCACTACCACAGGGGCGACCAGATGACTATTCAAGTAGATCAGTGTTTTCGAGCGAGTGGCATTTGTTCGAATTTTGGCAGCCTGGTTGAGCGAGTGGTGGGGCCACAGAGATGGATTCGGCTGTCACTCTAGAGGTGACGTGATTCTATCTCAGCCATTGTATACAATGGTAGAGAGAGGCTTGGGCGACGCATCAAGGGGGCAGGGGGACATTGCCCCCTCACTTCTTGAGTTGGAGGTGATGGTCCCCCGATTTTTGAAGGCATTATTTCTGTAATTTTATGAATATAATATCTAGATTTTGACAAATTCATCTAGCACGGATTGTAATATATAGCGCGCCTCTAATTTCTCCTGCGACCGCGCATTGCAAATGCAAACATTCATTAACTGATGGCAAATTCCTTAAGACGATTATTAACTGAAGATAATCGTTTGATATATGACAAACACTTGTCGACTGAGTGACGTCCACATCTGTGCGCCCAGCGAGATTTTGACCAAGGCTGCATTGATGAATAATTACTAGAATCCGGAATTCATTCAGGTATCGTGCATGTTGAAATAACTAGCTCATTTGGCAGGCAGGTCTGTAATGTTTCGAAGGTTTAATCCACTATGCAAATGTGTGTTTCACTGTTCTCTTTCAAGACAATTATTTGAGAGGCGGAATGTAGAAAGTTTGGCTAATTTTCTCAGCTTTTGACTAAGAATGGGTCATCATCGCTATTTCACCTGCACCTACCTCTGAATCTTCCCTTCATTTATAGCTTTGTTAGAACGAATCAGTTCATTTACTTCCACGTCTTCGACACCGCACGTTCGACCACGTCATTATGTCAGTGCTTTTATATTGTTTCGTCTAATCGATCAATTGAAAATCATCAGGAGGATCAGGCATCGTTTTAGTTCCTCTGAGACTCAAATCAACAACGATCTCCGAAGTGAGTTCAAACCCTAAATCATATATGTAGGTCTATATAAGCCGGTTTCCAGTGCATGCTATATTATCATGTTCGAACGCTTTACATAAATAGAATAAACAAGATGAAAATGGATTCTATGAATATAGAAAATTAGCATGTACGGTTGTCGCACAGGAAAGTTTCTCTAAATGATTTTTGTGACGATCACTTGATAAACCAGTGATAATTAATTCACTACATAGTTGGGGAATGCATCAAATATAAAATATTGCAATTTAACTAGACTAATATGTATTTGAGACTGTGTGAATATTCATCTTCAGGGACAGTTCATGAAATACAGTGTAATTAAGAGAAATATAGCTTTCTACGACCTATTTGTACTATAATAGAATCTAATTTAAACACTCTTTGAAGTATTTAATTCTGATTTTTTTACAATACAAATCAATCGAAGAAAGATATTTTTCTTTTCATTACGATGTTACTGACAGATGAATTTTGAATTGCTTGAAGTATTTTGGACTAACTAAATCACTATTTTGTACTTAGCACATTCCCAAGTTAATGCCTATATTATACCTGGTCATCCCAAAGCATTTCAGCTGTACAATACGTAGGGCCTACATCTAAATATTATACGAAGGGTAATTTGATGCTGTAATATAATCAAATATGCAATATAAAATACAGGTATTCGGGTATGTTAATGTTTATATGATTTTGATGGATATGATCTTACAAAGGTGAGCTTGACTAATGTGATCATAGGTAGAGGTAGGTCAAACTTAATTAAGAAATCCCCCTTATTTCAAAGTAGATCGACGCCTATGCTTGAAAATAAGTTGGAATTCTTAATGATGAACCTTTCAATAAGATAGAAGACATGACAAAATTATCAATGAAGTCTGCCGGAGCATTCGTAGCAAAATCAATAACGATAACAAAAAAATTTGGATAGTTGACAACGATACACGGGAAGTTCTTGAACCCCCCCCCCCCCACTTTGAAAAATGATGCGTCGGCCTAGCAGAGAGGTGGAGAGCTATGTCTCCCTTTGGCTTGCGTGATTGGCCAAGCGCGCGCAATGCGTAACTAAAGTCGTGTTAGGCAACACACGATCTACCGATTTCACATTGAAGTCTGAACATCTTTAAAGTGGAAAGTGCTATCTTTGACTCAATGTTTCTCCATGATAAATTCGTCAAATGGTAATATTGTTCACATCGTTCGACTCCTCACGATCTAAATTTACTGACTGTGAACGTTCAATGCGCTGTCAATGATCTAGTTCGTCAGAATTCAGACTTCAAATTGCATAACGTTCAATGGAAAATGGATCTTTCTGCACCTCAGGACTAGTTCTAAGCGTGACCACCAGTATTAAAAGATGTCTTCTCTAGACCAAACAACGCAAGTAAAACAATTTAACTGCGGGTGGGGCAAACCTGAATCTTAGCTTTGGGCGTGCGAGCGTTTGAGCAATGACTTGTGACCGGCTGAGCAGTGACTTTGTGAATGGTTGAGCGAGCGAAAAGAGTGGTTCCTTAATCTGGACGGTCACTTATGTTCTGTCATGCATTTTTTGTTGCATGATGCAGCATATACAGACGTGGAAAATGTTTATGATAATTTATGATTAGTTGCATAAACAATAAGTTCGTTGAAGTGCTGTGCTATGCTTTCCATTCTGAATTGAAATAAGGTATCCACCACGAGAATTGAGTGTAAATCCTCTTAAAATAAACTTTGTCATCAGATGCGAGCTCTATCTAGCCCTGAAGTTCATTAAATTATTCACCGTCCAATGTGGTCTGGGGCTGTTTTAGGTTTTGGATTTCCAATGCTTGAAAAGAATGTTCTATTGAATTCAGTGTGGCATTTCAACACATTAGGAGAGGACAGTTCCTTTTGTGAATATTTCGCAGACAGCCACTTATCAGCAAGATAATGCTAAATGCCATTCGTTAAGAAAAATACAAAATTGTTCGAAGGTAATGGGATTCAGGATTTGGAATGAGTCGGGAAGAGTCTGACCCGAATCCAATTGAAAATTGTCAGCGCAGCATAAAATGAAAAATAATCCTCAACATGCAGTATCTTGCTCAAAACATGCATGGCAAAACATGGCATGAATGGAACATTCTCAGCATGAATGCCAACTGCTTCTGAAATCAATGCCGCGAAGAATCTCAGGTGTTTTGAAGAACAATGGCCATTCAACAAAATAATACCGAGTTCTGCTATCTTTGGTGTATGACAATAAACACACAGAGAATATTTGGGATTTTCCATTAATCGCTATCAAAATTGACTTTAATTAAGCATTTTACTTTTAACAAACAACTTTCTTGATATTTTGCTGGCAGGAAGTGAAACAATGAAAACAATCTAAAATCATGAAAATGGTAGGCCTACAGCCATGAATTTAAAAATGGACTGAGTCGACAAATTGTGATGAAATGCATCATATCACATCTAGAATTGTTCTCAAGAATTCAAGAATTTCTAACACTAAATTTGGCTGCTATTAAAAAGTTCCCTACAAATTAGTAATTATTATTCGATAAATTCATATTTCATGCTTAATTTACAAATCATCATAAACTTTTCTCCACGTCTGTAGGGTAGAGCTGGGGTCAGCGAAAGGATGTTTAGCTTAATGAACGATCGCTATTGCATAATGTGTGTATCTCCTATATAAGCCTCCTATATATTATCATATTTTTCAATGACATTTCTCTGATTATTGGATTATTAGATTTATTGGAACTGTCACATTGGCTGGCATCTAAGAATTTTATTTTTCTATATTATTTAATTTTGAGTGTCCCTTGGTCTCCAGTCATCTTGCATATTTTGGAGTCTCTCCTCATTTCACATTCCTGTCATTCTCTGTCTATCCAGAGAGAACTGAAGCATTCCTTGAGACTCCCTTGTTGATTTTATTTACATTTTTCTATTCGTTTTTTCCTCGTCAATAATTTAATCTTCGTTTTATTATTTTCTGCAAGAGCACGTTTTCTATTTCGTCTAGGGATGTCCTTCTGATCTTTGTACACTACATTGTGACGTCATTCTGATTTATCCATGATTCTGATTCGAACTTTATTTACCAACTGTGCCTCGGTATGTTCATCACGGCCATGCTCCACCTGAAGAGAGAACGCGGAAGCGCTTGGTGTTTACCAAATGCAGTCATAGATAACTACTCTGACGATAATTTGTCTTCACAAGATCATTGGGGTTCCATCTTCCTTCAAAAATCCAAGCAATGATTATATTTGTAAACTCACCCATTTGGCGCACTTACAGCAGAAATTTGGGGCAAAAAGATGAAAAAAATCCTAAAAAGAGTTATTTTTTCTCATCCTGTACTAATGTATTTAAACTATAAAAAATCTCTACGTTAACACAAATCTCCTAGAAATACGTATTCGAGAGTGCGATTGTCCAGATACCAAAACTTCTTCCTCATAGTTATGCCTTCAGCATAACTTTCATTTCCTTTTGGCATCAGAGTAATCTACTACATGGTGTAAACTGTATATGCTAAATTCAATTTATCACCAACTGACGAACAAATCCAACAAAATCCGATTAAGAAAAGGACTCTGATGATTTCTTTAATGAGAATGATCCAAAAGGTTCTGATTGGTTATAATGTATCTATTGCCACTTTTTGATATGCGTTCATTGCAACAACTCGGCAGATAGCCATCTCCAGTCTTGTAAATGACTCACATGTAAATTCACATTGATAATCGAACAGCGTTTTTGGTATTTACTCAATCGATTCGAAAATTCGAATATTTTTATCACAAGTTGCATCCTATGAATTAAAAGTTGGGTTGCTTACATAATCGAAGCCTGTTTTTAGCGGCATATAGTGCATTTGTGAAGCAACTTGCAGTTCATGTGGAACTTCACTGTTCTGGTGTATCGACTTGCTTCAGCTTTTTGATGAAAGCTATCAAAAACTGGTGAAAGTTACCCCGTTTTGCGATACTATGCACGTTGCTTACTTGTATGTCAACCTTTCCGCTGAGATTTTCAGCTTGCTTGTTTCACAAAATTTGCAGTACAAAAACTGAAAAAATGTATCCTCATTTATCAATAGAATTCCGAAAATGACTATATTTTCAGTGATATTTCAAAATTCAGATCAAATGCTCAATCTGCTTATTGTACGTAATTATTAATCTGCTGATATACGTACGTGTATTAATTAGTTAATCCATAATTATGATTATATGTGCTATGTTTTGCTATTATTATTTTTTATGTAATTATTCCTATTTATCTTTTCGGCATATGGCCTAGGGCCTTGGATACGGGATTACTTTGTAACATTGATTGTAACAAAACACTCCGTAAGAGAATCATGAGGATTATTTTCTTTTACGAAAATGAAATTGCAGAATCTGAAATTAGCCTGAGTCTTTGATCCACTCCACTGAATATTGCTTCTCGTTCAGTAATAAAGTAAGTAAGTAAGTATATCGTATATCTTCAGACGTAAATGGAAATCAGGCAAAGGATATGTGCAAGTCAAAAGGTTACAAATTGCGAACTCAGATATGTCTTCAAGATGAAAAACATGAAAAATAAGTCAATGTGAGTGTTGTTCTAGATCATTGTCACTCTTACGAAAAAAAATTTCTTTTACGAGTTGCACGGACTCATGGCTGAACAAATCTTCCAGGACGACATGAAGTTTGGGGACACATTAGATATAAAGGAAGGTTTACACTACTCAAAATTTTGCGCAGAAGTTTAGAGGCTTGATCTTCTTGATGTGATTTCAAGCTTGGGAAGAAACTGCATTGGCATTTGCTTGAATCTGCGCGATGCAATTTTACTTGTGTTCGAAATGTCTCTGCCATTTCAAACTAGACGTGAAGTTTACACTCAAAATTTTGAGCTCGTCAATTTGGTCAATGTCGGGGAACTGCTTGACCTAGAAATCCACATACGTTTACACTTTGCCAGATTCAGTGGAGGACCAACCGACGCTGACCATTTAATCATATTCATGTGCTCTATAGTAATGGTGACGTGAGGATCATATCCAACCAAAACAGGGACTAATGAAGGTGCAGTCATCAACATGCGAGTATTTAATAATTCTGGTGTTGCTATCTCACGATTTCTTTCGTAGAGCCTGCAAAAAAGCGCCGAGTACTGACCCTTGTGGGACGCCGGACTTACCAGATAATGGGTTGTTGGTGGAATTGGATACACGTATCTTTACCATCATTCTGTCTACGACCATTGAGGTAATTGGCAATCCATTCGACAAAAGAAGGAAGAAAATCATTTTCACCCAACCTTCTGATTATTTCATCATCATAGTTGGTCAAATGCCGTTGAGAAATAAGTACCGTATAGAATTGTATATATAGATTCTAACCTTTGAAAAATACCATCGTCATAGATGGGTTTATAGTTATCATCGCTGATACATACCTGAAGAAATGTGTCAACATCAAATTTTAACGTCACATGAACCGTTCCTGATGTTGTAAAGAACAGAGGATCCCGAAAGTCATCTGAGGCCTTGTTTATAAAAAGCTTCCCAACAGATAGAACTTTCAACGGAAGCAAAGGCCTTGACCTTCCAAATTTTCAATGCTTCAATGTCTCCACTTATCAATGTTATTACGATGTTCTACATTGCAGCATAGCTTTACGATTTTTTAGTGAGTCTCACTTTGTCCTATATCTTATTCTGTTATTTCAAATTTCAATTACCCTTGTAATCCAGTCATCATAACATCCTTGACAAGGCAAGATGCGAAAATTTGGGTAAGTTATTTGTTTCACTTTATCTTATTAAGGACGAAAGGGCTCCTGGGCTAAACATTGACATCTGAAATTGAACTGTTAAGTTTGATTTTTTAGATTGGATCTAATAAAAATCTCTTGCATCTAATAAAATACAAATTATTTTTTTTCCAGAGGAAATTTTTTGAAATTACGTTTGGAGAGCTTAATAATTCACATTTGCTCCCTACATGATTTTCATGCTTTAGTAGTTTGCTTAGCAATGAGAAAATGATTGAGACAAAATTGCCGGCCCGGGCCTGCATCCTCCAAAATATTAGGCCCGGGTGCGGCCCCGATTAATTTTGTATCTAGGCCCGGGTGAGAAATGTAATCGTTTTACGCACTTGACCATTCTTAATGAAGATATCAACTACGTTAGTGGAGTGCAATCGCCTAAAGAATCATTTTGAAAATATATTTGTTGCTTAAATGCTTTACGAACAATGTACTCCTACCATCTGTGACTAAATTGATAGCTGTTGAGCAGTAAAATAAATCTTTAGACATTTAGTGAATTTTAATTTGTTGTTTTTCACATGTTGTACATGTATAACACGCTTGTCTTTCACAAAAAAATTGGATTTTATTTGATATGCCGATAGTTGTCATTGTTGTAAGTTATATTTGTGTTAAAAGGTTGAAAACAAATTGCAGTGAAGACAAAAACCTATTTGGAAAATGAGGTCATTAAATCAAAAGTTGAACTAGATAGATATTCAATCGACTCCTTTGACCAAAATTCCACAGACATATTACTTGGTAATCGTCTATCGATTGTTGCTTCTGGTTGAGAAAGAATGCTTATGACTAATACGTCGCATGCCGGCACTTATTTCACACTATTGTTTAAGATCCAAGTTGATGAGCCACCATTTGAAAATGATCAAGAAGGTATTTCTAATTTCAGACATCATACACATGTACATCGGTCCGGGTACTAGATATTTCCGGCCCGGCCCGGGTGCTAACAGAATATTTGAGATCCGGGCCCAAGCCCCGGGCCGGCTTCCAGTTGTGGTCATGTGGATCTTTTACAACACCAATTTACTGCCGTTTAAACGTTCCAACCACAAGCGTGAAGTTGGTTAAAATGAAAATGGATAGCAACTTAAAAACTGCGTTTTTAGCGACTGAAGATGCGTTTATAGACAACGAAATGCTTATTTGAAGCTTTGCGATGTCAATGAGAAATAAAGTGTAAAAGCATCGCTAAAGATGTTATGCAATGAAGAAAATCATTTCTTTTGGGAATCTCGGAATCATTCATTCACTGCAGATAATCCTGTTCAGTGCTTGAATGCTTTTAAGGAAACAGTAAATATAGTAGGTACAGTGTCGACTCAAAAAAGTATCTGTATAAAAGATTCAGTTTTTTTGCGGAAATTGCGTTTAGATCTTATTGTGCTTCTTGGATGAAATTTCAAGTTTTTAGTTCCATTTTCATCGGTATGACTTCATGATTCATAAAATTTATGCTCCATTTCTTGAATCTGACTAGTAATGTGGAGCTATTTACATCTTTTACAGTTTATGAAGATCAGTGTCTTTGATTCTGTTATTTTGCTCTTCCAGTAGCAGGTAGTTTGTGATATGATCACACCAAAGATTCAGAAAATACTCACATGAGAAGGTAGAGCATTAGAACAATAGTAGCAACCCATCGAATTGCTAGTTTAGCAAATATCACTTCTCCAAGGCTGTTATGACACGCAAGATCTGTAAAATACAATCATTCCTTTTGTATTGTTATCATGATCAGTCAATTACGCGGAAATTTCTTCAAAACTGCAAAAAATTTGAATATCTCACATTTCGTAGCAATGCCCAATTGTGTTCAACTCGAGTTCATTTCATAAAATCGAAACTGTATACACATTGGGAATTTAGTTAATGCCGAGTTTCTACTCTACCTAACTTACTTACTCTATACTCTAAGTACATGTACTACCTACAGTTTTTTTTAAATTTCATGGGAGATTTCAGTCTCAATTGAAATTCGTAAATACTATTTCTCGCATTCCAAATGCAGTGAAGCCTCCCTCCCTTCCAGACCACTTTGCGTCTTCCCGTGAAAGCATGGGTAATCTAACCTCTACAATTGGACCTGGATCCACCTGAAAAGTGTTCTAAGACGCTAAAAAACTCTATTTATACGAACAACTTACATCTTCTAATATCATCCATCTGCATGCTGAATATAGAATATTGATTTGAAGTTTTAAATACGGACGCGAACGAGTAGCAGCTTCTTCTCGTTAAAAAATCTCCTAGAGTTATTTGTTGAGCACCAAAGGGGCCGATTTCATGCTTTATCTCAACTGCTGCCACCAAAGTAGCTCTGGAATACGTGGAGAAGCTGAATAGCTATTCATCTTCTACTGACTTAAACTACTCAACGGCCTCACTTCATAAATTCGAGAAAATGACAAGTTAAACAGACATTAGCAAAGCTGACTGGTAAATGATTACCTGAAACATATTTCTATCTAACAGATGTCAATGCAGCATTCAGCACTACGAAATGACTACTGATACATTGTCTTTGTGAAAGTGTAAGACATAATAAATGCGTCACACAGTGGATCCATGTTGAAAAATAATCAACCTGGCTCTTTATTCTTTCAGTTTTAAAATGTGAAAGTCATATAAAGTAAAATATTGATGTATGTTGTAAGTAATACGTGCGTATCAGAAATTAAAAAGTGTATTAAATATTTAATATTTTGACTACCTTTTTAATACATGTTAACCATTGTTGGCCTACTTATTCTGGCTTCCTCATATTTCCTTCTTCATTCCGTTCATCACTTTTGTCATGTGATTTCTTGCTTTTAAACGAGCTGGTTGAATCAGTGATTTATAGTAATTTAGTGAAGTGCTTACCTGATGTCATCCGAACATAGCCGTGTCCATTTGATGAACAGTCGTTATGTATATCATTTGGTCTAATATAGAAATAAACATCTTCAGATGATGCCATAGTTTTGACAGATGAAAACAGTGTGCCTGATGTTCTATCAAGTAGAGACAATCTCCAAGGAAATGACTTAACAAGTCTGTCACTTGAAAACCATTTTAAAGCTTTGATTGCTCCATCTTCTTCATGGACACTGAATACTAGTTTCACATTGATTTGTCTTGATCTGTTAAGCAGTTGAAATTCTATCTTTTCAAAAATATATTCTGAAGAATCCACCAGCGGGGATTTGAAAGTGTCATTGCTTATGTCAGCATCTGCTGATGACCATTGTATTAAACTATAGAAAAAAATATCATGAAGAAGTTCAAGCGGATTTGGTAGTGAAGTAGCCAAGGTACGCAAAAGTAACAGTCGTTCACTTGAAGGCCTATAAATTGGTCCCGACCAAATGCCAAGTAGCGACTGCTGGCAGACTCACAGCAGCTTGCATGACCCATTCGAATGGAATAAAATACCAATAGCCTCCTTGACAGAGGCGCGAGCGATACAAAAATAACTGGGCAGCAGATCAGGGTTTTCGGGTAAAATTTCATCATTGCAGATGTTTGACGTTGGATTTGCTGGACAAATGATTAGAGCTAGAACGATGGCTATATGAACTCGCAGATGCATATCAATAGAGCATGAGCTCGTCAAAGTAATCAGAGAAGAATATAGGAATAATTCATCTCAATGAAAAGTTTCAAATATGCGCATGCTCAACAAAAAAGACTTGGTCGCCGTTGGAGATTGAAAATAATTACGTGTGATGTTTGTTCTTGCACCAATTCAAGAGTTCACGTTAAATAAAGGGTAATTAAAGCTGTAAAGAAATTGTCCCTCATTCTCTTGTGCAGCATTAAATACATTTTCAGGAGTTATTGTTGAACAGCATAATAATCTTCCATGAACTTACTTCATTTGAAAAGGAACCAAGTTGTAACCTTAGTGATTTTTCTTGAGAGATACAGATCCATGAGACTTTAAATTGTAATAATCAAAATAAGCGAGATTCAATTGCATAGGCACTGTCCTCAGAATAAAAGCTACATAGAGTAAGTGTTCAGTCGGTAGAATGCCGACTCAAATTAATGTCAGCATACAGTGAAAATTTTCATATCAACAGATTCAGTGTTTTGCACTGAATTACTGAATTACGTTCATAAAATATTTGACAAGCAATTTGACCACATCTAGATAGTAGAAGGCAACTTTTTCCGTTGGTTATTCTCTTTCATTCTGAAATCAAAATTTAACCTATTTCGACGCAATCTGACGATTGATAGCTTTATCGAAGAAAGACAGCAAGAACGCTACGAAGTGAGTTCGCGAACAGCAGTGATGACGTGACGTTGATTTGGGATGCATAGAGTAAGTATATTAGGTAGAGTGGTAACTCAGCATTTATTAAATCCCCAATGTGTATGCACTTTCGATTTTATTAAATGAACTCGAGGTGAATACTGTTGGGTATTGCTACCAAATGTCAGATACGTAAATTTTAGAAGTTTTGAAGAAATTACCACGGAATTGACTGAACATGATAGTAAATACAGAAGGAATGATTGTATTTTACATATGTTGCGTGTCATAACAGCCTTGGAGAGGTGATATTTGTTAAACTAGCAATTCGATGGGTTGCTATTACTTTCATGCTCAACCTCAAGAATGCATTTTCTTAAGTGTGATCAAATAATTTGTTTTTAATTGTTTCATTCTCATTTGCTTCAAATCTGATGTTTTGCTATCATCCCGTCGTTTTGTGTAATCGTTAAAGAGGAATTAAAATACCAACGTGATCGTCGTTTTCTTGTCCATCGTTTGGTGTCATCGTCCTACAGTGAATCGGCTTAATTCGTGCTCTGGGGACATTTTTGTGCTACTCAAATTTTTATGTCAGTCTGCGCATGCGCAGAAACTCTGCTGTTGAACACAAGTCCACCCTTTCACGTTGTCCTTCTATCCGATTCTCGGAATACTTTGCATCTGTAACCAGGTCTCGCTATTGAGTGACCTACATACGGCGCAAGTGCATACGGCGCCTGCTTCATATTCTAGTTTTGCTGTTCGAATCCTTACCAACTCGATTCGTCTTTTCGAGTGTGACTGCATCCGACTTTGCTTTCTATCATCTGACCATGCCAACTCCTCCAACATCGCGCAGTTTACGATCTCAAATAGTGAGTTTTACGTTGGATGATATCAGAGCTATCGTTGATGAAGGCATAAAGAAGTTAAGTGTCTCTCTTGACTCTCTCAAGACACATGTCGATAGACAATCTGCTAGCATATCTTCCTTGAACACCAAGGTAGACGCAATTGAGAAAAAGACCACATATTTGAAAGGGCGATGTAATTTTCTGGAAAATGAAGTTACTGTATTGTACTAAAGAAATGATCGATTGGTGAGAGTAATATGTAAGTCCAAAAAAGACAAGTTTGTAATATTACGAAATGCCAAACGACTGAGTAGCATTAGTGGCAGAAGCAAAATGTTTATCAACCCAGATCGTACGCCATTCCAGCAGATGGACCACAAGCAGCTTCGCGAAGAGTTGCAAAGACGACGCGGCGCCGGGAAAACGTAGTCATTAGTAGAGGCAAAATTGTTCATCGTCAATCTGTTAGTCAAACTGCACAGAATTTTCACTATGGTTTTTAAAGACAGATGCTGATCCGAATAAAAGTTTGCCGTCTCTTTATCTTTCGAATGTTCGTTCGCTCAATAATAAAATTGATGAATTAATATGTCTATCATCTGCGATTTCTCCCGATGTTATAGCCTTCACCGAAACGTGGCTTACGAGTGCAGTGACTGATGCAGAAATGGCAATACCAAATTACGGACCCCCTTTTCGTTGTGACCGCCCAGGACGAAGAGGTGGAGGTGTTTGCCTATTTGTTAAAAATTCACTATCATCGAAAATCATCAATCCCGGAATATTTCCCAACTGTATTGAAGTCCTCTGGTTGAATTTCCCAAGATCGCATATCATCCTTCTGTTGCTCTATGTAACCTCCAAATCTTTTGCGTGAACAGTATGAGTCTATCAATCATTATATCGTTGAGAAATCGGAGGACCTTATGGATTCGTCTAATGACACTAAGCTAATCATTTGCGGCGATTTGAACCAGTTACAATGTGAACCGCTCATTCATACACTTGGTCTCCAACAAGTTGTGTCGATACCGACGAGACAAAATTCCATCTGAAATAAGATTCTTCTTGATAGTGCTCTCATCGAACTTTACAACGCTCCCACTACTTGTGAAAACCTTGGAAAATCCGATCATCGCGGTGTTTTTCTCGAAAGCGTTGGAGGACTCTCCCCATGTAAATCCATGCATAAAGTGTTTGACATGAGTCGCTACAATGTCGATGCAGTATTCAGATCCATATATGATTATCCGTGGCACACCTTGTACCGCAGTGGCATGAGTCTAGAGAACAAAACTGAACTGTTTTACTCCGTGCTATATCAAGCTATGTCCTTTCTTCCATATACTTTTGTTGAGATTCAGATACAGATCAGGCATGCATGATTCCAAAAGTAAAGAACTTGATAAATCTGCAATATAAAGCTTACAGAAATCGACAATTCCAATTATACGAATACTATAAGCACCTATCCCGGAAAGAAATCTCTAGGGCCAAAGAAAAGCGGAAAGAAAAGATAAAGTCATCTAAGCGGAACTTGTGGAAAGCTGCTGAACTTCTGAGTGGCTCAAAGATGGTGTCGAATAGTATTCTTAAGAAGATAATAGGAAACTTCGATTCCTTGTACGACGCTGAAGATACTATTAATGACTATTTTACCAGTAATTTCTCTGCTTCATGTCCTACTGAATTACGCGATAGTAGTAAGCCCGTGCCAAAATAAAGTCAAAAGTGTGCAACGATGAGTCATCATGCTGACTCAGCCCCCCCCCCTCTGGAAGGAAGAAGGGAGAAGCCAAGGATGTGATGGAGGAATGGGTCCGAGAGGAAGAAACTGTTCCCTACCACCCCCCTCCTAAAGAAGGAAGGAGTTTTCCAGCAAGGGTAGGAATCTAGAAAGGAAGGAGTTTTCCAGCAAGGGTAGGAATCTAGGAAGGAAGGAGTTTTCCAGCAAGGGTAGGAATGTGGGAAGGATAGAGTGAGAAAAGGTAGGTTTTGGTGGTTTTGGGATGAGAAAGGTCAGAATTCGGCATGAAGGAGGTCTCGGATGGAAAATTGGAGTTCAGATTCGGAATCTACGTGAAAGTTTGGGTTGGAAAGGATGGAAGAAGGAGGAGTTTTCCTGTGAGGCAAGGGTAGGAATCTCTGAAAACGGCAGAGTTAGAAAAAGGCGGGTTTTGATGGTTTGGGGATGAGAAAGGCCGTTTTTCGAGCAGAAGGAGTGCTCGGATGGGAGAACGTAGGCCAGATTCGGAGTCTACGTGAAATTTTGGGTTAGGAAGGTTGTTTCCAGCGAAATCGGAGAGAAAAAGTTCTGACACCCCCCCCTCCTGTCAGACTTCCAACTTTGGTTCTAGAGATCGTAGAAAGTCGTGTGATTGCTCCTTTGAAAGCTAAGAGTGAGAAAAATGCAGTGGAAAGCTCAGTTTGGTCCTATCTTCCTGGGTTTAGAGAGGAAAATGGTAGGAAAACGCCAGAGTTAGAAAAGGCAGGTTTTGGTCGTTTTGGGATGAGAAAGTCCATATTTCGGCATGAATGAGTGGTTGGATGGGAAAACGGAGAGCAAATTCGGACTTTTTGGCCAATTTTGGGTCTAGGGACTTGTTTCCAGCTCAATCGGAGAAAAAAAGTTCTGGACGAGACTTCCAACTTTGGTTCTGGAGATCGTAGCAAGTCGTGTGATAGCTCCTTTGAAAGCTAAGAGTGAGAAAAATGCAGTGAAAAGCTCAGTTTGGTCCAATCTTCCTGGGTTTAGAGAGGAAAATGGCAGGAAAACGTCAGAGTTAGAAAAGGCAGGTTTTTTCAACTCGGCTTCTGGTCATCGTAGAGAGTCGAGGGATGCCTTAAATAAAAGGTGAGAGCGAGAAAACGTGACTGTCAAAATTTTAGGTCAATCGGAGCACTAGAACCGGAGACAGACGTGTTTTATTTTTTGGATGATGGATATTACGTCATCAGCTGATCGCCGCAAACTATATAAGTGGAGTCTCTACTTGTGGAAATCAGTTCTCCTCCCGACTGAGTTGGGGTAGGTGAACTCCGGAGCTCCGATGATAGCATCGGACATTCCAACTTAGAAAATTTCATTGCTGATATCAGCTAAGGTGTCAGACTTAAAGGTTCGCCAGGAGATGGCCTTCGTCTCCAGGCCATAAAAGACTCCAAAACTTTAAAGGCTTGTAACTTTGCTTCTGCAAGTCCTTTTAACTTGATTCAAAAAAGATTTGATCGCTACTGATCAGACCTATATTGACATATGAATATTGATAAAATTTCATAAGTAGCACTAAATGCTGAAAAATTTAAATTCATTACTTTTGGAGGTTTTCTGGGGTTTTTGACCCTGCTGAAGTCAATGAAGGCATGTATAAGTGTGTACAAGCCAGTCTTTCCATGATACAAGTGGCTTTTCACTGAAAGCGAGCATGACACGGAGAGTTTTGCTGTAATATTCCACTGACAGGGTGTTCCTTCGGGGCGGCGGATGATGCCGTAGTGATAAGTGTGGCAAGGGAGTGTGTCATATTTTAGACCGAAACCGCTAGGGCAACTCATGTTGGGCATTTGACACAGTTCTCAACGTAGCACTTTGAACGCCAATTGGCTGAGTCTTAGCTATCTTGTCATGGGTGGCATCTAAACATCTCCATTGCAAAACGCTTGTGAATCACGGCTTGCTATCAGGCCTTTGTGAAATCTCGTCTAGCCTCAGTAACTCAGGGTTGGTAATGTCTATCGTTTGTCATTGTAACTTCGTAAAAATGAGAGGGTTAGTGCAGGCATTGACGTCAAACCTTTTCGCGTCATAGGGTAACCAGTCTTTGTGTTGGGAGTTGGTGACTGAAAGCATGATGACTGCCGATGCCCATAAATGGTAAAACCGCTGTTGTCATGTCAAACGCATGGCCAAATAAGGAAGGTCTGAATCATGGCTTTGTGCTCACTGGGTATATAAACCGCGTCTTCTCTCACAACTTCATTTTATACTCCATCATGCAGACACCAAACACGCTAGTCAGCTCTCCTGACAAGCCTCGGTTGAAGCCGAGAAATTTATTTATAGCGTTTTCGCAGGTGGAAGAGCGAGAGAGATTGTGGAACTATCTTGCTCGAATTGGTTCATCGGCTGTTGATGATGATACCGATTCAACAGAGTGGGGGTATATACTGCCCTCTGACAGTCGGGTGGTAGTAGAGAAGGTCGATGCCGCTGACATAGAGAGATTAAGAGTCTCTCTCAGCAGGATCGGCCAGTCCCGCTCAAGTTAGATGATAGTCTTTTTTAAAAACATAAGATCAGCTTTCATACATGCAACACATTCTTTCATCACCCTTCTTCGGGAACGCCCCATGAACACTCTTAAGGGCTACCTTCTAATGCAGCTGGAGCGGTCCCAAGCCCGCCGCATATCTTCGAATATGGAATGCAGAGGGGAAGAATAAATGATGAAATGGAATGAAATGGAGGCCACCCTTGCACCACATGCAACACACCAGACTTCTCTCTTCAGTAGTGAACAAGCTCTTGTGAACGTAGTCAGAAAGTTTATCATGTTTTACAAAAGTTTTTACTGCAACACAGGTTGATAAAGTGATAATGTAGTCTTCATCTAAATTAGAATCATTCTGATTGGCTGTTGATGGACTCATTGTTAAATAACTATATAAGTGAAACGACTGCAGCACTTCTCGTTCACGTTATACGAAGTAGCAGACTAACATGTCAAACTCTCAAGCATTGGAAATATTTAGCCAAATTTTTGAAGTCATTGACGAGTGGGATCAAGACAAATGTGAACAGGAGGAGGAGTCCCGCAAGAAAGTCGTCGTCATTGAAAAAATTGTGTGGGCTGATGGTGAATTCACACCAAAAACGACGTGTGTGAGAAAAGTGCCAGGTGCTCCCAAGCGCCCAAAACATTTTACAATCTATCCAAATTTAAAAGTGATCCCTCTCAACTTTGAGTTAAAAATAAACCTACATGCTGCATGTCTTTGTTTTGCAATGTATTCATCTAGAAATAGAAATAAATGGAGGAATTTAGATATGGGGTTAGGTTGATAACGTTGCTTCAATTGATTCACCTAAAATCATGTTTCATATGTTGAATGATTTCTAGTAACTATGTTAAGTGTCTAAATGATAGGATATCTTATTCTAACAATAGCTCCCAATCGACTATATGCTTACTCAATGATTATTTCGAAGCCATGTAGTTTATATAAAGAAAAAACAACACTGTCATGATACACATTTATTAAAAAGAAATAAAGGCAATACACTTTGTAATAAGACGGTACATTACGTCTACCAAGTCAAACTCTTCTTGATTGCGGGGCTGACTAGAAGGAGAGAAGAGGTCTAGCCAGCTCCGGAGAGTCTCAACACACCGCTCCATCATAACGTCCTTTGGAGACACACTCAGGAACGCAGCCCTGATTGCATCAGTACTTTCCTCTTCATTGATCGCTATTGCATCGTCGGAAATGATGATGATTTCCTCATCCAACTGTAGCGGCTCGACCTCACCATCGTAAATAGTTTTCATTTGCCTCTTGCGTGGGGAATTGGGCATGAGTAGGGCATAGGTATTCGGTGGTGTATCCATTTTTGTGATATTTTGAGGAAGTCGTCATTGCACCGCAGTTATATAGATTCTCTCTCCCTGCTTCACGCTCTCTCATTGGACGACAGCCATTTATCAATCACAATGCATCATTCTCATATATAAAGAAGAGTGTCTTGCTTTTCACTATCATAGCCATGTCCGACACAGAGGAAACATTCACACCTCTTGCTAGCTCAACTCCTACGAAGAAGGAAGTTGAGAGAAAGTTTCAACAAAAAGAGGAAGAGGAAGAGAGACAAATGATTGAAGGCTGCAAGCACCTCACTCTACAAACGGTTGAGAGTGAGCCTTTCTTAAACGAGGCTGACTTTCAGGAGTGAAAAGCTTTGATGAGACCAGAGAATGCCCCAAACGGTCTTTATGAGACCACGGCCTTAACGGCCACCTAATCAAGAAAGAAAAGACACTGACTGCGCCACACGCAACATTAATGATTTGATGTTATCTGACGAAAATAAAGTGTTAAGACAGTACGACCACCAATGAATTGAATAGGATTACCACTATCATCATGGATACCAAATTTGCAATGGGATAATCGTGATACATTGACTGGAATGTATACCTTGTTCAGGAACTCCCTGTGCATGGTCACACCAAAGTCGCCACTGTCAATAGGAATATATCTTAAAAGGGGAACCATTTGACCACCAACTTGTGTTGAATGGATAAAGTTAGTATAAATGTAAAAGTGATTGATATTCATATCGAGCAAGGATGTTGAGCCACAGTACTTCTCGTCGTAGAATATGTCACGTTTGAATCCTAAAATCTTTGTTAACTCTTTTGAAATGTGAATGACCGTTTTACCATGTACACTGATACAGAATGTATTTTCTTTAGGATCATAGTCAAAATGATATGAGTGTAGATTTGATACACCCTTGTTCAAGTATGTACAAACATCATAGCCATTGCTATAATGCTGTGGAGGTATCGGTAATTTTTCATTTGGCTTCCATGTAAGACTGGGACGCAACACAGGGTCTGTGCGTTTGAAATAAAGGACCATTCGGCAATCGAATTGCTGTTCAGATGTTATTTTCACATTCCCCCATTCATGGTGTGACCATAAGACGTATGTATTCAAAGAGAGCAAATCGCGAAATTTAGAATTGATGTGAACAAATCCAATGTGTGAATGCTCATAATCATTTCGGAAATCAATCCTTGTTTCATTGTGTACTCGAGTGATGGACATAGATAATCCATTTATTTCATTTACCTGTTTGATCAAGTCATCAACAGTACCAGATTTAAAAAGCACAAAGCGCTCATGCATGCGATCAAGGGGAAGAAGGGTAATATTAAATTTTTTCCTGTGCCAATGTGGATATTTCTTAATCTGCTTTGATACTTTCATGGACACTTGAGCTCTCAAAGGGAAGGCACCGCCTTCTTTTACTTCTGCAAATTTTGTGATAGGTAGAAAGAAACGTGATTTAAGATTCAATATCTTTTGCAGAGGTCTACTCACATAAAATCCATGGAAAATAGTAGTCGGTCTCATGTAGAGTGTAACTTTATGTAGATTTGGATCCATCTGCCAGAACCATAGATCCTTTGCCAAATCATTCATAACATTCAATAGGCGTTGAATTTTCATATAATAGTATGATTGCTCTAAACGATGACGGAATGATGGATTTGTAGGTTGTTTCCATTTCAGGGGTGAAGCATTTTTAGCAATGGGTATGTCTGTATCTGCAGTGATAGTTAAAGTAGGGCCATTTACAATCTCATCAACAGCTCGCTTTCCCCGACGGGTGTTTACTGTAGGAATAGAATTCCACTCTGCTGCATGCTCATTCAAGTTGTAGGTATGTACTTTATCATTTCGCTCTAGTTTTGGAAAGTACAAGTCTTGATTCGTTGCAGTGCCTAATGTAATCTCTTCATTTTGCAATGGTTCTTATATTATTCACATAGCTCAAATCTTGCAGGGCTACTTCCAAATCACCATTTAAGTCAATCGGCTGTGTTAAATCAGTCTCAAACTCGGCAGCTGTATTTTCATATCGCTCAGGTTGAGCATTACTGGGAAACACTGCGGTAAACTCCATGTTAAAGTATCAACATAAACCGTCGTTTGCTTAGGCGCTATGTCGCATGACATAACGAACTGCTGCTTTCAATCTGTTCACAGTAGGCACTTTCTGTCGTCCTAGGAATTTGGTTGAGAGTGATTGCCCTTTCACATAATGTACTCCCTCAGTATGTTTGTACCGCTTTCTTTCATATTGCGATAGTTGATACAACCAAATATTTCTTGATATCTTGGTCTTCTACGTTTAAAATCTGCAAGGGTATGAAATATTTCACGTTTCATTGATGAGCTCACACGACAGCTATTTTTTAATTCCATTGCAATGCGACGTACAGGATTGATCAAATCTATGCCGCCTACAGGCGATCTCTTAAAGCCATAATCTGTTAACACCATTTCCCACGCATGAACCATTCCCTGACGTAAAATCTGAAGTTTGTAAGCATGATTTTGCCAAGGATCGGCTATGCCGGAAAGAATTACATCTTCAATAGGTCTTGTTGCATGAGTAGGTGATTTGATGAGACGAACTGCATCATCTAATCCTCGTCCCGCTAATGTCACTATTGCAAATGATAATATGATGATGAATCTTAACATGACTTCGTCCATTTCTTATGAATGCTTTGCTTAAACGAGAAGACTAAGCAAAAGTTTTGCTATGTCTAAAACTAACCATGATTGCCAAGCTCTCTTCTCAGTGTCACGTCACATGGAAGGCTCGACGCATTACCTTTTACGATACTCATCGACAAGTTAAAATAAGTTTATCGCCTTTTCAAATGGATAACCTCCACGATGCTTTACATATCATGCATCATCCAATGGACTATATCCCTCTAGGTGGGCGTCTATTCATTATTCGACGAGATTTCATTGCTCTTCATGATCAATATGGTGTTATACATTTTACATCCTCAAGTTGGAACAAGTATAGAGAATGTATACATCCTCGCATAATGACCTACCTTCAATAAACCAACACTCATAAGCATGAGTGTGACAGGTGAACAATGTCTTCTTATCTTTACCTATTCATGTTTGATGACTAAATACAACATATTCAATCACATCATCTACTTTTCCATTGAAATATAATAAAGAAAACAAATTTTAATCATACATATTTATTGAAGGCTTTTATAAAAGTTACGAATCCGCTTTTCATTGACAAGGGAATCATGTGAAAAATGTCTACAAATGCCATGTAAAGAGTCATAATGTAGTCGTTGCAGTACAAAGTAGAGGGCATATGCTCCACATGTTGAAGACAAGGGATGTTGATAGGCCAAAGCAATGCAAATCCATTTTCGTGAATGACGGTTCATGAAGCGTGTAACATAATCACAGTTTGGTAAGGCCAATGAATCAAAGATTTCACCTCAATAGTTTTTATCAATAAACAAAACTTTGCAGTGTTTGCCGGGTAAGTGTGCTGTATCAGTATTCATGATAATGAATGAGGGTGGTTTTGGCAAAACTGTGGGCATATTATTAATGGAAAACACACCTCGAAATGCTGCAACAGTACGTTCATCATCATGTTCTCGAATGGCTCTCTCTAGCTCTCCATCAGATAACCAACTCATTAACTTGTATAAGAAGCGGAAACGTCACGTAGCCTGTTAATGCGAATGGTGGAATCGAACACAGCATAGATGAGTACATTGACTGTTTTCGTCAAATCTTTTTCAAAAAAGAATTCTAGTTTAAGACCCTTCGTGGCAGTGCCCGGACGATAAGAAGCACCTGCTTCATTGTTTGCTGTCAAATCAAATGCATAAAGCGTATAGCCTTTAGCAAACTCATCATAGGTGAAACCATTGGTGTCATCAGTATTCCAGTATTTAAATGTCTCCATAGTATTTTGATATGAGCGAGAATAATGGCCATTAGCGAAGTCTGGGCAAAAAGGAGTACCAGGAATGCAATCAGTATCGCGATACAATCCGATTTGATTTAAACCAAAGTGTTCAAAGTTGAGGGGATTCTTCGATATATTACCATTGTATGCATCATTTGCAATCAATCCTACAATGATCATTTTTGGAGATTGTATAGGAAACAAACTATCTTTAACAAAGCTCTTTTGCGCACGAGGAATGTAGAAACTATGGATCTCAGTGTGATTTGCATCATAAAGAGCATCATACTTCTTCAAACCCATCTCGTGACTATTAATCACCGAAGGATTCACTGTCATTCGTCACACATAAAGTCTAACACTGTCAAACACAATCTTAAATTCAGTCTTTGCTCCAAAAAGTATTCAATACAAATTTAGGATCGTTCGGCAAGAGATGAACTCGCATGTTTACTTTTGACATTAAGAAACGTGATTGACGGAAAAAGTTCAAGTATAGAGGACCATATAATTGACACACCCTACTTTCTGCAGTCCACTTTTCACGAGTGACAAATCCCTTGTTTTTGTCACTATCAAATTAACCAGCTTTATCTTTACACCAACCCATAACAGCCATGTGACTCTTTTGTGCTTGTGGCTGGAACTGCATGACTGTCGAAAAATAACCGAGATAGGGATAACTGTGTTGACTACCTTCAACCCGAGTTTCACCAATGGTCAATGATACATCCTTGAAGAGCGTTGCTATTGCCAAGTTATTGACGGCTACTTTGTCCATGTCGTCAAGGTTTGTACCTTCCTTATTTACTATCTTAAACTTAACAGGTAGATTGATGTCATTTACATCGATAAACTCAGCATCATTTCCTGGTATTAAAAACTCAATGACACCACCGGAATCGATACTTGTCTGTGGATAACGAATGGATACATAATTTCCAATGATATCCGTCTGCATAGGTGTTCTATCAAATAAGCAAAGGGATGAGGTTTTACATTCCATAATTAAAACAGTCAGCGTCGTCTGCGCTTGCTAGGAGGGATACGAAATGCTCTTCGCCTACGTTTGCCTGAAGTAGAGAGTGGATTGATATGACTGATGACAGACCTGACACCAGCCTTACCGACATTCTTCAAACGCTGTATTCCATAACGCCTTAGCGATTCACGAATTGGCAATCTTCCTGAAAGCGAATCACTTGCTACATCTGCTGCTAATCCTACAGCTTCCTTTAAAGCTGATTTTCCCACATTTGCGATAGTGGGGAGCATCATACCTTTGACAGCACCCAATAGACTACCCCCTTTTTGACGTCTCGATCCAGCATAAACGAGAAAGCCAGCTCCATGACTAGCATAGGAGGGGGGAGAATAAAACGTAGCAGTTTGATCCATAGGTATTTATTTATTTATATTTACACAATTCATTACTTTGCTTAGGAACGTTGACTAACACGATCAAGGTCAGAATGACGAATCCAACTGTTCATTGAATTTGGATAGCCAGCCCATTTCACCAGGCTCCACTTTTCCCCTTGTCGCATTTGGTGACGAAGTATCTTTTCAACCATGTAGTCATCATCTTCTTTGGTAATGGGCGTTATCTCATGACGATAAAACTCCCTTCAATCTCTTCACCATGATAATCACGAAGCTTGTAGGTAGTGGGCTTGAATTTCTTGTTAATCTCAGAGACAGTAAACATTTCTTCCGTCCAATTAGGAGGATATCCTTTCGCAAACACGCTTTTCACCTTGGAAATGCGAACTTTGTCACCAACCTGAATGTCACGTTCACCTTGTGATGGTTGCTTGCATTTAGCATTGATTTCACGGATTGTATCCACCATGTCTGGAGTCATGTCAGCAGGTTTGTGACCAATCATACGATGAACAGAATGATTGTAAGCGTGTACAGTATCTTGTAATACATCCGTCCACTTTTGTGTTACTTTTGCAGTGAAATAGCGCCATAGGCGAGTTTTCAGTGTACGATTAAAGCGTTCGACCACTGCAGCCTTGTATGCACTTTTCACACTAAATAGCTCCATGTTGTGTTCGCCAAATAAAGCACGTACATGTCTGTTTTCAAACTCTTTTCCTTGATCAGTCTGAATACGTGAGGGAATGCGTCCTTCACTGAAAATATTTTGAAAAGCCTCGGCCACTTCTTCACCACGCTTTGTCTTGAGTGGTTGAATCCAAGCATAACGGGAAAATAGGTCAATGACAGTTAGGAGAAAGCGATAGCCCTTATTCTTTTTAGCTAATAAAGAAACATCAGCCAAATCTGCTTGCCATTGTTCATCAATATCATGAACGATATAAGAACGGGTAGGATAACGTCTTCGAGCTTGTGTGTGCAATGTATATGCAGGTTGAGCTTTGAACCATCTTTTCACTTGTTTCTGTGAATAACCACTTGCTTGTGGCAACTCTTTCACTGAAGCTTAACCTGCATAATGCTTTGGGTTCTAGTAAATTGATTTCAGATGCTCATCCATCGTCTATTAAGAGGGATCGTCTATTTGCCTCAAAGTATCAGTCTTTCTCTCCACTAGGGTTTGTGTTTGTGTTTGAGACCTGCTTTTGCTACTTTTTTGAGCCGTCTTGTATGAAGCACTTTTGCAACATGTACTTAAGCAGTTTAATGACACACGAATGTTTGGCAACTCTGAACATGGAATGCAACATAGCTTCTTCATATTAGAAGTCTGTGATAGAATCAAATGATGGACAACGTGTTGAAGGTTTTGGCATACGCTTTGGCAACTTTTCGGGTGTTTTCAAAGTTTGCTTGATTCTCTATTTAGGTCTCTCTACACTTTGCGAATTTTTTCTTTCAATTGTTTCATTTCTTCTAAGGTAGAACTCTGCTTCATCAAACGATCATATAGATTTTTACTTTTTACAGCTTCTTGTTCATATTGCTGATTAAGTTGTGACATTTGATTTGCCCAAGGTTGATGAACACTCTGCATTGTAGTCAGATATATATATTCTTCCTGTGGAATAGCAATCATGCGTTGAAAACAACTCATAACAATTTATATATGATCATGGGTTTCTCAAAGAGATGACTGCGTAAGCGATAATCCTCAGGACACTCCCGGGTGAAGTCCAAAAATAAATAATTATAGGGCTTTTCCGTAGCAGCCTCAAATACTTCAATTAAGGCTTTTGACTTGCGAGGAAGAACTTGTCGAGATAGGAATTCAACTTGACTTTTATCACGAGGATTTTTAAAGATGATGTAGTAATGTGTGTTTAGACTTCGAGTCCGTGCTTCCTTTCCACTTGGAAAAAGATTTTGCATAATAAAAATGATAAAGCATGGTTTGTGATGAGCAGCCTTGGTAAACATAGCAGTTACTTCTTGTGAGTTCTTACTCTCATTAAGTAAATCATCAAGAATGATAATATCATAGGGTTGAATATCAGCAGTGCTGATAATCCCCGGTTGAACCAAGTAACCCTTACCAACCATTCACGATGAAAGTTATGTTGATAAATTCCATAGCACCAAACAACGCGATTCGGTATGCAGTCAAAAATCTCATTACGTCGCTCCAACAATTGCAGTGTTAAATGTGTCTTCCCACTATGAGAGGGTCCTGCGATACACATAGTGCGACTACAGCGTAAACGGAAATCCATGTTGATTTTGATGAAAAGTCACACCATTTAGCTTAGTATCTATCCATTAATGGCTTTATTCGCGAGAGCACCAGCTAATCCTCCCAAAGCAGGACCGGCAGCTGCCATGATGATAGGCGCTAAAAGTGGTAAGAAGCCACCGCGCTGTGATAATAGTTTGCGCTTTGTAGGAATTGATGTTTTTGGATTGCTCAAGGTGCGAAGAACTTTACCATGCCTGGCATTAGCTTTTTTGCTATTTAATGTCATATAACGCACTTTTCGTATTTCCGCACACATTTTACGAATGAAGGCATTGTTTGCCAGCTTCATTGCCTCACATCGATGAGATGGTTTTAATTTTAATAAGCGACGAAGAGTGAGACAGAATTTTTTGTTTGCATTTGATTGACACTTTTGTCTGCGCGAACGGTGAAATGAACGACGTCTAGCCATTTTTACAGGTGGATGTTAGAGTGTTCTTTGCTTAAACACGACAGCAGCGTCGAAACATCACCGACGTAAACGTAATGAAATAGAGGAAGACATTGAGTACAGCACTAGTAAAAAGCAATACACTGAGAACAGCCACAGTACCAGTAGGATAGTCAGAATCAGATACATGTGTGGGTAGCTGTAATGTATCATTCAGTGAGGTACTATAGTTAATGGAAACAGTTCAGCTGTGTCGTTCGCTGATATGTTATGAGCCAGACATGAACAATCTGTTTGTACGATGATGCTTGTAAAGTTTAACGCCTTTGCATCAATTGTGCTTAAGTGGAAAAGGCTTCCCATAAGCAACGTGTAGAATACATAACTCCAAGCAAGGTAATGAAAGAATACCATGATGTAACAGTGATGAAAGTGTATTCGTAAACTGCTTTGGTTTATAATTATAAGACAGCATATAGTCAACATCTTCACAGTTTGCGTGAATGATGATAGCATTACTCAAACGATGTATCATCTCTCTACAATCACTGGATGATAATAGTTTTTCCAACACAAGAATCCACTGCCCTATATAGTTATGTTTTCTCTTTTTAATGAGACGGTGATACACTGGTGTCATGGTCATAGATGACTGTTCTAAAATCGACAAGGATTGAATCAAAATCATTTATATACATTGACTGTTAAAATTATTTCTTGATCACAGATGGGGCACAACATTGTTTCCAAAGGTACATAGCACGTAGAACACATAACAGAATGACAACATGGTAAAAGAGAAGGGACCGTTCCCTTTTAAAACACTCAACGCAGTTCCGTTCACATAATAATTTAAACGTCTCTTCTTCCAAATTCATTCAGAAGTCACTTTTATTGGTACAGCTACTTGACAAATCAGTTGCAAATGCACTTTTTTCTTTTTCACTCCAGATCGCACCAGTTTCATCCTCCTATTTTCACTATCATAACATTGCAGCATGGAAAAATCCTCTATACATCTTCGATGCAAATGATGATTCATAGCATGCTCATCTAGATCCATTAGTCTTTCAACTAAAGCGTCAGCTTTAATATTTTCATTTACATTTGTAACACTTTCTATAGCTTTCAACGAATAACCAAGCTCTCTTGTTACAGACCATGAAGTTGGGAAACGAATGCAACTTTTCATCTTCAAATAATTTCATATGATGATGAGCGTCAGGATTGGACACTCAGTTGAATATGCTTGCTATGACTTATACACCTTTGACAGTATTGATGACTCAGTGTAATCTAATACTTTACTTTCACAAACGTGTGTTGTGGTAAAAACTATTTGACTACACTAACGCCTACATTTTATGACATTTGTGTTTCATAAAACGCCATGATCAAACTTTCTAACTACACATTACCCTGTGTTGCAATAAAACTTTTGTACAACATGATAAACTTTATACTTTCATTTCATCAATTTTTCACCCATCCTCTGAGTTATACGGGCTTGGAACCGTCATGAAAGCAAATGACTTTCAGGCCTCATTATGGGTAGCCTCGTAAACGCTCATAGATCATTCACGAAAAAAGGCAATGAAGCAGTGTGCTGTGTGTATGTGTGAGTGTGTATGTCTTCATGTTTTAAAGAAAGGATGCTCTTCACTCATATTTATGTTTAGGTCCAAATCATCTTCCCTCTTTTAGCATGTTGGATTGTCTTTGATGACTAACTATTGTTGCTTTCTTCACATAGTCAATCGTTTCTAGACAATCGGCAATCTTCCTTGGATCACCTGTCTTGATTGCCATGGAGTAGTACCTTTCTGACAACTCCATGATTGTATTCTTTTCTTTCTTTTGACGAATGATTAATTCAGCGTCTGTCTCACTCATGATGCAGGATCACTACACTGTAACAATGCTTAGTGAAAAGTGAATTTCTTTAAAGTGCTACCTCCTTATATCTTGTCGTAGGAAACCAGAGTCCTGGATGGCGAACTTTACTTTCACAAACGTGTGTCACAGTAAAACTTTTGTACAACTTGATAAACTTTCTGACTACACACACGAATAAAACTTCGATGATCAAACTCTACTTTCACAAACTTGTGTCACGGTAAAACTATTTCACTACACGAAACTTTGCTTTTGCAAACCATGATACACTTTCTGACTACGTTCAGAAGAGCTTGTTCACTAGCGAAGAGAGAAATGAGCTTGTGGTTGCGTATGGCGCATGAATGCCCCTTCCAATTCATTCCATTCATCATTTCGTCTCCGTGATAGAGACAGTTCTTAAAAGAACTCATGGCCCATTCTCGCATGTATGGCCAACTATCGGGAGACAAGTGCAATGGAGATTTTATGAGGTAACCTGTGGCAGATAGCTAAATGTCGCCCTGGCGGTCAGAGTAAAACGTTGAGACGAAGGGCAACCACTTGGAAACATGACGCAGAGAGGTTTCACAAGGATTGCCATTGCCAACGTCCCGTGCAGTACTCATCGCTACGGACTTCACCGCTGTCTCGAAAGGACGCCCACCAACAGGAAGTATGACACCAAAAATCTCCGTGACTTGTACCGTCAATGACTTGATACCCAGACACAATAACCGGTGGAGTTATTTACAAGATGTTGGCAAGTCGTTGCTTTGATCAGCTCGATAGCAAGCCGTGATTCACAAGCGTTTTGCAATGGAGATGTTTAGATGCCACCCATGACAAGATAGCTAAGACTCAGCCAATTGGCGTTCAAAGTGCTACGTTGAGAACTGCGTCAAATGCCCAACATGAGTTGCCCTAGCGGTTTCGGTCTAAAATATGACACACTCCCTTGCCACACTTATCACTACGGCATCATCCGCCGCCCCGAAGGAACACCCTGTCAGTGGAATATTACAGCAAAACTCTCCGTGTCATGCTCGCTTTCAGTGAAAAGCCACTTGTATCATGGAAAGACTGACTCGTACACACTTATACATGCCTTCATTGACTTCAGCAGGGTCAAAAACCCCAGAAAACCTCCAAAAGTAATGAATTTAAATTTTTCAGCATTTAGTGCTACTTATGAAATTTTATCAATATTCATATGTCAATATAGGTCTGATCAGTAGCGATCAAATCTTTTTTGAATCAAGTTAAAAGGACTTGCAGAAGCAAAGTTACAAGCCTTTAAAGTTTTGGAGTCTTTTATGGCCTGGAGACGAAGACCATCTCCTGGCGAACCTTTAAGTCTGACACCTTAGCTGATATCAGCAATGAAATTTTTTAAGTCGGTTTCTTACAGAAACCCGGAATTCGGAATGTCCGATGCTATCATCGGAGCTCCGGAGTTCACCTACCCCAACCCAGTCGGGAGGAGAACTGATTTCCACAAGTAGAGACTCCACTTATATAGTTTGTGGCGATCAGCTGATGACGTAATATCCATCATCCAAAAAATAAAACACGTCTGTCTCCGGTTCTAGTGCTCCGATTGACCTAAAATTTTGACAGTCAAGTTTCTCGCTCTCACCTTTCATTTAAAACATCCCTCGACTATCTACGATGACCAGAAGCCGGAGAAACTCTGTCGTTTTTTCAAAAGTTCCAAAATCTAGGAAAATGCGCAAACATTCGATTTTCAACATGCTTTCATTTGGAAAGGAACTTTCCACAGATCTGAAAAGATAGGATCCTAGAGAACAATGTGCGGTCTTGCCCGTAAAAGAAACCCGAGGTCTTCATTCACTTCCAATCGTCCGCTATTCATCGCCAAAGGTGGCCACAATTTTCATGAAAAAAATCCCGTGTAGAGACCCAGTGTGAAGAAAATTTTCAACTTTTTTTCTCCGATTTACCTGAAACCCACCCTATGGGTGGAGAATGTCACGCTGATTCCAAATCTGGACTCTGTTTTCCCGTCCGAGGCTTCGTTCACCCGCTAGAGCCATTTTCGTAAAAATTCTAAGTCTGTCGATTTTTCGCCAATTTCCAAACTTTTTAATGGCGTCCCACATCTAGACGAAGGCAGACATGAACAAGCCGTTTCTTCCACTGAATTTGTCTCACTCTTAGCTTTCAAATGAGCTATCACACCACTTTCTACGATCTCTAGAACCAAAGTTGGAAGTCTCGTCCAGAGGGGGGGTCTCGTTCAGAACTTTTTCTCTCCGATTGAGCTGGAAACAAGTCCCTAGACCCAAAATTGGCCAAAAAGTCCGAATTTGCTCTCCGTTTTCCCACCCGACCACTCATTCATGCCGAAATATGGACTTTCTCATCCCAAAACGACCAAAACCTGCCTTTTCTAACTCTGGCGTTTTCCTACCATTTTCCTCTCTAAACCCAGGAAGATAGGACCAAACTGAGCTTTTCACTGCATTTTTCTCACTCTTAGCTTTCAAAGGAGCTATCACACGACTTGCTACGATCTCCAGAACCAAAGTTGGAAGTCTCGTCCAGAACTTTTTTTCTCCGATTGAGCTGGAAACAAGTCCCGAGACCCAAAATTGGCCAAAAAGTCCGAATTTGCTCTCCGTTTTCCCATCCGACCACTCATTCATGCCGAAATATGGACTTTCTCATCCCAAAACGACCAAAACCTGCCTTTTCTAACTCTGGCGTTTTTCTACCATTTTCCTCTCTAAACCCAGGAAGATAGGACCAAACTGAGCTTTTCACTGCATTTTTCTCACTCTTAGCTTTCAAAGGAGCAATCACACGACTTTCTACGATCTCTAGAACCAAAGTTCGAAGTCTGATAGGAGGGGGGTGTCAGAACTTTTTCTCTCCGATTTCGCTGGAAACAACCTTTCTAACCCAAAATTTCACGTAGACTCCGAATCTGGCCTACGTTCTCCCATCCGAGCACTCCTTCTGCTCGAAAAACGGCCTTTCTCATCCCCAAACCACCAAAACCCGCCTTTTTCTAACTCTGCCGTTTTCAGAGATTCCTACCCTTACCTCACAGGAAAACTCCTCCTTCTTCCATCCTTTCCAACCCAAACTTTCACGTAGATTCCGAATCTGAACTCCAATTTTCCATCCGGGACCTCCTTCATGCCGAATTCTGACCTTTCTCATCCCAAAACCACCAAAACCTACCTTTTCTCACTCTATCCTTCCCACATTCCTACCCTTGCTGGAAAACTCCTTCCTTCCTAGATTCCTACCCTTGCTGGAAAACTCCTTCCTTCTAGAGGAGGGGGGTGGTAGGGAACAGTTTCTTCCTCTCGGAACCAATCCTCCATCACATCCTTGGCTTTCTCCCTTCTTTCTTCCAGAGGGGGGGCTGAGTCAGCATGATGACTCATCGTTGCACATTTTGGACTTTGTTTTGGCACGGGCTTACTACTCGCGATATTTCAAATGAAATTTATGATAAAGACGAGACCTTTGAAGAGAGGCCACAGTTTGAAACAGAACATCTCTCTAAATTGAATATTCATAAAACCACAGGAAGTGATGGCATTCCGATGTTCATCATCAGAGAATGTGCGCCTGTTATTGCTGCCCCTCTTGCACATCTCTTCGCTGTCAGTTTTGAGTCATTCAGCTTACCAAGTCATTGGAAACTGGCCGACATTGTCCCTGTTCCTAAACAGAAAGCCGAATCAGTAGAAGACTTAAGACCGATTTCGTTGTTGCCCGTCTTCGTCAAAATATTCGAGAAGATTATTCTTGATTGGACAAAGCCGAAGCTCCTAAAAGCGTATGACAAATCTGAGTTTGGTTTTCGCCCTCATTCCTCAACATTGCATGCACACATCAGAATTCACGACTATATTACAAAAGAACTTGATCAGCTCGATGTTGCTAGTGTCGGTGTTAATTCCTTGTCACACACCGCATTACTCAAAACCCTTATTTCGGCGGGTCTCCCAATAATCTTCATCAAATGGTGTATTGGTTTCTTGAATGACATATCGCAAAGAGTCTTGCTACATCGTGTCGTAAGCAGTACAAGTAGGATAACATCAGGAGTTCCACAAGGGTCAATTTTGCCGTATCTATTCGCTATCCATGTAAGCTCACTTGCACCGACTTCAAACAATTCCATAATCGTTAAATTCGCTGATGATTTGATTTATATACAATCTTACACTAAAACCTCAGATATTGTGAAAGAAAGAAATTGTGAAATTCGAAACTGCAGTGATTGGTGTAGTAATCATGGTTTATGTTTAAATAATGGCAAGACAAACATAATGCATATACTGAAAATCAAGGAAGTCCCATCGCCAGTAACCAATGTCAGCAGTAAGAAAACGGCGAACACTCGACCGGCGCGCCCCCCCCCTCTGGAACGACAGAGTGTCGTGGTCGGCCGCCGTGGTGCTTCGAGTCTGTTCCCCCCCTCTGGAACGACAGAGTGTCGTGGTGTGCCGGCCAGGTGGGTCCAGGTTCGCTGACGTCCCCCCCTCTGGAACGACAGAGTGTCGTGGTGGACTTGGGCGACCGCCAGGTTTTGTCTTGAGGCTATAGTGTGTGATGTTTTTCATGCAATCTGCTGAATGTTGGGTTGAAAATGGGCTGTTTCGAGTGGAAGCAGTGCTCGGATGTGAAAACGGAGGCCAGATTTGGATTCAGCGTGAAATTCTGCATCGGTATGGTGAGTTTCAAGTCAATCGGAGAGAAAAAGTTTCGCTGACGTCCCCCCCCCCCGGCACCGACCTTCCAACTTTGCTTCCAGTGGATGGATTTTGTCGTGCCATAGCTCGTTTGAAAGCTAAGAGTGAGACAAATTCAGTGAAAGAAACGGCTTGTTCATATCTGTCTTCGTTTAGATGTGAGACGCCATTTAAGATTTTGGGAGATTGTCGAAAAACGACAGAGTTATAATTTTTGAGATGGCTGTGGGCTGTAGAGCCAAAACGAAGCATCGGATGGGAAAACGGATTTCAGATTTGGATTCAGCGTCAAATTCTACATGGAAATGGTGTATTTCCAGTTCAATCGGAGCACTAGAACCGGAGATAGACGGATTTAAAGATTTGGATGATGGGTATTACGTCATCAGCTGATCGCCACACACTAAATAGGCTGGGAACCGACAGAAACTTGTCATTCATACGAGAGATTGTCAGAGGTAGGTCGTCTCTCTGAGCTCCGATGATAGCTTCGGACATTCCAAATTCCGAGTTTCTGTAAGAAACCGACTTAGAAAATTTCATTGCTGATATCAGCTAAGGCGTCAGACTTAGAGGTTAGCCAGGAGATGGCCTTCGTCTCCAGGCCATAAAAGACTCCAAATCTTTAAAGGCTTGTAACTTTGCTTCTACAAGTCCGTTTGACTTGATTCAAAAAAGGTTCGGTCACTATTGACCTGCCCTAACTGATAAACTACTTATAAAATTTCATAGGTAGTGCTAAAAAGTTGAAAAATTTAAATTCACTCGTTTTGGAGGTTTTCTGGGGTTTTCGACCTTGCTGAAGTCAATGAAAGCATTTTTACTGATGTCTGAGCCAGTCTTCTCATGGTATAAGCGGCTTTTCACTGAAAGCGAGCAAGACATGGAGCGTTTTGCTGTAATATTCCACTGACAGGGTGTTCCTTCGGGACGGCGGACGATGCCGTAGTGATAAGTGTGGCAAGGGAGTGTGTCATAGTTTAGACCGTAACCGCGGGGACAACTCATGTCTCATTGTCTCGTATTGGGCATTTGACACAGTTCTCAACGTAGCACTTTGAACGCCAATCGGTTGAGTCTTAGCTATCTTGTCATGGGTGGCATCTAAACATCTCCATTGCAAAACGCTGGTGAATCAAGCTCTCTACGGCTTGCTATCAAGCTGCTCAAAGTCTGTCCACCTCTTACCAACTCTGCAGGTTTTCATGTCTGAGCCAGTCTTCTCATGGTATAAGCGGCTTTTCACTGAAAGCGAGCAAGACATGGAGAGTTTTGCTGTAATATTCCACTGACAGGATGTTCCTTCGGGACGGCGGACGATGCCGTAGTGATAAGTGTGGCAAGGGAGTGTGTCATAGTTTAGACCGTAACCGCTGGGACAACTCATGTCTCATATTGGGCATTTGACACAGTTCTCAACGTTGCACTTTGAACGCCAATCGGTTGAGTCTTAGCTATCTTGTCATGGGTGGCCTCTAAACATCTCCATTGCAAAACGCTAGTGAATCAAGCTCTCTACGGCTTGCTATCAAGCTGATCAAAGCAATAACTTGGGATGTTTCCTCAAGGTTTTCAAGTATGCTGAGTTCAAATCTGCTATCAGATTTCAAATTTAACTAAGTCTAAGGCAGCTTTGAGGGGTTAGATCCCAGCTACTGTTCACTACCTTTGACTCGGCGTTGCTGTTACCACTTCGGGGCAGTGACAATGATGTCTTAAGCTGTAAATAGTGGGTATCGGGGAAGATCTCTCACTTCCCTAGTGATCAGTACAAGGCCTTCGGGCTGTCGACGGGATCGAGTGCCACTCACTACACTCAAATCTATCATTCCTCACTAAGTGTAAAAATCATTGTTTTCCGTTTTTCGCTTCAGAAATGCCGAAATACAATAATGTCAAGACCAGTTTCAAACTGTGTCAATGCCGGAAGGTATTCCGAGCTGACGCCTTCAAGAAGCACGCTTGCACTAGCAAGAAACAGATAGGGGTCGGTCGCTACTATTGCGGAGCCCACAAAATCAGTCGCTTAAGTGAGCGGTTGGAGGATTGGCACTCACAACACAGCGAGTGTCAAACAGGCGAAGTAGGCGAAGAAGAACGGAGTTCACTCTTCGCCACTGAGCTCCGTTCTTTGGAGCTACAATCCGCCAACGAGCAAGAATGGAGTTCACTCTTCACCACTGAGGCCAGTGAGCTACAATCCGCCATTGAAGCGATTGCCGCTGTATCCTCGCTTAGTAGCGAGAGCTCGCTGTCCAGCAGCGATAGTGAGGAGGAGGAGGAGGGAGAGCTACAGTCGTAACCTATCGAGGACGTCGTCCTCGATCGCGAGACCCCTACAGCAGTGACTGCGAACGGAATTGCAACACAATGTCGCAATTTTGTCAAGCGCCCGCCGGTGATCGCCGAACGGGATAAACTAAAGAAAGAGGTGGAGAAGTTGAAGGAGGAGGCCTTCTCATACAAGTCAAAGTATGAGGACCTAAAGAACGTGGCCGGAGAGATGAAGAAGGTGAAGGAGAGATTAAGCGAGCGGGATGGCGAGCTGGAGCAGGAGAGGCTCAAGACTCTCGAGGGGAAAGCCAGAGAAGAGGCTTTGCTAGCAGAGAGGGAAAGTAGGGAGAAGGAGATACGAAGGTTGAAGGAGGAAGTGGAGAGACTCCGTGTGCAGATGCCTAAGGTGGTCGAGACGAACCACGAGCTGCACCGTTCGACGCAGCTGGTGGATCGCGATCGAAGGGTGCGTTCCAGTCGTCTGCACATCCCTATTAGAAAGGGGGGAGTAGCAGAAACTCCTCTCTTGTACGAGCGTTGAAGAGGGGAGAAATGCTACTCTCGGGTGAAGAAAGGGGTGGAGTGTCTACACTTCACCTTCAATCATCGTGATCCGATCTCGAATTTCCTTTATGAGGAAGCGTCCGAGAAGATCTGCAAGTAAAAATGACTAAATTAAAATGTAAGATGATAACTCACTACTTCTTTCTTTACAGACATCCAAGAGAAACGACCACCCGCCCCATTGCCGGAGCCGCAGTCGAAACAGCAAGCCTGAGTCCCTATCAAACACCCCGAGAACGAACCACCGGCTCTCTTAAGGGCCACCATGGGGCAAGACATGATAGAACCTCCTCGCGGTTTGCCCTGGGCAGTCTTCGGACTGGCGAATACTATCATTAAGTTGAATCTGCTATCAGTCAACTTCAACGTTGCAAATGAAGTTCGGTGTAATACTTCCTTTCGACGGGCGTTCCTGTAAAGGGCGGCGGTGAAACTCGTAGCTATGTATACCGCAAGGGACATTCGGCAATGGTCAATCTTGTTAAACCTCTCTGCGTCATGTTTGCAAGTGATTGCCTCTGTCTCAACGTAGTATGCATTCGCGCCAGGGCGACATTTAGCAAACTGTCGAAGGTTGCCTTATAAATTATCCATTGCATACGTTATGAGAACCATGAGTTCTACCTGTCTCTATCAATGAGATGAATTGATGAATGGAATGAAATGGGAGGACACTCACGCGCCACACGCAACATAACACACTTCTCTCTTCCGTAGTCTAACAAGCTCTTTACACATGGATCGCAGTCGATTGCTATCCCTGTATCAGAAGTGTAAGCTATCTTAATTTTATATAACACTATTTCATCTACCATTATCATCCATATGAAATGTTATAAGAATTGCAAGTTATACTAAGTGTGCTACTATTTCCAAATGAAAAAGTATACATGGTTAAATCATCCACTGAAGCCCCATTCAAGTAAGTCAGTATGAAAGCAAAGATAATACGAAATAAAAATTTATTATGGCATGTATTTCAAAAGGTCTTCATCGTCAATATCGTCCCAGAGTCTGGCTTCACATAGATAACAAAAACAGTTCACTTGCTTTAATCGTTCTTCCACTGCGAGCCTCACTTTGTCGATATACTCCCACTCCGCCATAGTTCGTGGCTGGGAGTTAGGGGTGTACCATTCCCATAATTGGTGGAGGAATTTCGTGCTGGTGATCTCCATCACATCATCAGTATCGTACTGCAGATATTTCCACCTCACGCCTGTTAAGTCGGGATACTCCTTCTCACATACACTCTCCTCTTCGTCATCCGCTGCTAATGACAACTTTCTGATATTGTCGAGTCGGTACACCTTCTCTACCTCCCCTTCGTTGGAGCGTTTGGTGCAACGAGCGCCTTTGGTGATGAGCATGGAGAAGAGAATTTTGTGTTCGGTGTTTTTGGAGGGCTTGTCATGTTGACTGTGAATAATAACTTTGAAATGCTTCCTAATTCTTAAGTATAAACAAGCAACCAATCAGAATGAACAGCCAATGAATGATGAATATGAAAGTATATTTGTAAAGTGACATTTGTGTCATTTCACTCTGTCTTTGAGACGTGTAAGTAAAGTGTTCTCTAGCGAATTCTATATTTGAGGCGTACAAGTGAACTGCTCTCTCGTGAATTCCAAATTTGAGTGAAGTCTCTATCTTGTTGAAGTATCAACCTTAAACTTGATTTCGTTGAAATGGTAAGTTGAAAATTTCTTCACTCATCTCCCTCAAACGTGTGGCTAATAGCATCTTCCTCAATTTCAGGCATCAACTTCATCACCAACGCCCTCCCTTCTCGACGAAAGTTTAGAGTTGTTGAGTCAAGGTAGGTTGTAACAATACACTGAGACTTTAACAGAGATGATAGAATGATTTCTCTTTCAGGTGATGCCAGTCCCATCTCGAGCGAGTCAATGTCAACATTGTCGCGGGAATGCAACGATCGGGAATGTGCTGACTGTGGGCACATCTTCACGAGGAAGCGTGATCTCGTCCGACACATCAAGCGAGGTGTTTGTAGACCTAAGTCAGCATCAATCTCCGAAGGTGGGGATGATTCTGTTAACGATGTCTCCTTTTCTTGCGATTTATGCATTCAGTCTTTTGAGTCACATTTTGAACTATCTTCACATAGACTTCGACATACACACAGTGACGATAGTTATAGTAACAGCACCTCCTCTATCCGACTCTCTGAAGTGTCGATAAATAATTTAGTGAGGAACTACCAGATGGAATCCTCAGAAACCATTACTGACTTTGAAGAATGGCTTCATCAAAATTCATCTTTGATTGGTGCACTCTTCAACAATTTAGTCAATTTTAGAATGAAGGCGCTCATCTATATCAAAATGAAATATGTAAAAATCGACCACCATACTGGTCAAATAGTAGAGAGGTTGGAGTTTTACATACCCTCCTCTCCTGCAACCGAAGTTGTAGACTGCGAGTCTTGGATAAACTTTCATATCCAAGGGTTAAAATTAAACATAGATAAATTTAACGAGCGTGATAGTGGACTCGTTTTTGATGGTATTGAGACCGCCATGATTAAAATCATTTTATTAGAGAACTACTCTGGACGAGGCTCCTTTAAACTTCCGAAAATTTTAAGAAATAAAGAAGCAGTCATTTCTGTAGATTGCGAATCGCATTGTTTTAAGTATGCCGTCCTCTCCATTCTCCACTATAATGCTGTACAGAATAGCCGATGCCGTAAGAGTAAGTATCAACAGTGGGAGAATTAATTAAAGTTTGATGACTGCAATAGTGAAGATATGAAAATTAAAGATATAGAAAAATTTGAAAAATTGAACAACATCAAAATAGTTCTCCATGTTTGGGAAAAGGGATTGAAGGGTGTCCGCTACAACTTGCGTTCGAGTTGTTATGACCACGTTGTCAACATTTTATTAGTAAGACAGGATGATAGTGAGGAATGGCACTACTGCGGTATTCCCAAAATTTCTCGCTTATACCACCAACTAAGAAATTCTAGCTCATCAGAGATTTATTACTGTGACAGATGCATTCGGAACTTTAGGAGTAAAAACAAATTTGAAACTCATTACGAATGGTGTAAGCGAGGTAAACTACAAATGGAACGCATGCCCAAAGATAAGGAGTTTTCATATAGAGAGAATGGTGATGAACTAAGTCCTCTTCGTGTCATCTATGCTGACATCGAATGCTATATCGATGATAACACCCATCGAGCAGCAGCCATTTCCTGCAATGAAGTATGGCATGACCATTTCCAAAATAGAAAAAATAAAATGCACGTCTGGCAAGGTGAGGATTGTATTTACCAATTCCTACAATTCCTCGAACAGGCTGTAAAATTTCAACAAAAGTATGATGGTGAACTCTATCGCAGATCATTGCATATGACAGCAGATGATCAAGCAAAATTTGATAGTTGCAACGTTTGCCTCAAATGTAGGAAAACATTTGATGATGATAAGATTAAGAAAGTGCGCGACCATGATCCCATCACTGGTAAATTTAGAAACGCACTATGTTCAAAATGCAATTTTTCACTTAGGATGAAACGGCGTACATTACCCGTCATTTTCCATAATTTCAAGGGCTACGACAGCCATATGATAATAAAAGGAGGTTTAGGTCAAATGAAAGAGTGGAAGCTTGATGTAATAGCACAAACGAGAGAGAAGTTTATGGCCATGACAGCAAAAGTGCCTGTCGATAAAACTAAAGAAAATAAGACGGTCTATTTTGATATAACATTTTTAGATTCCTACCAATTTATGACTGCATCACTGGCCTCTCTCGTACAAAATCTAAAGTCTCTTCCACTAACACAAAATCTTAAGAAACAATATCCAAATCTAACCGATGAGTCATCACACGGAAAGGAGTCTTTCCATATGCATATTTTGATGCGATTAGTAAACTCGGCGAGACTTCTCTTCCGCCCATAGATAAATTTAAAAATGATTTGACCGGCGCAGAATGTAAAACCGAAGATTATGATCATGCACAAGATGCATGGATAAAATTTGACTGCCATACATTTGGCGAATATATGATTGCCTATCTTAAGTTAGATGTATTTTTGCTGGCTGATGTATTTCAGGAGTTTCGACGAGTGGCATTATAAGAAGATAAGTTAGATCCCGTCCACTTTGTCAGTCTGCCAGCCATGTCATTTAAGTCTGCTTTTAAAATGACTGGTGAGACCATTCATCTCTTACAAGATCCAGAGATGTATAATATATTTGAGCGAGGAATTCGCGGTGGTCTCACATTTGTAAATAAACATAGGTTAAAATCAAAATTGGTAGGCGATGATCAGGCTCATCTTAAGTATTATGACCAAAATAATTCATATGGTAGTTCGCTATCTAAACCACTCCCTCACTCTGAGTTTAGCTGGTTAGATGATAGTGAAATTCAGCATCTCTCCAACCCTTCTAACATACTAGCAATTCCAGATGAAGGTGATTGGGGATATTATTTTGAGATAGATCTAATCTATCCAAATAATATTAAACATAAAACCGTAGATTTCCCACTCGCACCCGAATCAGGTGAAGTGACCAAAGATATGTTTTCCGACTTTATGAAACAATTTCATAAAGATTTAGAATCATGCGGTCAACCCGACTATAAGCCTTGCCGCAAACTTTTACTCACCCAGTATGATAAGGAAAATTATCTAGTCCACTTTAGCATCTTAAAATTTTATTTAGAAATGGGTATGGTTCTAAAAAGAGTTCACAGCATTATTAAATTTAGACAGAAAGCCTTCCTCAAACCATATATTGATAGCAACAGCCAGAAACGTGCACTAGCCCAAAATAATTTTGAAAAAGATTTTTATAAGTATAAGAATAATAGTCTATTTGGTAAGACGATGGAGGATGTTAGAAAACGTGTAAACTATAAACTAGTCAATGATGTTACAAAATTTAGGAAATTGGTCTCATCACCTCTATTCATCGACAGAGAAATTATCGATGAGGACCTTGTAGGTGTTAAAATGATAAAATCTGAAGTTGAGTTGTGCAAGCCCATCTATATTGGCCAAGCTGTACTAGATTACTCTAAGCTTGAAATGTACCAACTCTTTTATAAAATACTAAAACCATGTCCTCTCGTAAAAGAGGTTCGTTTGTTGGGTGATGATACAGATAGTTTCTTCTTAGGTATTACCACTCAAAAAGATTTAAATTTCAATGAAGTAGGAAAATCTTTAGAAAGATATTTTGATACATCAAATTATCCTACTGATCACCCACTCTACTCCATCAAAAATAAGGCAAAACTTGACTGCTTTAAGGATGAGACAGCAGGGAAGGAAATAGATGAAATGATTCTCCTCCGACCAAAAATGTACGGTATGAAATTAAGGGATAGCGACGATAGTATTAAGCGTGCTAAAGGCATATCAAGATCATTGGTCTCTAACATGAAACATAAAAATTTCAGGAAAGCCTATAGAAATAAAAATATAACGTTTGTCAATATGACAATCTTAAAATCTAAGTCGCATGAGATCAAAACTCATACTTTTAGGAAACGGGCGCTTTCAGAATGGGAGGATAAGAGGTGCTGGTTAGAACATAACATATCTCTTCCACATGGACATCCTGACACAAACATACCACCACCCAAAAGAATTAAACTCACACTACCACATTCAGGAGACGTCTTAGCATAATCATCCTTAACTTAGTATTTTCATGTTGATTTCTGTAGATAAACATTGCTGTTTTATGTATCGCATTAGATCGTTTCTTCCTTGTGAATATATGCCTACAGTCAGCCCATTCCCCTATATCTGTGAAAAGACTTTTTCATACACATATTTTTATTTCAATAAACATATCACAATGACTTCACTTTGTTTTCCGAAACACTAAAGTTACGAGGGATTTAGTATCTTTCACATGGATGCACTCTTGTAAACCATTGGTAATTTTGATAGCAATAGAGGGTATAGTTTGTTTGACGACGGGATGATAGAAAATAGATTGAAACATCTTCTCGACTATTCCATATGAAGCGTCTTTATCATGAATGAAATCACGTAAAATGTATTCTTTTTTCTCACCAACAGAAATAGGTAGAATCAAATCACTTTGAATGTAAAGGTGATGTTCATGTTTATCAAGTGTCATTGGTGTTTCTATACCAATCGTATGCGCAGCAGCAAACACAGTTTGTAGCATTGAAAAACCAAAGAGTTTTTTCAAATTTTTACTCAATTGACATTGAATGTCATCACCCAGTTTCAGAACAACGCGTTGATTTTCAATTGAAAACGAAATGTGGTGTGTCTTTACATCATATCTACTTTTCATCACATGCTTCAACTTCTGTTGTATATAAGGATTTACTACATGAATGAAGCTTTCAACTGTATGATATAGACGCGGCATTATATTGATAGCAACTTTAGATTCTTGATAAGACTGGTAAATTTTCTTGATGCGATCGCTATAGATGTCCACCCACCATTCATCATTAACTGAATCAGCTTTAGTGTGATATTCATGAGAAGCATACACCACACCGCTTCCAATAATAGGTGTATAATGTATTACAAAATGACGCAAGGTTGGAGAGAAATAAACTGTAAGTTTGTCATTATATTTCTGAATGACCAACTTATTTTTGTCCGCCATAATTTTCTCTCCATACTTCTTACCCACAGTCTCATTCCATCGTTTTACTAACTCAATAAGTGATAAAAGTTGAACACCACGCTTTTTCAAAATGATGCGTTCATCGCATTCTACAACATCTTCATCAAATATTTTAAATTTATAATGAAATTTGTTGATTCGATTTGAATAAACTTTTTTAACATTTGCAGTAGCAATTGACGTTAGATGTAGTCCATGGCCAAAACCGAGATGTGGATAGAATTCATTATCCAACCTCAGTGTAAGACCTTTAGTAAAAGAATGAAAGCGAAGGAACTGTCTCCCACTCCAATGATAGATAGTAAACTCATAAGCTTTCTGATTTTTATTCTTCATGATGGAAGTATTACCACTGTTGAATGCCTTAATAATTTTCTCATTCCCAAATGGACCATAATAATCTGATTTTATCTGAATCCATTCATAGTTCCACTTTCCATCTGATGTTAAATTGTATGGGAACTCGAATGCATTATTCATCGTTATTCCATCATGGGTGCGAGGAGTCAATATCATTTCTTCCAAATCATTCACATTCTGAATATTGCTATCATAGCAAATACTAGAAACGCCAACCTCCCATTCACCTTCTAAATGCAGTGGGCGATTTAATTCTACTCGATAGTCTGATGGTTTATTTTTGGGAAATTTATTCATAGAAGCATTGCTGGGTAAGTAGATTAGAAACGAGTCCTTATTTTCACTTTCCATATTATTCACATTGGAAAAATATATTAGCATACTTTTGCATTAACTCTTCATTCGGAAATGGAGTGTGATACTTGTCACAGCATCTTTATGAAAAGGAATCAACGCACCAGCATCGTCATAAATTGCAATATCAATTTGTGGGCTGTAGTTTGATTTCAGCTTTGTATAATGCACTTTCTTGAAAGTATGCTCAGATAAAATACTGCAGCTTTTTGGCTGGTATGGTATCATTGCTAGCAATGGAGCTTCAACATCTCCCACACGTACATCTTCACCAATATTGGAATATATCTGAAAATAGTTAATACGACGCGATAGCGACATGTCTGCGCTAGCTTTGGTTACAGTACCACTTTTAAAGATATTTTGATCAAAACCCAAAATGTCCAATAGAGTTTTATCCATAATTAGTTCAATACTTTTTCCACTTATAGTGAGAGACAAAACACCCTCTTTTTCAGAAAATGAAATATGTTGCTCATTAATCACTTCATTTAAATAATCTACAACCAATTTAACTGAAGTAATAATGCGAGGCATCAACACTCTTGTTTCATGTAAGATACCACCTAAAGGCTCCACACACTTTCTGTATAAAGATACGGTCCATTCTGTATCAAATTGATTTGACCTTTCACATGGTAAATGTTGCATATCAAATTTTCTATGAACAGCTGCAGAACGATGTCGTAAGAACTGATGAAAATCTTTTGAACAAACTAATACTAGATCATCATCATTTAATTTACTTATTGCAATATGATTAGATGATTTGATATAAGTCAATGTTGCCACTTGTTTACCATCAACTCGAAGGAGATAATTAAATTTCTTCAATAATGTTTCAGGAGTCATGTTTGTCTTTCTTGGCTTAATCACAATCTTCTTCACCAACGTCTTCTCATTTTTTGGAATAAGATCTACATAATAAGCTTCCTCTCGATATATTAACTGTTTATGACCACTTGGGTGGCAATTAACGTTAAAATTATCATAGCTTGTTAAGGCGCTAGCGAGGTAACCTAAATCATTTCTTAAACTTGGACTTAAACCAACAATCCAATCTTTCTCATCTACATGATGTACATAATTATGATCATCATAGTGCGGAGTAAATTGGATGATGTTTCTACCCTCTTTATTCAGGAAATCATATATAAACTTTTTACATGATAAGAGATCTTTCTTTGGCCACTGTGGAATGTATACTCGGCAGCCCTTTTCACATTGGTAAGCAGCTGTACGTCTCATATTAATAGTCACCACCTCATGATCAAAAGTATAGACACAGTTGCTATAAACAAGTTGAGTGACACCCACTTCCCACTTTCCATTTAGCTGTTGTGTATGATCAATGGGAGTAGAAAAGAGTGCGGCTCATAAGGAAGGTTGGGTTCTCCTCGTACCCGGGCTGTTGCATTTTCAGAAAAGTCATTTCTTCTTCGGGTACACATTCATATTAGTAGCCACCAAATTTTCGCCTTACGGCTTTGTCAAGGTGTGATAAATGCATGCAATCAATCAGTGCAGAGCAATATGAACAGCGGACAGTCAATCGATAAAGATATAGGAAGCAATTATGGTGAATGTGATCTACAATATTACTACTGATATGAAATGAAAGTAACATGAGCAATTAAGAAAATGAAGTAGGGACGTTAAAACACTCCCAATAACAATACTGTGTGAAAAAATATTAGACAACACGTAGAGAAGCACCGGTGCACCCATTCATTAGCATATGTATAGGAAACTGTTTGATATACATAGATTCTAGAGTTCGTCGTCTGTTCATATAATGTAGGCCGGTATGAAGAAGTGACCATTCAAAGTCAATGTTGTTGGCGTGTTCATTCTTAGCATGCAAGGCCACGTGACTAGAGCTATTATTCGGATTCAAATGCTCCAAAATTCTTGACTTGATCATTCTCTGAGTCTCGCCTATGTATACCATCCCACAAATTCTGTAGACAATTTTGTAAATCACTCCTTTGGTATGGCACAAGTTTGGCTTGGCGGTATACCGGCAGCTTTTGCACGACTGATCACAGAAAGTAGGTTCTTTCGGTGGACGGAAATGCCGTTTCATTGACCGATTTGAGAAGCTGATGAAAACTTTATCTTTTAGGCCAGTCCTTCTTACAGTGTTCAACATTTGTCTTTTTATATTTTCGGAAATGAAGGGGCACTTGATAAAAAGACGTTTCGGCTTATCGTTGACATTGTTGACTTTAAACTGCCTGATGATTCTGTTGAGGAATGATCTTGGCTATCCATTGTTCAAAAACCTTTGAATCACTTTGTCCCTCGAATAGTCCATGTAATCTTCAGTTGACCTGAAACGTGCTCGGCGGAGTTCTCCAATCACAATAGCTCTTTTTGTAGCGACAGACGAGTTCGACTTCCAATGATGGATCACTCCACTATGACAGTCTTTGATATATAGACGAGTACTGAACTTCGGGGGTTGATTGTCTGTTAACCTGACTTCACAATCCAAAAAAGGTAGAAATCCATCAGAGTCAGGTAAGCAGATTGTGAAGTATATGGCTTGATGCATTTGGTTAGCAATGTATAGGATATCCATACAATCAATATGAGCAGGGTAAATAATGAAAATGTCATCTATGTATCTCTTCCAGTAAATGTTAACATCTCCATATTCTGATATTATGCTCTGTTCAACGTAATTCATGAAGATGATTGCTGCTTGGGGTGCAACTGGATTGCCCATGGATAAACCAACAGTTTGTTTATAAAATTCGTTACCATGTACTATGGTATCAGACGACAGACACAACTCAAAAAGTTCCATGAAGTCGGTAAGCGCTAAGTCCCTCAAGAAATCACTTGCATCTTGGAATTCCGCATAGAATTGTTTCATAATACTCAGCAGACCCCGATGCCCTCCCGAATCATGAAACGGAATGGACCCGTAGAGATTTTCAACGTCAAACGATGCGATGCGATAATCACCATCCAAGCACAAAGAATTAAGCCATTTCATGAATCCATCGCCATCCTTCAAGTGACAAGGTACATATCGAAGTAAGTTATTTAGATGATGGGAAAGCAATTTCGACAAATTTGTGGAAGGGCTATCCACAGCGGCCACAATAGGACGGCCTTTCAATTGTCCTTCTTCGTGATCTTTTGGTAGACAATACGGCTTGCTAGGTTGGGGTTCTGAACACTTGACTTTTGCAAGTTCTTTGTGCACACTTGAATATCTATCGTATTTATTGGTAATTTCCATCAAAGATTTATTGAATTTCATTTGTTTCGTTGATGGCAAAGTTTTGTTTGTTTTTATAAAGTTATTGGAATTGACCGTCGATTCTTGCAAAATGGTGTCATATTCCCTTCTCTCCATTGCTAGCAATCGACTAGTTTTGTCCGTAGAAAGGATAACGCAATTGTGAGCTTTCAAAGAAGCGTTTAAGTTTTTGAACTCACGAGAAACTGACTTGTCCACCACATTATTCACATCAATTGAATTGAGTATTCTGACCAGAGATCCACCAAACTCTTGCGTTATTTCAGGGGGAATGCCATCTTTAGCGAGTTTGTTTAAACACACTTCTACATCGGCACAACATTCTGCAATTTCTCTTTCAGTATCTCGTTTGTTTAGAGGAGGTGGAATAAAGGAAGGTCCTTTGGTCAACATTTCACTCATTGTATCGGAAATTTCCAAATCCGTCTTATTCACAAAACCATGGATTTCTTGAGCCTCAGTACTGACATGAACAAATGTAGCTCGCTTTTTGTTCAAAAGAAAGTTGAATTTCTTTGCTTTGGTATTGAAAATCTTTCTATCAAAAGTGTTCAAGCGTTGGTGGTCAGCATATGATAAAGGGAAAACACATTCATACAATTTCTCACAACGATGATACTCAGAGTCCAAAGCCAATTGTAGCCATTGCCTGTTATGCTTTTCACAAAGATTTCTTGCTTCTTCCGAAGGAATAGTGTTTGATAGCGGATTCTTGATGCAAAGACCATGAGGAATAACATGCGCTTTCCGACATCGGCGTAAAAACAAAATATTGCTTCTGCACTGCGTGATTTTGATTGCTCTGCGGAGATTTGTTGATACATAAGGAAGGTTGGGTTTTTGAACAATGGATAGCCAAGATCATTCCTCAACAGAATCATCAGGCAGTTTAAAGTCAACAATGTCAACGATAAGCCGAAACGTCTTTTTATCAAGTGTCCCTTCATTTCCGAAAATATAAAAAGACAAATGTTGAACACTGTAAGAAGGACTGGCCTAAAAGATAAAGTTTTCATCAGCTTCTCAAATCGGTCAATGAAACGGCATTTCCGTCCACCGAAAGAACCTACTTTCTGTGATCAGTCGTGCAAAAGCTGCCGGTATACCGCCAAGCCAAACTTGTGCCATACCAAAGGAGTGATTTACAAAATTGTCTACAGAATTTGTGGGATGGTATACATAGGCGAGACTCAGAGAATGATCAAGTCAAGAATTTTGGAGCATTTGAATCCGAATAATAGCTCTAGTCACGTGGCCTTGCATGCTAAGAATGAACACGCCAACAACATTGACTTTGAATGGTCACTTCTTCATACCGGCCTACATTATATGAACAGACGACGAACTCTAGAATCTATGTATATCAAACAGTTTCCTATACATATGCTAATGAATGGGTGCACCGGTGCTTCTCTACGTGTTGTCTAATATTTTTTCACACAGTATTGTTATTGGGAGTGTTTTAACGTCCCTACTTCATTTTCTTAATTGCTCATGTTACTTTCATTTCATATCAGTAGTAATATTGTAGATCACATTCACCATAATTGCTTCCTATATCTTTATCGATTGACTGTCCGCTGTTCATATTGCTCTGCACTGATTGATTGCATGCATTTATCACACCTTGACAAAGCCGTAAGGCGAAAATTTGGTGGCTATTAATATGAATGTGTACCCGAAGAAGAAATGACTTTTCTGAAAATAAGAGTGCGGCTCGATTACTAGCAAATCTCTTTGTAGCCGCATTGCTAAGCAAAATATGATAAAACGACATTTTTATATTGCTGATCTGCGGCTTTGCATAACATCATGAAGACTTGGATTTTGGACTCTCTACAATATATCAGAGTTGATCGCGATGGAAACGTACATTTCAAAAATTCTCATGGTCATACATCAAGAGGCATTACATCAACATGGCGACAATTAGTCAACCTCAATGATATCATGAGGGATTTGGAATATTTTGAAACATTAAGATTCATCTCCTTGGATGATCAAGTTTGGCTTCAACATTACAGAAATGAAATTCAAATCTGCCATTCTCATTCCGCAAACTGTTTCTCATTTCGCAAAACAATTGGGAGAAGTATAGAAGATACATACATCGCTCCATCATGACATTTATTCGTCGTGAGTTCATCGCCCTACTATGCAAATCTTAATCAGACATGATTTCCACGCACCATGAGTTGGAAATTAGATTCCCTACAACGTATTGAAACGGATCATGATCGAAACGTCTATTTCAAAGATTCAACTGGAAATGTGAGAAGAGAGTTTGCTTTATCTTATCGTCATTTTCAATCTCTACATCATATCATGAAGGATTTGAAATACTTCTATATGAAAAGACATTCACGTATTGGAAATCGCATCTGGTTGCGCGTCAACAATCGGCGAATTCAACTCTTCGAATTCAATTCTTTGGCCACTGTGGAATGTATACTCGGCAGCCCTTTTCACATTGGTAAGCAGCTGTACGTCTCATATTAATAGTCATCACCTCATGATCAAAAGTATAGACACAGTTGCTATAAACAAGTTGAGTGACACCCACTTCCCACTTTCCATTTAGCTGTTGTGTATGATCAATGGGAGTAGAAAAGAGTGCGGCTCGATTACTAGCAAATATCTTTGTAGCCGCATTGCTAAGCAAAATATGATAAAACGACATTTTTATATTGCTGATCTGCGGCTTTGCATAACATCATGAAGACTTGGATTTTGGACTCTCTACAATATATCAGAGTTGATCGTGATGGAAACGTACATTTCAAAAATTCTCATGGTCATACATCAAGAGGCATTACATTAACATGGCGACAATTAGTCAACCTCAATGATATCATGAGGGATTTGGAATATTTTGAAACATTAAGATTCATCTCCTTGGATGATCAAGTTTGGCTTCAACATTACAGAAATGAAATTCAAATCTGCCATTCTCATTCCGCAAACTGTTTCTCATTTCGCAAATACAATTGGGAGAAGTATAGAAGATACATACATCGCTCCATCATGACATTTATTCGTCGTGAGTTCATCGCCCTACTATGCAAATCTTAATCAGACATGATTTCCACGCACCATGAGTTGGAAATTAGATTCCCTACAACGTATTGAAACGGATCATGATCGAAACGTCTATTTCAAAGATTCAACTGGAAATGTGAGAAGAGAGTTTGCTTTATCTTATCGTCATTTTCAATCTCTACATCATATCATGAAGGATTTGAAATACTTCTATATGAAAAGACATTCACGTATTGGAAATCGCATCTGGTTGCGCGTCAACAATCGGCGAATTCAAATCTATCATTCCCAACTTCATACTAACTTCACATTTCATCAAGGTAGTTGGGAAAAGTATAAAAGGAAGGTACATCGCTCAATTTACTCATTCTTTCATCATGAAGCGCCATCGCTACACCATCGTCAACATTCTCCGTCGCTTCAGACTCTACACCAAAATCGATCTCACAACATTACACCAACACCTTCCAAACAGCAAGTATTACCCGGGCCGACCTCAAATGTTAGTGGTGAAGATGAACAATTCACGGAATCTTCAACTCTTCCCAAATGGGACTGTACAGATTCTCGGCGCCCTTTCTCATTCATCGGCGCAGTCAATGCGCTTAGAGCTACAAAGACTACTACGTCGGATATGGAAGAGGGAGAGGTGTGTGATGTCGAATCTGACTGTGGACAATATGGTGATCTCTACTCAATTGAGTGAAAGTGTATCATTTTTGAAGATTCGTACCAGCAGTTACAATTTGTGTTATGAACCCGAACTTATTCCTGCAGCTCTCATTACTTGTTGGTTACCTGTGCATGTTGCAATCTTTCATAATAGTAAAGTGATCATTACTGGACTAAAATCTCATGTGCAAGCAAATGTGATCCTAGACTATCTCATCGAGTACGTACCCAGCGGATTGTAAAATAAAAAACAATTTTTCCAACATGATGTTTTTATTTCAAATCATGATAGAACTTACAAATCATTTTTTCATTAGAGGATGGATTACATGAAAAGTTTTGAATAACAGATACAAATCGAGATACATGTTAACGTTTTAAGATGAAGTACAGTACAAAAGCACCACACGTTGATGAAAGTGGATGTTGTAGTATGCGTTTATTTCGCTGATATTGACGCGTATGTTTTCTCAACCACTGTTGTGTTGGTATATTTGGAGGTTCAGCAAGAGTGTCAAATAGTTCACCACGTCGGTCTTCTCCAATAAAGATCGCTTTCCAATGCTCACCGCCTAAATTCTGCGAATGAGTGTTTAGCACAATAAAGATGGGATAGTGATTTACTGCAGGTGGTAAGGTATCGAGTGAATAGACATTATCGAAAGCTTTCAACGTCGCTTCGTCTGCATTACGCTGCACTTTAGTCTTAATATCGTCAGCAGTCAACCAACTCATTAACGATTATACTGAAGAATCACGTCACGATACTTTGTAATTTCAATATTTGAATCGAAGACTGCATAAATTTATACATTGATCGTCTCAGGTAGTGTTCTTTTGAACGTCAAATCCAAACGAATATTATGAGGCACGTTCGCTTGACGATAGGGTGCACTAATATCGCTGTCAGCAGTCAAATCAAATGCATAAATAGTATATCCACTCTTAAACTCTTTCATAGTCAGTCCGTTGGTATCATCCGTATTGTCAAAGCCAAAGACATCCATAAAATCAACATAACTGCGCATAAATTGATCCGAAGCAAAATCTGGTTTGTAGGGTGGACCAGGATGACTCACACCATTTACACGTAAAGCAATTTCACTTAACTGATTGTGTTTAAAATTGAAAGGATTCTTCTTTATATTACCATTAAATGCATCATTTTCAACCATTGCCACCATGAGGAGCTTCGGTGCTTCCGATGGAAAGAGGCCATCTTTCATGAAACTCTTTTGATCTTTCGGAATTGTAAAGGTGAGAAGCTTTGTATGCTGAACGGGGTAAATGGCATTGTGGCGGTTAAGACCTTCAGCATGTCCTATAATGACACTTGGATTCGGTACTACTCGACGAATGTAAAGTGCAATATCTTCCACATGAATTCTAAAATTGTCAACTTTAGCAAATGCATTCAGCGCAAATTCAGGCTTATTCAATGTCAGCTTGAGTCGCTTGCTGGTATTACAGAGTAAAAACTTTGACTGTCTAAAGAAGTCTAAATTCAGCGAACCATATAGCTGACATACTTTACTATCTTTAATCATAGCAGATCGCTTTACAAAGCCACTGTTTGTTTCAACATCAAATTTTCCTGCTTCATCTCTATACCATCCCATGGCTTCCATATGACTTTTTTGTGCTGCTGGATGAAACTGTGATACATGATTGAAATATGATTTATAGGGATAATCGCTTTGACCACCTTCCACCTGCTGCTCTCCAATCGTTAGAGAAACATCGCGAAGTAATGTAGTCAATGGTAAATTGTTCAGTCCAACTTTATGTGCATCGTCAATAGCAGTTCCATCTGCTTGCTGAATTCTAAACCTCAAATCAAGCATCGCATAACTCAAATCTATGTAGTCATCACTACCACCAGGAATAACAAATTCAATGGGGCCAGCATTCTCAGCTGTTCGAGGATGATAATCTACAATACTTGAACTAAGAATATCTGTCTGTATGGCTTGTTGATCAAACAAACAAAAACCGGAAGTTTTACACTCCATGATTAGAAGTTATAGCAGCGTCGTCGTTTAGCACCTGGTGAATGATTAGAGCCTCTGCGACGTTTGCGTGAATGCCTTTTGACTGAAGATCGCACCTTACCAGCTCCGCGATGTTTCCTCCTTCCTTTATTCATTCGTTTAGGTGATTTCTTTCCTTGAGTAACACCAGCAAAGGTCTGCTTCAATGTTTTTAAACCGCATTCCTTCCCACAATTCAACAAACTGCTCTTAAAACTTCTACCTCTGGAAAGATCACTAGCAACATCACCAGCAAAGCCAACGGCATTACTTAAAACATTTCGTTTTAAAGATCTACCGACATTGGATATGAGAGGTGCTACAACAGATTTCAGTGCACCAAGTATGCTACCTCCACGTTGGCGGCGAGCGCCGATGTAAATTTGTCCTCCACCACTTACATAGGAGGGTCGTGAATAAAATGAGGCATTTGGATTCATAGTTCAAACCCTAAACATTGTTAGTTACAACTTTGCATGAATCACTGTCGATCACTTAGATGAAAGATGTCGGCACGACGCATCCAAGAGTTCATACTTGAAGGATAACCAGTCCATTTAACAAGACACCATTCTTCACCTTGCCGTTTTTTACATCGAATGATTTTCTCTACCAAATATGTTTCACTTTCAGTGACTACCTCAATCTCATCGCGGTAAAAGCTACCCTCAATTTCTTCATTATCGTAATCTTTCAACTTGTAGGTGGTCGGAGAGTCTTTTTGATTAATCCTTGATACTGTAAATACCTCCTCTGTCCAATTCGGAAGGTACCCTTTAGCAAAAACACTTTTCACTTTTGAGATACGAACTTTATCACCAATTTTTCACATCACTTTTCACATGAGTGCGTTTACGTTGGAATGATTCGCGCACTTTATCTACATTGTCAGCATTTACATCTACTGGTCTGAGTCCAATAGAACGATGGATAGAGTGATTGTAGGCATGGAGTGTATCTTGTAGAACCTTTGTCCAATTTTGTGTCAAGTTGGCAGTAAAATGTCGCCACAAGCGATTTTTTAATGTGCGATTAAAACGTTCAACGAGTGCAGCTTTATAAGCACTCTTTACACTAAACAACTCAATGTCATGCCTCTCAAATAATCTTCTAACATGCTGATTTTCAAACTCTTTTCCTTGATCACTCTGAATTCTTTTTGGAATGCGACCTTCTCGAAAAATTGTTTGGAATGCTTTTGCTACTCCTTTCCCTTCTTTAGTTTTTAAAGGTTGAGCCCACGCATAACGAGAGAAAATATCAATGACGGTTAAAATAAAATTATTGCCCGAGTTATGTTTTGAAATGGAAGCGATATCACACAAATCTGCTTGCCACTGTTCATCGATGTCATGAACAATATAATGGCGGGTGCGGTACTTCTTTTCGCTTGTTTGTGGAGTGTATAGGTAGCCTGACCCTTTAACCATCGTTTCACTTGCGATTGTGGAAGACCACTCGCATTTGATAATTTCTTGATAGATACAAATCCTGCCGGATGTTTTACATCATAATAGATTGACTTCAAACGTTCAGTCGATGACGACTGACTCTTTTTCCTCCTTCTCATCTTTTTGTTTTCTAGCCTTTCTACATTTACAACAACTGCAGCATTTGGCTTTAGTGGTTTTGCGATCGTGTTCACATTGCTTAGGGGTTTCATTATGAGAGCTGGCGCAGCAAGTGCAAGTGACAACGACATTCACCTCTGGCGGCTCATTACATGGCAAGCAACACATCTGCTTCATATTAGTCTGAGAACATGTATTTCCTGGGAGGAGCTGTTTTACGTTTTCCTTTTACTAGTTTTAGTGGTGATGTAGATCTACGTCGAGTTCTTCCTCTTGTTTGTTTAGTGAGTGTGGGAGGGGATGTAGCAGGTGACGTCTTAAATCAATTTGTTGGCATTTTCATCGTCTGAAGCATTGGAGCAGTAGCCACTGTTGAATCAAGTTCTTTCAATGTCTCATTATTCAAAGCAAATTTTGGTACATTATGCTTTTTCAATAGTTTAAGAAAGTATGACCAACCAGGTGGAACATAGCCCTGACGGCGCTTTCTACGTGTCGCATACTGAATCAAGTCTTCATAACGTGAAGCATCAATCACTTTATTTTCATCTGTAATGATTTCTCCTCTATCATCTACATTGAGATGGGGTTCAATACTATTGAAAAGAGATATGGCATGTGCGCGAGATGCTAAAGGTGTAGCAGTCGATACAGAGTCACGCATCTTATTCTTCAAGTTTTTCAATTGCTCAACAGTTTCCGATTGTAATAATACAGCACGATGTGGATCTTTGATGTGAACATTTTGCTGATAATCTATTTCTTTCCTATACATTTGATTTGCAAGAGGTTGCTTTACTTGCTGCATGGCAGTCAATTGTACATATTCATCCTGAGGAATAACAATCATGCGAGAATAAGAACTCATAGTTTGTAGATAATCATGGGAGTTTTCAAAATATCACTTCGAAATCTAAATTCTTCCGGACACTCTTGCGTAAAGTCAATGAATAAGTAACCGTATGGTTTTTCAGTAGCTGCTTGAAAAATTTCAATTAAGGCTTTTGATCCTCTGGGTGCAACTTGTCGCGCTAAAATCTCAAATTGACTTTTATCTCGCGGATTCTTGAAAATAGCATAATAGTGTGTATTCAGGTTTCGTGTACGAGCTTCTTTTCCATCAGGAAACAAATTTTGTGTGATATAGATGATAAAGCACCTTTTATGATGTGCTGCGCGAGTGAACATATCTGTAACATCTTTTGAATTCTTACTTTCTTTTTGTAAATCATCCAATACAACAACATCATTAGACTGAAGTTTATACACTGCAATAGTTCCTTCATGTCGAATAAAGTTGCGACTTTGCAATTCCTGAAACAGCGACGGTTGATAAATACCATAACACCAAATCACTCGATTGATAGGTTCCTTAAACAACTCCCTTCTTTTATCCAATAAATTCAGCGTGAAAACAGTTTTACCTGCATGAGATGGACCGGATACAGTCAGAACTTTATCGCATTGAAGTCTGAAATCCATTATAATACTTTGAGATTCAACATTTGCATAATTAACGCTTAGAGCCAAAGATGTTACCCAATAGGTTACCCACGACAGGAGCTAGCATCGGAAGTATTGCTGAAAGGAAACCGCCTTTTTGTGTTAGAGTTTTCCTCTTTCTTTGAAGGGTGACTTTAGGATTGGAGATGAAACGCAATTTTGTAGCATATCGCTTAAGTAACTTTCGTTGTTTTGGTGCTAATTTCTTCGTTCTCAACTTTCTGACATGAGAAATAATTTCACAAATGAATTTATCGTTAGCATGTCGTATAGCATTGTATCGGTGATTTGCTTTCATTCGTCGGAGAGCTTGAATGGCTGAAGAAAACTTTGAAGACTTTTGACTTTTACGTTTCGTCATTTTACGTTTCGCCATTTTCCGTGTTAGTCTTTGCTAAAACCTATCTTTACCACATTTGCATAGGTACTAACTATTGCGACATAAGTGACACTCGAAATGAGCAATATCACAACGGTTACATTTGCAAAGTTGAATGCAATTACGTATGAAACAGCGTTGACAAAAAGCATGCTTACATCTCTTGAAGATGCGCTTTTCATTTCCATCCTTTCGCTTACATACATCACAACACATAGTTTCACCGTTACTGATGTCTATAGCAAGTCTTTTTGAAGATATGAATTTGCTAGCCTTTTCTAAATAATAGACACATGTACAGAAGGAATATACTTCGAGAGTGAGCAGACATAGCTCGAAAACCAGTTGTGTTACAATCAAGTACCACTGCATTTTCAATTTTTCTTTATGGAAAGTTGAATGTGAATATCTGAAATCGCTTCAATCACTAGACTGCTACCATGATGGTTAAATGCGTTAAGACGTTCAGCAATTTTTATCATATGTCTTTTAAAAAATTCTTGGGGGTGATCTACCACTTCCATTGAATAAGAATGAATAAGAAGCAAACTGGATAGAGCGACTTTCCACCTCATCCTTTCCAAAATGACTAAACTTAATTTTCGCAACTAATCGCGCCATGACAATGCTATCAGAGAATGTATTCATTAACTCTAGAAAAAGAGTGCTAGCATCATCGACCACTGCTTCGATGTCGGTCTCATCTTTATGAAAATTTATCACATAATCTTGAACAGCTCCTTTTAAACTTTTCCTATAAAAATGTAATGTTCCGCAGTCGTTTGAGAAAGACATGATCGCCCTTTATCTAACCCATCCATTGCATGAAAACAGCTCTTCTCATAGTAACATTTATTGAATAACGGTAACAAGCATGCATTATAAATCAATGGTTTGAAAGAGATAAAATAGATACAGCTGGTAACTATCATACAGCGAGCAATGATGACCATACAGGACTTTGGCAGTGTTGAGGTAAGGAGGAAAGAAGCATTGGTTATGAACGTAGCTACTACAACGAACAGACAAAATAGGAACACACAAATCCTTAAAACGTTTCGTGACTTCATGATAGTGTTGATTCACTCTACTATCCCAAGGTGGGAGCAAAATATCATCAATGATTAGATTGGGAAATACTTTCCTCTCCTTACCAGGATTATTACAAAAGATGCGTATAACATTGAAAGCAGCTAACCATCGTTTAAAGTCAATAAGAAGAGCACTGTCACAAGAAAAGCCATAGTCTTGCAAATATTTCAGATTAAGTCCATGAATGTGTTTTCTCGCCCATTGATCAACATTGGGATCGCAGTTGGCATGTTGATGATAGACACTAACAATCTGATACGTCCAATTGTTCATAGCAATAGCACTGAGCTCCTGTACAGGTTCACCCTCACAATCCATAAAAATGATGATAGAAGCCTAAAACGGAAATTTACACATCTAAGGAAACGTTCTATAACATATTACAAAATGAAGAATTACATCAATGCTTTTCACGACAAAATACACAAATGATATGATGGCAACGAAGAAGTAAAATGTATCTAATAAGACCACGTCTACGACACTCAAAGCACATAAGCGAATTGTCATAGGGTAGAGTTAGGAAAGGACTAGTAATTCTCCTTCTTTGATTTGCGTTTTGAGGTTGCATTCTTCTCCGACTTGCGCTTCGTACCACTGCTGTTAAGGATTTGATCAATTATGTCATCCACGTTGGGTGGTTTTGGAATATATAGGATGGATTCCATATGCATGGAGAGAGAGGCTATTTTATTATCCTTATGCCGACCATAATATAGCCCATTCACTTTGAAAAGGATATCCCAAGTACCTTCTCCGAGCTCGTCGCATGTGATGATTGTTGAATGATCTCCCTCCTTCTTATAGTAAGTACACCAATATGATACCGGTAGGCAAATGTGATTACCATCCCAAATCTTTCTATAGGGAGTATCCTTGTCATCTCTCGCCTTCCACTCTTGAGCAAGAGGAGTAGGAATGTCCATATTTAATGTCACGTACTCCTCAATAATATCAAGTTGGTGGCGAATGTACGGACTCACGGGGATCAGTATGTAGTCCCCATACTGATTGCGCATTATCTTGACATCCGTGGAAGGGAGCATTCCCGTTTGGAGTACTACGCTATGATCGTCATAACGCAAGACTTGTTTAAATTTACGCTGTAGCGGTGTAGGATTATGTACCTTGGTTGTTTCTTCCACTGGCCTCAGTTGTAGATGATCTGATCGTAGCGAACCTTGTAACGTTTGACCGCCATTTTGTCCTACTAGTGCAGCAGATGGAGTAGATGCCTGAAAATGAAAAAGATTGTATTAAGTTTACGTTCAAGGGAGGAGAGGGAGGGAAGTAGCGACTTACCATTTTAGTTGGATAATAGAGAGAGAGAAAAAATGTGCGTCCGTCACTCGTGTGATTCAACGATGGAATGATTCTCACTGTGGAAGGCTCGCTATTTATATAGAAATGCTTGATTCTCATTGGATGATGGTCCTCATTGGACAATAACATCAAGCTGATTCCAAATCTGGCCTCCGTTTACCAATCCGAGCCTTCGTTCGCCAGCTGGAGCTGTTTCTTGGGAAATTCTAACTCTCGTTTTTTCGCCAATGTCCCAAAATCTTAAATGGCGTCTCACATCTAGACGAAGACAGATATGAAGAAGCCGTTTCTTTCAGTGAATTTGTCTCACTCTTAGCTTTCAAACGAGCTATTGAACGACTTTCTACGATCACTAGAAGCAGAATTGGAAGTTTGGTGTCGGGGGAGGGGGGTTCCGCGAAAACTTTTTCTCTCCGATTGACTTGAAACTCACCATGTTGATAGAGAATTTCATGCTGATTCCAAATCTGAAATCCGTTTTGCTCTCCGATGCTTCGTTTTGACGCTAGAGCCCAAAACGTCCAAAATTCTAACTCTGTCGTTTTTCGACAATCTCCCAAAATCTTAAATGGCGTCTCACATCTAAACGAAGACAGATATGAACAAGCCGTTTGTTTCAGTGAATTTGTCTCACTCTTAGCTTTCAAACGAGCTATTGCACGACAAAATCCATCCACTGGAAGCAAAGTTGGAAGGTCGGTGCCGTGGGGGGGGACGTCAGCGAAAATTTTTCTCTCCGATTGACTTGAAACTCACCATACCGATGCAGAATTTCACGCTGAATCCAAATCTGGCCTCCGTTTTCACATCCGAGCACTGCTTCCACTCGAAACAGCCCATTTTCAACCCAACATTCAGCAGATTGCATGAAAAACATCACACACTATAGCCTCAAGACAAAACCTGGCGGTCGCCCAAGTCCACCACGACACTCTGTCGTTCCAGAGGGGGGGACGTCAGCGAACCTGGACCCACCTGGCCGGCACACCACGACACTCTGTCGTTCCAGAGGGGGGGAAGCAGACTCGAAGCACCACGGCGGCCGACCACGACACTCTGTCGTTCCAGAGGGGGGGGCGCGCCGGTCGAGTGTTCGCCGTTTTCTTACTACTAATGTCTCAACAACCATTAAAATTCTCGGTGTAATCTTTCAGCAAACTCTGAAATGGAATGAACATGTTGATAATACGATCAAAACAACCAATAGTAGACTTTACGTCATTCGAAGACTGAGAACTTACATTCAACGTCATGACCTCATCGTCATCTACAATTCGTTTGTGAGAAGCATTCTCGAATATAACTCACCACTCTTCTTGGAAATCGATGCTAATAATGACGCGAAACTTGAGAAGATCCACCAAAGAGCACATCGGATCATTTGCGGACAAGGTTGCAGTTGCGCAGAATTTACCCCACTATGCATTCGGAGACAACACTAGAGTGTTAAATTTTTCATCAAGATGATGAAAGAAGACGATATTCTCCACGATCTCATGCCCCCTCTACTCAGATTCTCACAAAAACGCTGTCAACCGATTTCGAGATCTCATCGAAGAAGTGCGTCCTTTTTGCCAAGCTACTGTTCAATATATATAACCGAATGCATGCTCGTGCTCACAATGGATAACGATGACCTTATGTTTTTTGCTCAATACTCTTTTTTTGTGAACATTCAATTTCTGTAACTTAATGATTTTTATTTTTAATTGAAATGAACAACAGCAACAACAAATCACAGGGAACCTGCAACTGGAAGAGCAAAATCACATAATCAAAGACAATGATTTCAATTAACTTTAAAAGATGTAAATGGGTCCACATCACTATTCAGATTCAAGAAATGAAGCATGAATTTAGTGAAGCACAAAATCATCCCGATGAAAATTGAATTAAAAACTTGAAATTTTAGCCAAGAAAGTACGAATAATATCGCAACTTTTTCATGAAGACTTCCATTACAATACCATTCATGAAATTCCCTTGATAATCAGCTTAATTTCCACTTTGTCGGGATACTTATTAGCAAATATTCATTACATTTGATATCCAACTTGTTTCATGCTACTTATAAGGAGGACGTCATCTCGGTAGTATATAAATTTGATTATTTTAGCTTTTTAAAAACTGCTCAAATAATTTTTTGGACCGTAGGAACGTAATCTCGGCAAAAAGCTGAATATTTTGATATAAAAAGTTTCATTGTATACAGATACTTTCATGAGTCGACACTCTACCTATGTATACTTACTCTATGTTGGGCTGTTCTTTGATTTATTTAATCGGGTTTATTTATTTCATCCCAGTAGACACTGTTTTTCAACAGTTGAATGTATTTCATTCCATCCACAATGACAAAATTCAAATTTTTCTTCAAAGAAGAAATGGATCTATCGTCTTGAATTTAGAAATTTATAAGTAGATTTCAAGTCAGTAGACAACAGATGGTCATAAAAAGCCTTCAAAATAGCACCTTAGATAAATGTAGAAAATACCCAACTTACAAGCTCACCGCACACCACCTAGTATAGTTAGCATGCGAATTTTTACGTTGTACAGGGGCCGCAGAAAGTTTTGGCGAGCTCTTTGTCCCAGCCACTAATGCGGCAGCTCGTGGTCATCAACTTAATCTCAAAAGTGAATTTGAGCTTCGGTGTAGATAAATCTGAATTGGCGTCGTCCACCACTGGAACTCCAGGCCTCACAAGTGAAGAGGCAAATCAGCGCTTTAGTGAATCACTTCAAATTATATTTAATGATGCAGGCCTACGTCGTATCATAAATTACATCGTAGGCCTCTAACTTATCAGATTGACAAATAAGTAATTACTCGTATTACTGCTCAGTCTTTCCATCGTAAAGAATAAACTATCAAAGGACGAATAATTGCATTGCATTACTAGGTACTTCCATTCCTCCCCCCACACATTTTCCAATTTTTCCAAATTCACCAAATTTGGTCAAACTTAGTCCCATTGGATTTGGAATAGACTTGATCTGTCACAGCACGTGTACAACACCACTGAGAGGTTTTACTTGAGCCCTGAGATGAAGGATTGGTCCCTTGGATACTCAATTAAAATACAAGGTACAGCTGTGATCATGAACTTCGTGGGATTGTTGTCTACTGACAAAATAATAACGAGCAGTTGTCTAATTCTGAGGCTGTAAATGTTCTACAAGCCAGAGGAATTTTTCACACTCAATGGTTTTTCGACGGTAGTGAGACTGTCCTTAGGAGCAATAAACGATCGTTGACGATGGAAAACTCACGGGTGTCAACAACAAAAGTGTAGGGGGAGGGGAGAATAGAAGTAGGACCCATAACTGTTTTGTCATTAGGAACTTTTGCTGAACTAGCTTTTTTTTGTTGATGTGGAATTTTTGCTTGATTTGCTGGATAGTAAAGGAAACAGATACTTTCGCACATGCTCCAGACATTGGCTATAGCCTTCAAAGTTACAAAGAACATGTTATCAAGGCCTTCTATGTCCGCTCCCAAAAGTTAACAATTGAGCCTCGAAAACGTGATGAAAACAAGTAGTTTGTTCAGCGTATGTTTTAGAAAAATTGTTGCAACAGAAATTACATAATAAGATATTCAAAGAATGCGAAAAAGTAATAGCAGATTCAGATGAAGAGAAAGTGAATGTTTTCTGGAAATTAACTCATGTTGAATAATCGTGAAGAAAACATGAAGGATAAATAGAGTATTGAAAGAATCCAAAATAAAAATTGCCTACATTACTTGTAAAACACCGAGCATTTGCCTATGCAAAGACAATATTCCATCTAGCGTGCGATATTCCTTTTTATCAACATGCCTCTCAACATTGCCAAGAATGTTACATCGGACAGACCTGCAGACATTTATACACACTCGCGCATAAAAGAACATCTAAAAGGCAGGCAACCATCAGAAATATCGTTGCATAGACACATACCAACCGAACAAAACATTAAAATATTATTACAAACACACCATACCAAAATTGCAGAGGCACTTCTAATCAAATCTAGCACTAAAATATTAATGAACAGCGATTTAAAGTCAGAATCGATGTTTTTATTTTAAATATTGTCATTTTGTTCGTCTGTATCATTACACGTATTTCATCATCATCTGCCCATGTAATTCATCCATGTATAAAATGTACATTAATTGTTTTAACCACAGAATTAAATATTTTGTTTATCTGCTTCGGTTTGCTAGAAGTGTGATTAATACGAAATCGCCGGCACATCGAGGAACTTACTAAGTGGGTAAAAAGGAATTCCTTATACCTTACAGAGATAGGAAAAAAGTCGTGCGTCGCTTGCGGATTAATGTGAGTTCAAGCAAAGTACTTCGATTTCCAAAATTCCTTCAGATTCGAAGAATTCAGATCATTGCGCACAAGTTTTCTCCATAATGTTGGCCCTTCCGATCATTATTAAAATAAGTAGCAGGCGTACGAAAATTAGTTCACTTGATGTTTTCACATCATCTCCTCGGCATTCTCACTGTATAATGCATGCAATCGAATGTTAACCAAGACAGTGATGTGTGTTTCGGTGTGTGCGAAGTGATATCACAGCACGCACGCATCTCTCACTGGATCTAGTGTCCTCTGTTGACAGCATATTGTTTGCCATTTCCAATAGCAAGCGATACACGAGAGGAGGAGCAAGTTGTCTAATTCTGCGATGTGCCATTTCGATATTAAGGCTACATATAACTCTTCCTTTCTAGGAAACCGAAGCGCGCGGAGATGAATCTATTTCTGTGGTTTTGACCCTTCAACGACTGAGCCCGAGTTAGCTCGCATCGAGCTTTATCAACAGTTGACTGGTAACGGTGACAATGGTGCGCAGCAGGAACTGAGCCTGAGTTAGCTCGTATCGGTAGGACAGGCAGCTATCACTGACAGATAGATTTTTCCCTTCCACTATTCACGAATGCCGGGTCAACTCGGGCTGCTAGAATGGTCCAATTTCACGAATAACGAGTTAGTTCATTTTTAGTATGAAGTGATTTAAACTCTTCAGAGACACAGAGAGAATTACCTAAATTGGTTCGGTGATATTGTCTTGCTGTCTCGATACGAGTTAACTCGGTCTCAGTGAAATTCGGTAGGTATATGAATAAAGCACCGCAGCCAAATGGTTCATTCTTTATTGTTGTAACTGATGATGGCCCGTGTATGCCAAGTGTTTTGCCTTTCCAAAATAAACGTTGTTTTTGTGAGCACAGATGTTGAGTGCCCGTTACTTATGGGTTATCTCCCCCCTCCCAGGTTTTCAAATTTGTCTAAAATCTGCCCAAATGAATCAATCGTCACCAAACTTCAAGTAGACGTACTTATGCATATTTTCTACCCATATGCGAAAATCTATGCGAATCCGACAAGTACTTTCTGAATTAGGGGCGATAACGTGAAGTGCAGCGATATCAACAGCTTCATTTGACTTCTTCTGTTCGACGCATTAATGTTACTCGTTCGTGTGTGTGTGCATTGTTCTCTCTCCCTCTTTGTTTCATCTACTGCTATTTGAAATCGTCCCACGACCACTATACCTTGCCACACCTTTCTTAAGCTAAAAATGTTAATATAAGGAATGTGGCATGGTCATCATCACTTCACGAGTTGTCGGGAAATGACTGTTGTTGACCTACAATGCTTTTCTGCTCAGACGAGATCAGACGAAGTCAAATCAAGCTACAGAGATCGCTGTACTTCAAGTTATCGCCCCTAATTCAAAAAGTACTTGTCCGATCTGTATAAATTTTTGCATGTGGGTAGAAAATATACTTAAATACGTGTCTCTGAAGTTTTGTGATGATTGATTCATTTTTGCGGATTTTAGACAAATTTGAAAACGTGGGGGAGATAACCCATAAGTACCGAGTGCCCAAACTCGTTAAAATGGAAAATGGCAACTGATTGTATTGTCTGGATTTTGTGAAATATTGACATACATGAATCTATGTACTACCGGTACTATAGTGAAATCGAATAAATAAAACTGAATCTCTGATTGCACGAAATCAAAGTGCAGGCCGCGTATTTATTTAGCCCAAAGGATGTTATTCAATTTTACGTGAACAAATACAATTAGGATAAAATTTGACAATTTGGTGTCAGCCATACTAAATTAGCCTTTAATTGATGATGTAATGACGAATTTGTAGCAGATGATATACAAATAGCATTCTTGCATGCGAAATTGTAACAAAATTGGAAAGCATTAGCGTGATTAGTTTGTCAGCAAACGAGTTCAATTTCATGAAGGATGTCTGCTAAATTTGAGTGTTCTTGAATCAGTGTAACGAGATGCACTACTCTAACAAAATTATTGCACTAATTTATTTTACTTTACAATTTGGAAACAACTTGGTCAGCGGCAGCTGTCAAAGTAACTTCGCTCTGCTAGAAGGCATTTGTATACACATCACAGCAGACAAATACAATTATTGTGATGCTCAAAAGTATTGCCAAAGCATTGGTGGTGAATTATTATATGGAAATGAAACTATCCACACTCTGTTAAAATATCATTCTGATCTCAACAGTGCTTGGATTGGCATAACGGATTTTGTAACAGAGTCTGGAACTGATGGCTCCTCTAATTGGCAATGGAGTGATGGATCCGTCGCTGGTGGCTTTACATGGCGCTCGCGTGAGCCAACAGGCGCCTATGAGGACTGTGCACGACCTATAGGAGGCGAGCTAGCTAGCTTTCAGTGCTTCCAGCTTTTGAAAGCAGCCTGTCAAGAGTCCCAGCTGCATGTATTGAACAATTCTACATCATTCAAAATGGCAGTTGTAAAGGCATCTCATGATGATGATGATTATGCCAAAGACCCATGTACTGAAGAACTATTAAATGTGTCTTCAAAAATTATCTGCGCAGCATTTTGTCTACGATCAACAAATTCGTGCAAATCCTTTTATTTTAGTGAAGAGCAAAGTAAGTGCATTCTTGTCATGTACACTGATGCCACCGTCCAATTAATTGGCAGTGGATGGATGAAAATGGTCATGATCCCATGAAAGTGTGTCCATCACAATCCGATCGAATCAATAATCAGCTTTTTATCAGAATTGCCTCGTTTTTCATTTATGCATAAATTTTCATATACTTCGACTTTCATTAATTAAGGGTAAAACAAACATTTTGTCCCGGAGGATGTATTTGTCATTGCCAATTTTCATGAGTGTCACCATGTAAGTATATTAGGGAGAGTGGTAGCAGTTTTGAAGAGATTGCCACGGAATTGACTGATCATGATAGCAATACAAAAGGAATGATTGTATAGTATATAAATACAGGAATAATTGGGTAATTTAGCTTTTTAAAAACTGCTCAAATAATTTTTTGAACCGCAGGAACGTAAACTCCAGAAAAAACTTTATCTTTTGATATAAAATTCTATGTATAAGTTTCTACCACTATCTGTGTAAAATTCAATTTTTTGGAGATGAATTAATAGAGAGATAAACTAAGTTTTATATAGGTTTTAATGATGGTACGCATGGTGCCATAGAGTGCATTTGATTGAGACAAAATACATTATTATGTTTTTCGTCGACTATTTCAATCCTTGCTCATCTATCCTTCTGCTATTTGTCTATTACTCTTTTGTCCTTTGCTCTTATGTCCTTCTGCTCTTTTGTCCGTACGCCCCACTTCACTGGCCCACGACACCCTATCCAATGGTCTTGAAACTTCGTCCAGGTATCGACCGACACTAACAGCATAGTGTGGTGGGGCGCTTGTTGAAACCATTCAGGATAGCCAACCCCAAGCGATTACATCATAGAAGTATGCAGCGTATCCAAAAAAAGTCTGCCCTATGACGCTTGAATGGAAAAAGAATGGTCCAATAACAAATAAACGCCAAAGCCCGCACCAGCACATCACACTGTCGGCCTAAAATCGATCTGCTACATCCAATGGGGATTTTCTTGAGCATAATACGGACAATTGTGACGGTTTTACTTGTCCGTTTACGACAATAATTGCTTCATGTGAGAAGAGTAAAATGAAAATGTATTGCTTTCATTTAGATAATCCAAAAACCGACAGCACATCTCCATTGTTCTATCTGAGTCGTCTTCGCTTAGTCGTAGAAGATATTGATGTTTATAAGGATGAAGCTTTCAATATACGCGCGGTACTCGCATCGTTGCAGGAGTAAAATTGAGTTCAGCAAATGATCAGCAAACCGACATCTTGAGACTTTGAAGTGTTTCGGCCATTCCAATCTTTTTTACCTCGTACAGGACGACACTGTTAATCACGAATTTCGTTATCATGTCAACCAAAATATTTTTGACTTTGTTGCTCAGTTTTCTATGGTATTTCCTTAAACAATGCTCTATCTATTGTTTGATGTCTTCATTTAAGTTCTTACTAAAGTTTTATCTGATTTCTAAGCCCTTATAAATATAATGTGGGAGAAATAAGTACAAAATTTCCTATGGTGCGTGACTTTTGGCCCACCTTGTATACATTAATGTGTTATTACAGAGCTGATCATAAAAAACAGACCACCAGAATATGTAAGTTATATTCATATAAGTTCAATGGCTCTTTTTTAAACTTCTTCAATATTTTTTCTCATCCCCATGCACAAAAGTACACAAACAATGAAGGCGAACAATCGGTAGCCGCTATGAGAGAACAAAGGCATGCATTCGCTAATTGTTTTGTTTTGAACCTTCTTTCACCTCAAACTGTGTTTGTTTACTTTTGCGTTATGAAAAAAAATGTTGAAGAAGTTTGAAAAAGAGCTATTGAACTTATATGAATATAGTTTACATATTCAACTCCTCACATCGTAAGGATTAAGACGACACCAAGCATGAACACTTTTGATGAAAAAGTGAGAACATAACATTTTCAACCAAAGAGGTTCTGATTTTGTGATAACTTCACGATATCACTCATTTTTATTAGTTCACCGATTTTTATGGCCAGCATATCACAAGAGAGCTCAGAAAATGTTCTTTCTCATTGTGTCTGATTCATGATCATATTCACAAGTTTTCTTACTGGAAAATAGCGATTTCTAAATTGATCGATTTTCATATTTTGAGCACTGCTCTACAAATACAATAACGGATGAAAGTCTGTAATCGCTCATTTTAAAGCAGAGAATTCAAGCTCTCGAATAATATATGGCACGTTGTTGTGAGACACGATTGGAAGGCATGAGAATCGATTAAACTTTGGCCAAATTTAGGTGGTCCTATTGTATTCCTCCTCTCTGTATTCCATGTTTGCCAAATGCCAGAATCGTGACGGTTCAGTTTTAGACATCTAAAAGCGTGAGTGTTTCACATGCTGTCCCATTAATTGAGTGAACTCAGAAAATTAGTTCAAGTATTATTTGAATTGAGTTTATAAGTTGTATTGCTTTAGGATTAGCCATCAAAAGAAAATAATCCCTTGAAAGTTTATCGATAAGAACACTGAAATTTAGACTTTGAAGATGAAAGAGAGAATTTAAAATTTACATGCAACATGAAACCATATACGAGTAAAGCCCTTTCGAAATAATAAATATTATGGCTAACATTAAATGAATGAATGCTGAAAATACGTTTGATAAAATGCTCTCACACTGTCTGATCACATGACATGATATCACAAGAGGAAGTGTCAATACAAGAGTCAGAATGTGTCAAAGTCTACGGGAAAGGTGCGAACAACGAGAAATCACTGAATTTGAATGAAAACATTGAATAAAAAAATTGTGAAAGAAATCTGATCGGGATGAAAATATTATAGAACGCGTTTGTAGCTAATGTGCTGACTGCGTGTCAATTGTAGATCACTGATCAGAATGTATGATCATGCAAATGAACACGGAAAGTACTCTCAGTTTAAGCCATTTTTATATGTACCGGTACATGGATTTATTACATGTCTATCTGCCGACAGATACTCAGTTCCTTGGAAGCACTTTTAACCTTGGCATCCGCCTCATCAGGTTGACACAAGGAGAGACAGTACGACAAACGGTTCACTTCTCTTGATAATAAGCAATAATGATAAACGATAGCTCCACTTTACATCTACCAACGTTTTGCCGTCGCAGTGGAAATTGGTAACAGCGAATGAGTGCAGGATACTCATCAGGCAGTAGGGGCGTCTTTTCGCTCTGCGCACATCTAACTTTTTTTACCTTTGATGTAAAATATTTCTTGCTGTATTCTCATCCCTTTCAATAAATTATGATGAAATAAAAATAATTAAAGAAGATATTAATGGCAAATAATAACCTTGCATATTGCTACGAAAAAATCTTGAAAGTGAGTTTGCAACCACACTTGAAACACATGGGGTACAACTTCATGTTTTATTAAAGCACGGTTTATTAGTTTGCGCAAATATTCCATCACATGTCATTATTAAAAGAGGCTTAAAAGTCAGTTCATGATTGTTAACCCTAATCAAGACAGAGAATAATAATTAATATAGACCCACGGAATGAATAGTCTGCTCACATTATGCATATAACAAAGTACACCTTGTCACTATAAGTATAGGCCCTGTAAAAATGTTGATTATTGGCATTGCATGCAAAAGTCCATTAATATCATTTTCATGGCAATCTCGAGATTTCGCATTCAACTTACATACAATAAAACAATAATATTTTAGTGTCCTGACGTACAGCGTTTCATCAGAAAGTTAGAGAGGAAACAATTATCATGCATTGTCATGGACGACAAGACACAACATCACAGAGGCTGTCAAGAGTTTCTTCACACTTCTCTCTGTGACAATGGTGACAAAAATCAGTTGTACTAACACAGTGGAAATGCTAGAGTTTCAAAATATCGTTTGTCATTGATTCCTGCATCTCACAATTGAATTTTTGAAATAACAAGTCAAGTCGACATTATATTCAAGTTATCATAATGAAAGATCTCAATCCATTCGTCATCTCTTCAATGGTATTGTTGATTCTACCAAGTGAGTAATATGACTAAACATTAGTTTCAATCTTCTATTGACTGTTAATTAGATCTGTACTTTTCTTTTCTATATTGTAACACCTTTTTTATTAATATTTCTTACTAAATATTTTGGTTTTACAATTTGATAATCCGATCATCGGTGCACTATTTGGTTCCGAACATTGATTTTTGCATATTGAATATTGAATATTATCGCAGCAGCGTCCACTTGTGGCACATTACGGTCAGCCTACAGTACGTGCGTGGGCTTGAGAAAAATGTGCGAGTTCGTCGCTATTCGTCGGACTTCTGTCAGGCAAGTGCGGTCGATGAATCAAAGAGGATGGTGTCCTTTATAAATTTAGTAATTGTCATTCTCTTCAGACATTTAGGCATCATAATGCACTTTATAACATCAGTCCTGTCATCGGCTTGGGAGTTTGACTTAAATCTACCAGAGATTTGCATTATGTCGTCCTGAAGCCGGCCGAGAACTGTGGCCAGGATCCTATGTCAAATCAGCCTATGACAGGCCAGATTCCTGCATTTGTACCTTGAAGTCGGTACAAAGAATGGTCAAAACCTCATCCAAATCGGCCCGAAACCAATATAAAACTGATATATGCATGCCTGAATCCGGACTGCCAGTTTGTTTTCAATATCCAGGCGGCCGGCTTCCAACTCTTATGACATATGTGAGGGGTGAAAACATGACTCGGCGAGTATTTGCTGATTACTGACTTACCACAGCATCATACCTTTCTATTGCTGTGCTTAATCAGTAACTGTGGAAGGCCACAAAGCAAGTACATGTACTTAAATATCACAAGTAGTAAGTAAAACTCCACCACTGGACCGCGCAAGATGGCCGCCATCGAAAAATGGCCGCTGACGTCCCCCCCTCGGAAGCGAGAGTGTGAGACTCGGGTGAGTTGGTTTGACGTGGGCGACCGTCTAGGTTGACGTGGGCGGCCGTCTAGGTTGTCGTGGATGGTGAAACGGAGGCCAGATTCGGATTCAGCATAAAATTCTGCATCGGTATGGTGAATTTGAAAGCAATCGGCGAGAAAAAATGTTTCTTCAAAATTTTGGCAGAGTTAAAATTTGGGACGTTTTGGGCTGTAGCGCCCAAACGAAGCATCGGATGGGAAAACGGAGGCCAGATTCGGATTCAGCGTGAAATTCTGCATCTGTATGGTGAATTTGAAAGCAATCGGAGAGAAAAAATTTTCGCTGAGGATGAACTAGACTTTGAAGGTTGTGATAGTAACAACATGAAAATCAAAGATGTAGAAACGTTCGAAAAACATAATCAGATTAAAATTGTAGTTCACGTGTGGGAGAAGGGGTTGAAGGGTGGCCGCTATAATTCACGTTCAACTTGTTATGAACGTGTAGTCAACCTCTTATTAGTAAAACAAGATGATAGCGAGGAATGGCACTACTGTGGTATACCCAAAATCTCTCGCTTGTACACACACTTAGGCCACTCTAAAAGAGGTGAACATTTTGTATGCGACCGCTGCATCCGCTCCTTTTGGAGTAAAGATAAATTTGAAACTCACTATGAATGGTGCAAGCGAGGTAAATTACAAATGGAACGCATGCCCAAAGATAAAATATTTTCACATAGGGATAATGGTGACGAATTAAGTCCCCTGCGCATCATTTACGCAGACATAGAATGCTACATTGATGATATCATCCACAAGCCAGCAGCCATATCCTGCTATGAAGTATGGCATGACCACTTTAGGAATAGACAAAACAAAATGCATACTTGGCAAGGTGAAGATTGTATTTCAAAATTTCTAGAATTTCTCGATAAAGCTGCTAAATTTCAACAATCATATGATTCCCAATTGCAGCGTAAGTCACTACATATGTCAGATGAAGACAAACAGAAATTTGAAAGTTGTACATCGTGCCCTAAATGTCATAAAACGTTTGATGACGATAAAATTAAGAAAGTGCGTGATCATGATCACATCAGTGGTAAATTTAGAAACGCACTCTGCTCCAAATGTAACTTTTCACTTAGGTTGAGACGTCGCGTACTACCCGTCATTTTTCATAACTTTAAGGGCTATGACAGTCATATGCTCATAAAAGGAGGGTTGAGCCAGATGAAATCGTGGCAGTTTAATGTTATAGCACAAACGAGAGAAAAATTCATGGCAATGACAGCAAAAGTACCAGTAGATAAAACTAAAGAAAATAAGACAGTCTTCTTCGAAATAAAATTTTTAGATTCATTTCAATTCATGTCAGCGTCACTAGCTTCTCTCGTTCGAAATCTCAAGTTTCTTCCCCATAGTCAAACTTTAAAGAAACACTATCCAAACTTAACGGATGACATGATCACTCGCAAAGGAGTCTTTCCCTATGCGTATTTTAGCTCAATGTCTAAACTAAATGAAACAACCCTTCCTTCCATTGACAAATTCAAAAACGATTTGACGGGTGAAGATTGTCCAGTAGAGGACTATGAACATGCTCAAGAGGCATGGTTAAAATTTGATTGTAAAACGTTTGGCGATTATATGATCGCTTACTTAGAATTAGATGTCATTTTGCTGGCTGATGTCTTTCAGGAATTTCGACGAGTGGCATTAGAAGAAGACAAATTAGATCCTATCCACTTTGTCAGTCTACCAGCCATGTCCTTTAAACAGCCTTTAAAATGACTGGTGAGACCATTCATCTCTTACAAGACCCGGAGATGTATAATATATTTGAGCGCGGAATACGCGGTGGTCTCACATTTGTAAATAAACATCATATAAAATCTAAAACAGTAGGTGATGATCATATCCACCTAAAGTACTATGACCAAAATAATTTATATGGCAGTTCACTGTCTAAACCATTAACTCATTCCGGGTTTAGTTGGTTAAAACAAGATGAGCTTGAGTATTACTCCAACCCTTCAAACATACTGAAGATTCCAGATGAAGGTGATTGGGGATATTATTTTGAAGTGGATTTGATTTATCCAAATAGCATTAAAAATAAAACTGCTGATTTCCCACTCGCACCTGAATCTGGTGAAGTGACTGAAGATATGTTTTCACCATTCATGTCACAATTTCATAATAACTTAACAGAGTGTGGACAGCCAAGGTACAAACCTTGCCGCAAACTTTTACTCACCCAATATGATAAGAAAAATTATCTCGTACACTTCTGCATACTAAAATTCTATTTAGAAATGGGCATGCTTCTAAAGTCAGTTCACCGCATTATCAAATTTAGACAGAAAGCCTTCCTCAAACCCTACATAGTTAGTAACAGTCAAAAACGTGCACTAGCCCAAAATAATTTTGAAAAAGATTTTTATAAATATAAGAATAACAGTCTTTTCGGAAAAACCATGGAGGATGTTAGAAAACGCATAAACTACAAACTAGTCACTGATGATCAAAAATATCACAAATTGACCTCATCACCTCTTTTCATTGATAGAGACATTATCGATGAGGATCTTGTAGGTGTTAAAATGATAAAATCTGAAGTTGAGTTGTGCAAGCCCATCTATATTGGCCAAGCTGTACTAGATTACTCTAAGCTTGAAATGTACCAACTCTTTTATAAAATACTAAAACCATGTCCTCTCGTAAAAGAGGTTCGTTTGTTGGGTGGTGATACAGATAGTTTCTTCTTAGGTATTACCATTCAAAAAGATTTAAATTTTAATGAAGTAGCTAAGTCATTAGAAAAATATTTCGACACATCTAACTACAATCCCGCTCATCCACTCTTTTCCATACAGAATAAAGTCAAAATTGGTTGTTTTAAGGATGAAACAGCAGGAAAGGAAATAGATGAAATGATTCTCCTCTGTCCTAAAATGTATTCCATGAAATTAAAAGAATGTGCAGATAGTATTAAGCGTGCTAAAGGAATATCAAAATCAATTGTCCAAAAAATGAAACATCGGTCCTATAAGAAGGCCTATAAAAATAAAACTATAACGTTTGTCAATATGACAATCTTAAAATCTCAAGTTCATACTGTGAAAGCGCACACGTTCAAGAAACGAGCGCTTTCTGCATGGGAGGATAAGAGGTGCTGGATAGGACATAACACATCTCTTCCACATGGACATCCTGATACAAACATACCTCCATCCAAAAGAATAAAACTCACGCTACCACATTCAGGAGATGTATTGACATAATCAACTTTAACTCAGTATTTTGATGTTGCTTTTTGTAGATATACATGGTTGTTTTATGTATCGCATGAGATCGTTTCTTCCTTGTGAATATATGCCTACAGTTAGCCGATTCCCCCTATATCTGTGAAAAGACTTTTTCATACACATATTTTTATTTCAATAAACATATCACAATGACTTCACTTTGTTTTCCGAAACACTAAAGTTACGAGGGATTTAGTATCTTTCACATGGATGCACTCTTGTAAACCATTGGTAATTTTAATAGCAATAGAGGGTATAGTTTGTTTGACGACGGGATGATAGAAAATAGATTGAAACATCTTCTCGACTATTCCATATGAAGCGTCTTTATCATGAATGAAATCACGTAAAATGTATTCTTTTTTCTCACCAACAGAAATAGGTAGAATCAAATCACTTTGAATGTAAAGGTGCTGTTCATGTTTATCAAGTGTCATTGGTGTTTCTATACCAATCGTATGCGCAGCAGCAAACACAGTTTTGTAGCATTGAAAAACCAAAGAGTTTTTTCAAATTTTTACTCAATTGACATTGAATGTCATCACCCAGTTTCAGAACAACGCGTTGATTTTCAATTGAAAACGAAATGTGGTGTGTCTTTACATCATATTTACTTTTCATCACATGCTTCAACTTCTGTTGTATATAAGGATTTACTACATGAATGAAGCTTTCAACTGTATTATATAGACGCGGCATTATATTGATAGCAACTTTAGATTCTTGATAAGACTGGTAAATTTTCTTGATGCGATCACCATAGATGTCCACCCACCATTCATCATTAACTGAATCAGCTTTAGTGTGATATTCACGAGAAGCATACACCACACCGCTTCCAATAATAGGTGTATAATGTCTTACAAAATGACGCAAGGTTGGAGAGAAATAAACTGTAAGTTTGTCATTATATTTCTGAATAACCAACTTATTTTTGTCCGCCATAATTTTCTCTCCATACTTCTTACCCACAGTCTCATTCCATCGTTTTACTAACTCAATAAGTGATAAAGGTTGAACACCACGCTTTTTCAAAATGATGCGTTCTTCACATTCTACAACATCTTCATCAAATATTTTAAATTTATAATGAAATTTGTTGATTCGATTTGAATAAACTTTCTTAACATTTGCAGTAGCAATTGACGTTAGATGTAGTCCATGGCCAAAACCGAGATGTGGATAGAATTCATTATCCAACCTCAGTGTAAGACCTTTAGTAAAAGAATGAAAGCGAAGGAACTGTCTCCCACTCCAATGTTAGATAGTAAACTCATAAGCTTTCTGATTTTTATTCTTCATGATGGAAGTATTACCACTATTGAATGCCTTAATAATTTTCTCATTCCCAAATGGTTCATAATAATCTGATTTTATCTGAATCCATTCATAGTTCCACTTTCCATCTGATGTTAAATTGTATGGGAACTCGAATGCATTATTCATCGTTATTCCATCATGGGTGCGAGGAGTCAATATCATTTCTTCCAAATCATTCACATTCTGAATATTGCTATCATAGCAAATACTAGAAACGCCAACCTCCCATTCACCTTCTTAATGTAGTGGACGATTTAATTCTACTCGATAGTCTGATGGTTTATTTTTGGGAAATTTATTCATAGAAGCATTGCTGGGTAAGTAGATTAGAAACGAGTCCTTATTTTCACTTTCCATATTATTCACATTGGAAAAATATATTAGCATACTTTTGCATGAACTGTTCATTCGGAAATGGAGTGTGATACTTGTCACAGCATCTTTATGAAAAGGAATCAACGCACCAGCATCGTCATAAATGGCAATATCAATTTGTGGGATGTAGTTTGATTTCAGCTTTGTTTAATGCACTTTCTTGAAAGTATGCTCAGATAAAATACTGCAGCTTTTTGGCTGGTATGGTATCATTGCTAGCAATGGAGCTTCAACATCTCCCACACGTACATCTTCACCAATATTGGAATATATCTGAAAATAGTTAATACGACGCGATAGTGACATGTCTGCGCTAGCTTTGGTTACAGTACCACTTTTAAAGATATTTTGATCAAAACCCAAAATGTCCATTAGAGTTCTATCCATAATTAGTTCAATACCTTTTCCACTTATAGTGAGAGACAAAACACCTTCTTTTCAGAAAATGAAATTTGTTGCTCATTAATCACTTCATTCAAATAATCTATTGCCATCTTAACTGAAGTGATCATGCGAGGTGTCAACACTCTTGTTCTATGTGAGATTCCACTCAAAGGTTCTACACACTTTCTGTATAAAGATACCGACCATTCTGTATCAACTTGATTTGATCCATCACATTTCAAATAGCGCATATCAAATTTTCCATGAACGGCCGCAGAGCGATGTCGCAAGAACTGATGAAAATCTTCTGAACAAACTAATACTAGATCATCATCATCATCTAATTTACTAATGACGATTTGATCCGTTGATTTCGTATAAGTCAATGTTGCCACTTGTTTACCATCAACTCGAAGGAGAAAATTAAATTTCTTCACTAATGTTTCAGGAGTCATGTTTGTTTTTCTTGGCTTAATCACAATTTTCTTCAGCAATGTCTTTTCATTTTTCGGCAAATTTTCCATGAACGGCCGCAGAGCGATGTCGCAAGAACTGATGAAAATCTTCTGAACAAACTAATACTAGATCATCATCATCATCTAATTTACTAATGACGATTTGATCCGTTGATTTCGTAAAAGTCAATGTTGCCACTTGTTTACCATCAACTCGAAGGAGAAAATTAAATTTCTTCACTAATGTTTCAGGAGTCATGTTTGTCTTTCTCGGCTTAATCACAATTTTCTTCAGCAATGTCTTTTCATTTTTCGGAATAAGATCCACATAAAAAACTTTCTATTTGTAAATCAAATCTTTACAACCACTTGGGTGGTAATTAACGTTATAATTATCATAGCTTGTTAAGGCGCTAGCGAGGTAACCTAAATCATTTCTTAAACTTGGACTTAAACCAACAATCCAATCTTTCTCAACTACATGATGTCCATAATTATGATCATCATTGTGCGGAGTAAATTGGATGATGTTTCTACCCTCTTTATTCAGGAAATCATATATAAACTTTTACATGATAAGAGATCTTTCTTTGGCACTGTGGAATGTATACTCGGCAGCCCTTTTCACATTGGTAAGCAGCTGTACGTCTCATATTAATAGTCATCACCTCATGATCAAAAGTATAGACACAGTTGCTATAAACAAGTTGAGTGACACCCACTTCCCACTTTCCATTTAGCTGTTGTGTATGATCAATGGGAGTAGAAAAGAGTGCGGCTCGATTACTAGCAAATCTCTTTGTAGCCGCATTGCTAAGCAAAATATGATAAAACGACATTTTTATATTGCTGATCTGCGGCTTTGCAAAACATCATGAAGACTTGGATTTTGGACTCTCTACAATATATCAGAGTTGATCGTGATGGAAACGTGCATTTCAAAAATTCTCATGGTCATACATCAAGAGGTATTACATTAACATGGCGACAATTAGTCAACCTCAATGATATCATGAGGGATTTGGAATATTTTGAAACATTAAGATTCATCTCCTTGGGTGATCAAGTTTGGCTTCAACATTACAGAAATGAAATTCAAATCTGCCATTCTCATTCCGCAAAACTGTTTCTCATTTCGCAAATACAATTGGGAGAAGTATAGAAGATACATACATCGCTCCATCATGACATTTATTCGTCGTGAGTTCATCGCCCTACTATGCAAATCTTAATCAGACATGACTACCACGCACCATGAGTTGGAAATTAGATTCCCTACAACGTATTGAAACGGATCATGATCGAAACGTCTATTTCAAAGATTCAACTGGAAATGTGAGAAGAGAGTTTGCTTTATCTTATCGTCATTTTCAATCTCTAACATCATATCATGAAGGATTTGAAATACTTCTATATGAAAAGACATTCACGTATTGGAAATCGCATCTGGTTGCGCGTCAACAATCGGCGAATTCAACTCTATCATTCCCAACTCCATACTAACTTCACATTTCATCAAGGTAGTTGGGAGAAGTATAAAATGAAGGTACATCGCTCAATTTACTCATTTTTTCATCATGAAGCGCCATCGCTACACCATCGTCAACATTCTCCGTCGCTTCAGACTCTACACCAAAATCGATCTCACAACATTACACCAACACCTTCCAAACAGCAAGTATTACCCGGGCCAACCTCAAATGTTAGTGGTGAAGATGAACAATTCACGGAATTTTCAACTCTTCCCAAATGGGACTGTACAGATTCTCGGCGCCCTTTCTCATTCATCGGCGCAGTCAATGCGCTTAGAGCTTACAAAGACTACTACGTCGGATATGAAGAGGGAGAGGTGTGTGATGTCGAATCTGACTGTGGACAATATGGTGATCTTACTCAATTGAGTGAAAGTGTATCATTTTTGAAGATTCGTACCAGCAGTTACAATTTGTGTTATGAACCCGAACTTTTTTCTGCAGCTCTCATTAGTTGTTGGTTGCCTGTGCATGTTGCAATCTTTCATAAATAGTAAAGTGATCATTACTGGACTAAAATCTCATGTGCAAGCAAATGAATCCTAGACTATCGCATTCGAGTATGTGCGTACCCAGCGGATTGTAAACTAAAAAACAATTTTTCCAACATGATGTTTTTATTTCAAATCATGATAGAACTTACAAATCATTTTTTTCATTAGAGGATGGATTACATGAAAAGTTTTGAATAACAGATACAAAACGAGATACATGTAAACGTTTTAAGATGAAGTACAGTACAAAAGCACCACACGTTGATGAAAGTGGATGTTGTAGTATGCGTTTATTTCGCTGATATTGACGCGTATGTTTTCTCAACCACTGCTGTGTTGGTATATTTGGAGGTTGAGCAAGAGAGTCAAATAGTTCACCACGTCGGTCTTCTCCAATAAAGATCGCTTTCCAATGCTCACCGCCTAAAATTCTGCGAATGAGTGTTTAGCACAATAAAGATGGGATAGTGATTTACTGCAGGTGGTAAGGTATCGAGTGAATAGACATTATCGAAAGCTTTCAACGTCGCTTCGTCTGCATTACGCTATTACTGCACTTTAGTCTTAATATCGTTAGCAGTCAACCAACTCATAAACGATTATACTGAAGAATCACGTCACGATACTTTGTAATTTCAATATTTGAATCGAATAAAAGAAAACAAACAAAATATACAGAATCAAAAAAAAAAAATTTCTAAAACAATACTTAAAATAAATAAACTATTTAAATATATTACAAACTATAAATCGAATAAATAAGCATGACAATTAGAAGGGAACAATAATTATTAGTATAAATTTGTTGAAACAAATGGCCCTCGCGCTCTCTCTAAGTACATACATTATCTAACGAACTTTGCTCGCAGCAATATAAACAAATCTAATTACGATTACAATGATTAGTAGTAATAAGGAGTGAAAGACAACTTTCTCGCGGTAAAAGAATAAAAAATAAAATATACAATAAACTCAAATTCTAAAAACGAATTTATAATCGTACAAATTTTATACTAAAAGTTTACTGCATAAATTTATACATTGATCGTCTCAGGTAGTGTTCTTTTGAACGTCAAATCCAAACGAATATTATGAGGCACGTTCGCTTGACGATAGGGTGCACTAATATCGCTGGTCAGCAGTCAAATCAAATGCATAAATAGTATATCCATATTAAACTTTGAGTTACTTAAACTCTTTCATAGTAAGTCCGTTGGTGTCATCCGTATTGTAAAAGCCAAAGACATCCATAAAATCAACATAACTGCGCATAAATTGATCCGAAGCAAAATCTGGTTTGTAGGGTGGACCAGGATGACTCACACCATTTACACGTAAGGCAATTTCACTTAACTGATTGTGTTTAAAATTGAAAGGATTCTTCTTTATATTACCATTAATTGCGTCATTTTCAACCATTGCCACCATGAGGAGCTTCGGTGCTTCCGATGGAAAGAGGCCATCTTTCATGAAACTCTTTTGATCTTTAGGAATTGTAAAGGTGAGAAGCTTTTGCATGCTGAACGGGTAAATGGCATTTTGGCGGTTAAGACTTCACATGAGCGCATGCCTTAATGACACTTGGATTCGGTACTACTCGACGAATGTAAAGTGCAATATCTTCCACATGAATTCTAAAATTGTCAACTTTAGCAAATGCATTCAGCGCAAATTCAGGCTTATTCAATGTCAGCTTGAGTCGCTTGCTGGTATTACAGAGTAAAAACTTTGATTGTCTAAATAAGTCTAAATTTAGCGGACCATATAGCTGACATACTCTACTATCTTTAATCATAGCAGATCGCTTTACAAAGCCACTGTTTGTTTCAACATCAAATTTTCCTGCTTCATCTCTGTACCATCTCATGGCTTCCATATGACTTTTTTGTGCTGCTGGATGAAACTGTGATACATGATTGAAATATGATTTATAGGGATAATCGCTTTGACCACCTTCCACCTGCTGCTCTCCAATCGTTAGAGAAACATCGCGAAGTAATGTAGTCAATTGTAAATTGTTCAGTCCAACTTTATGTGTATCGTCAATAGCAGTTCCATCTGCTTGCTGAATTCTAAACCTCAAATCAACCATCTCATAACTCAAATCTATGTAGTCATCACTACCACCAGGAATAACAAATTCAATGGGGGCCAGCATTCTCATGCTTGTTCGAGGATGATAATTCTACAATACTTGAACTAAGAATATCTGTCTGTATGGCTTGTTGATCGCTTACAAACAAAAACCGAAGTTTTTACACTCCATGAATTAGAAGTTAAAAAAACGCAGCGTCGTCGTTTTTAGCGCCTGATCGCGCCTAAAGATTAGAGCCTCCTGCGACGTTTGGTGAATTGGCCTTTTGACTGAAGATCGCACCTTACCAGCTCCGCGATGTTTCCTCCTCCTTTATTATCATTCGTTTAGGTGATTTCTTTCCTTGAGTAACACCAGACAAAGGTCTGCTTCAATGTTTTTATAAAACCGCGTTACCTATCCCACGATTCAAACAAACTGCTCTTAAAACTTCCTACCTCTGAAAGATCACTAGCAAACATCACCAGCAAAGCCAACGGCATTACTTAAAACATTTCGTTTTAAAGATCTACCGACATTGGATATGAGAGGTGCTACAAAACAGATTTTTTTTTTTTTTTCCCCCAGTGCACAAGTATGCTACCTCCACGTTGGCGGCGAGCACCGATGGTAAATTTGTCCTCCGCCACTTACATAGGGAGGTCGTGAATAAAATGAGGCAGTTGGATTCATAGCTCAAACCCTAAACATTGCCTCGCTAGTTACAACTTTGCGATGAAATCACTGTCGATCACTTAGATCGAAAGATGCGGCACGACCGCATTCCCAAGAGTTCATACTTGAAGGATAACCATATCTCCCATTTAGACCTCAAGACACCAATTCTTCACCTTGCCGTTCGTTTTTTACATCGAATGAATTTTTCTCTACCAAATATGTTTTCACTTTCAGTGACACCTCAACTCTCATCGCGTAAAAGCTTACCCTCAATTTCTTCATTATTCGTAATGCGGCTATCAACTTGTAGGTGGTGGCGTCGCGGGGAGAGTCTTTTTGAATAATCCTTGATTAACTGTAAATACCTTTATCCTCTGTCCCAATTCGGAAGGTACCCTTTAGAAGCAAAAACACTTTTCACTTTTGAGATACGAACTTTACACCAATTTTCACATCACTTTTCACATGAGTGCGTTTACGTTGGAATGATTCGCGCACTTTATCTACATTGTCAGGATTTACATCTACTGGTCTGAGTCCAATAGAACGATGAACAGAGTGATTTTAGGCATGGAGTGTATCTTGTAGAACCTTTGTCCAATTTTGTGTCAAGTTGGCAGTAAAATGTCGGCCACAAGTCGATTTTTTAATGTGCGATTAAAACGTTCAACGAGTGGCAGCTTTATAAGCACCATAACACGGGGCACAATAAGCACCCACATCTTTACACTAAACAACTCAATGTCATGCCTACTCAAATAATCTTCTACAACATGCTAGATTTTCAAACTCTTTTCCTTGAATCACTCTGAATTCTTTTTGGAATGCGACTTCTCTCGAAAAATTGTTATGGTAATGCCTTTTTGCTACTCCTTTCCCTTTCTTTAGTTTTTAAAGGTTGATCCCACTGCATAACGCGGGAGAAAATATCAATGACGGTTTTAAAATAAAATTTTGCCCAGTTTTATGTTTGAAATGGAGGCAACATCCACAAAACGCTGCCACAGTTCATCGATGTCATGACAATATAATGGCGGGTGCGGTAAACTTCTTTTTTCCGCTTGTTTGTGAGTGTATAGGTAGCCTTGACCCTTTAACCATCGTTCACTGTGTTTGTGGAATACCACTCGCTTTGATAATTTCTGATGGATGCAAATCCCTCGCCGGATGTTTTCCTTCATAATAGATTGACATCAAACGTCAGTCGATGACGACTGACTCTTTTTTTCCTCCTTCACATCATTTTGTTTTCTTCATTTCTACATTTACAACACTGCAGCATTTAGCTTTAGCGGTTTTTGCGATCGTGTTCACATTGCTTAGGGTTTCATTGTGAGAGCTGGGCGCGGCAGTGAAGATCCGCGCACGTGTGTGGGGTGGTGTTAGGGTAACCCGTGGGGGGACCGGCCCGGAAAGGGGGGAAGGGGAGGGAGGGAGGTGTTGTAATTAGGAGGGCGGTGGGTCGAGTGGTAAGGGTAGGTACGTCGGGCAACTGTATGGCAGACGGTGCGAAGGGAGGGGAGGGTTAGGTGTAAGAATTGAGAGTACTAGGGGGAGGGGAGGAAGAGGGGTAGAACTCGGCGTAAAGAGTGGTGGGGGGTGCGCAGGTGGGATGGGGGGGGTCCACAGAATGGGGGGAGGGGACTGGGTCGGGCAAGTGCGCGGAAGGAATAGGCAGAATGGTGGAGTAGGCCAGGGGCGCGGGGGGGGGGGGGTGGGTGGGGGCGCGCGGGGGGGGGCGGGGACAGGCAGGTGGTTATGAAGGGGGGTGCCCAGGAGTGGGGGGGGAAACGAGGCAGCGTGAGGGGGCGGGGGTGTCTGGCTCGATTGTGCGGGAGACGGGACAGGGGTAGGCGGTGACCCGGTCTCTCGCCCTTCTTGGCAGTAGTGGAGCTGGTCCGGTTTGCAACAGACGTTGTGCTCTATTACGGCTGACTCAGGGCGGGGTCCTTTATCGGGAGGAGCACAGTGGCCGCGTCACGTTGTGGGAGTGGGGGGGCTGGGGGAGTGGGGGGACCTTGGTTAATTTACGGGGCGTGGAGGTCGGGTGCTATTGGTCACGAGGCAGGTGACTGTCGGGATTGCGGACGGGAGTAGCAGGGTGTATTGATGTTGTCAGTCTGTTAGAAGCGGGGGAGTGGGGGTTGAGGTCCGGCGGCAGCGGTTGTTGTTGATGGAGGTGTTAAGTACAAGGGTGCGAGTGGCCGTGGGGGAACTGTAAGCATAGAACGCGGGTCGTCTGCTGTCGGGGGTGTACTGTTTATTTTCCTGTGCATTCCCCCCTGGGAGGGCCCTAGCGCCTCTCCTGTGGTGGTGATTGTTTTGTATGCTACCATACCCTTTTTTTGGAGCCCCGTTTTACAGCTATTGGTTATTACTAGCGTGTCTCGTTGTGTTTTTCTTCTTTGGGCGTTTTTTAAGGTTCTCTGATTCTTTGTTTCTGGTAGTTGATCACTACCTAGAATGTGCTACTATTATTTTCTATGGCGCTGTTAATTTGTTTTTTGCACCTCCGGTTTTCTATGTATATATTTTTTATCTCTAACCCAATATTGACTTTTTTCCTTACCAACGTTTAAGTTTTTTCCATTCCTGTTCGCTATCGTTTGATACTGTTTCCCTGATCGTTTGTTTTCTTTATGGTTCTATCTACAAAGGTATTTAATAGTTTTAATTTTATCATGTTATTAGTTATTAATTTTTCTCTTTTTTCGATTTTCTTCTGCCCTATTATCATCCAGTTTGTCTTATCTTTATTCGGCGTTCTGCCCTATTTAATCTACCCAATACGTCGCCACTTTGTTTCTGGCCCCCTTTCTCCCCCTCTTTTGTTAATCATTTCTCCTTAGTGTAATTTGTTCTTTTTTTTATTTTTTCTTTTTTCTCTCTCGTCATTTTATCACCACTGTTTGCAACCTGTTCGTACTCTTTTTCAATACCATCTCTTTAAGCTTATCCCTTGTTCTCTTCATTTTACCTTCCATTTCTACCTGTTTTTGTGCGCGCAGCAAGTGCAAGTGACAACGACATTCACCTCTGGCGCTCATAAAATGGCACGCAACACATCAGGCCATCATATAATAGTCTGAGAACATTTATATTTCCTGGGGAAGGAAATAAATGGCCCGTTTTACTTTTTCCTTTACTAGTTTTAGAGTGATTGTAGATCTACGTCGAGATCTCCTCTTGTTTTGTTTTAGTGAGTGTGGAGGCGGATGAGCAAGTGACGTCTTAAATACAATTTTGTTGGCATTTTCATCATCTAAGCATTGGAGACAGTAGCCACTGTGAATCAAGTCTTTCAAAGTCTCATTAATTCAAAGCAAATTTTGGCACATTAAGCATTTTTAAACAATAGTTTTAAGAAAGTATGAACCAACAACCAGGTGGAAACATAGCCCTGACGCGCTTTCTCTACGTGTCGCATACTGAATCAAGTCTTCATAACGTGAAGCATCAATCACTTTATTTTCATCTGTAATGATTTCTCCTCTATCATTTACATTGAGATTTGGTTCAATACTGTTTAAAAGAGATATGGCATGTACGCGAGATGCTAAAGGTGTAGCAGTCGATACAGAGTCACCATCTATTCTTCAAGTTTTTCAATTGCTCAACAGATTTCCGATTGTAATAATACAGCACGATGCGGAACTTATGTTGAACAATTTGCTGATAATCTATATCTTTCTATACATTTATTTTGCAAGAGGTTGCTTTACTTGCTGCAAGGCAGTCAATTGTACATATTCATCCTGAGGAATAACAATCATGCGAGAATAAGAACTCATAGTTTGTAGATAATCATGGGAGTTTTCAAAATATCACTTCGAAATCTAAATTCTTCCGGACACTCTTGCGTAAAGTCAAAGAATAAGTAACCGTATGGTTTTTCAGTAGCTGCTTGAAAAATTTCAATTAAGGCTTTTGATCCTCTGGGTGCAACTTGTCGCGCTAAAATTACAAAATGACTTTTATCTCGCGGAATCTTGAAAATAGCATAATAGTGTGTATTCAGGTTTCGTGTAACGAGCTTCTTTTCCCATCAGAAAGAAATTTTGTGTGATATAGATGATAAAGCACCCTTAATGAGGAGCTGGCACGAGTGAACATATCTGTAACATCTTTTTTGGAATTCTTACTTTCTTTTTAATAAAATCATCCAATACAACAACATCACAGACGAAGTTTATCCCTGCAATAATTCCTATCCATGTACCGAATAAAGTATGCGACTTAGCAATTCCAGAAACAGCGACGGTTGATAAATACCATAACACCAAATCACTCGATTGATAGGTTCCTTAAACAACTCCCTTCTTTTATCCAATAAATTCAGCGTGAAAACAGTTTTACCTGCATGAGATGGACCTGATACAGTCAGAACTTATCGCATGAAGTCTGAAATCCATTATAAACTTGAGACTCAACATTTCATAATTAACGCTTAGAGCCAAGATATTACCCAATAGGTTGCCCACTACAGGAGCTAACATAGGAAGTATTGCTGACAGAAACCGGCCCTTTTGTGTTTAGAGTTTTCCTCTTCATGAAGGGTGAACTTTAGGATTGAGATGAAAACGCAATTTTGTAGCATATCGCTTAATAACTATCGTTGTTTTGGTGCTAATTTCTCTCCACAAGTTCTGACATTAGAAAAATTTCACGAATAGTTTTATTCGTATGCATGTCGTATAGGCATGTATCGCTTGATTTGCTTTCATTCTCGAGAGCTTAATGGCTAGAAGAAAACTTTGAAGACTTTTGACTTTTACGTTTCGTCATTTTACGTTTCGCCATTTTCCGTGTTAGTCTTTGCTAAAACCTATCTTTCCCACATTTGCATAGGTACTAACTATTGCGACATAAGTGACACTCGAAATGAGCAATATCACAGTGGTTACATTGGCAAAGTTTGCATGCAATTACGTATGAAAACAGCGTTGACAAAAGCCGTGCTTAACATCTCTTTAAGATCGCGCTTTCATTTCCATCCTTTCGCTTACATACATCACAACACATAGTTTCACCGTTACTGATGTCTATAGCAAGTCTTATTGAAGATATGAATTTGCTAGCCTTTTCTAAATAATAGACGCATGTACAGAAGGAATATACTTCGAGAGTGAGCAGACATAGCTCGAAAACCAGTTGTGCTACAATCAAGTACCACTGCATTTTCAACTTTTCTTTATGGAAAGTTGAATATGAATACGAAATCGCTTTCAAATCACTAGACTGCTACCATGAGGGATAAATCGTTAAACGTTCAGCAATTTTTTATATCATATGTCTTTTTAAAAAATCTTCTGGAGTGATCTAGCCACTTCCATTGAATACGAAGTAAAAAGGAAAGAGCACTTATCCACCTCTTCCTTTCCAAAATGACTAAACATAATTTTCGCAACTAATCGCACCATGGACAATACTATCAGAGATGTATTCATTAACTCTATAGAAATAGAGTGCTAGCATCATCGACCACTGCTTCCGATGTCGGTCTCATCTTTAATGAAAAATTTTTATCACATAATCTTGAACAGCTCCTTTTAAAAACTTGCCTAAAAAATGTAATGTTCCCAGTCGTTTGAGAAAGACATGATCGGCCACCTTTTACTTAACCCCTCCATTAGGCAGGTGAAAAGCAGAACAACAGCTTAGGCGACACATGAGTCAGAGAAGTTCGTGGCTTACTGCGAGATTACAGTCACACACGCGAGCTCTAACACAAACAGTGAAGATCACAGTATAGGATCTCGGATGGCTCATGTGGGGGGGGGGGGATCTACATGGATGTACTATGTGTAGTTGCTCATACAAGTCTGCTGTACACTGTACGGTCATACATAGACGTCAAGTCACATATTGATCTGACCATACAGGACTTTGGCAGTGTTGAGGTAAGGAGGAAAGAAGCATTGGTTATGAACGTAGCTACTACAACGAACAGACAAAATAGGAACACACAAATCCTTAAAACGTTTCGTGACTTCATGATAATGTTGATTCACTCTACAATCCCAAGGCGGGAGCAAAATATCATCAATGATTAGATTGGGAAATACTTTCCTCTCCTTACCAGGATTATTACAAAAGATGCGTATAACATTGAAAGCAGCTAACCATCGGTTAAAGTCAATAAGAAGAGCACTCTCACAAGAAAAGCCATAGTCTTGCAAATATTTCAGATTAAGTCCATGAATGTGTTTTCTCGCCCATTGATCAACATTGGGATCACAGTTGGCATGTTGATGATAGACACTAACAATCTGATATGTCCAATTGTTCATAGCAATAGCACTGAGCTCCTGTACAGGTTCACCCTCACTATCCATAAAAATGATGATAGAAGCCTAAAACGGAAATTTTCACATCTAAGGAAACATTCATAACATCTACAAAATGAAGAATAACATCGATGCATTTCACGGCCAAAATAACACAAATGATATGATTGCAAAGAAGAAATAAAATTAACTAAGAAGACCACGTCTACGACACTCAAAGCACATAAGCGAATTGTCATAGGTAGAAGTAGGAAAGGACTAAGTAATTCACCTTCTTTGATTTGCGTTTTGATGTAGCATCTTCCCGACTTGGCGCTTCGTACCACTGCTGTTGAGGATTTGATCAATTATGTCGTCCACGTTGGGAGGTTTGGAATATATAGGATGTATTCCTTATGCATGGAGAGAGAGGGCTAATTATTATCCTTGGTGCTGACCCTAATATAGTCCATTCACTTGAAAAGGGAAATCCCTCAAGTACCTTCTCCGAGCTCGACGCATGTGAAGATTGTTGAATGATCTCCGTCCTCTATAGTAAAGTACACCAATGTGATAACCGTTAGGCAAATGGGATTTACCATCCCAAATCTTCTATAGGGAGTATCCTTGTCATCTCTCGCCTTCCACTCTTGAGCAAAGAGGAGTAGAAATGTCCAAATTTAATGTCACGTACTCCTCATAATTCAAGTTGGTGGCCGCATGTACGACTCACGGGGATCAGAGTATCCCCATACTGAATTGCGCTTATCTTGACATCCGTGAAGGACATTCCCGTTTGGAGTACTACGCTATGAATTGTCATAACGCAAGACTTGTTTAAATTTACACTGTAGCGGTGTAGGATTAAGTACCTTGGTTGTTCTTCCACTGGCCTCAGTTTGTAGATGATCTATCGGAGCGACCTGTAACGTTTACCGCATTTTGGTCCTACTAGTGCAGCAGATGGAGTATATGCTGAAAAATGAAAAAAGATTGTATTAAGCATACTTTCAAGGGAGAGAGGAGGGAAGTAGCGACTTACCATTTATTGGATAATAGAACAGGGGAACTAGATAGAGAGAGAGAAAATGTGCGTCCGTCCTCGTGTGATTCAACGATTGGAATGAATCTCACTGTGGAAGCTCGCTATTTATAAAGAAATGCCTTGATTCTCATTGGATGATGATCCTCATTGGATAATAACATCAAGCTGATTCCAAATCTGAAATCCGTTTTCCAATCCGATGCTTCGTTTTGAAGCTACAGCCCAAAACGTCCCAAATTCTAACTCTGTCGTTTTTTCGACAATCTCCAAAATCTTAAATGGTGTCTCACATCTAAACGAAGACAGATAGGAACAAGCCGATTCTTTCAGTGAATTTGTCTCACTCTTAGCTTTCAAACGAGCTATTGCACGACAAAATCCGTCCACTAGAAGCAAAGTTGGAAGGTCGGTGCCGGGGGGCGGGACGTCAGCGAAACTTTTTCTCTCCGATTGCTTTAAAATTCACCATACAGATGCAGAATTTCACGCTGATTCCAAATCTGGCCTCCGTTTCCACCATCCCGACAACCCAGACGGCCCGCCCACTCAACCTAGACGGTCGCCCACTTCAAACCAACACACCGAGTCTCACCCTCTGTCGATTTCCGAGGGGAGGGACGTCAGCGACCATTTTTCGATGGCGGCCATCTTGCGCGGTCACAAGTGGTGGAGTTTTACTTACTGCT
>CAJQUW010010860.1:0-23141 GCA_907163375.1 Prostheceraeus crozeri
GAAATCACTATTTGGCGGTGATGTGAAGGGTATCTGGTCAACTCGGTACCAAAAAATGTAAATGCTTAAGACAGGATTATAATGTAAAAATGTAAAGCCATGTGCTGTAAAAATGTAAAGCCATCTTGAAAAATGCATGTGCCAGTCAAACCAACGGTCAGAATCGATCTAGATGGAGTGTGCCAGCATGTGCCACTCGTTTATTTCACGAAAAACCCACCACAGTCGGTGGAAAAACCAACCCGAATTGCTCAGATGGCGGTGATGTGAAGTTGGCACCGCCAGTGAATGTTTTTTCCAAAATTGGGGACCACTCAGTGGAGGGTATTGTAAAAATTTTCCACTTCAAACATTAATAAACCGTTTGCTTACCTGGCTTATACAGATATCAATGCAACCTGCTGATTATCTCGACAGGTGAATACCGTCCTGTGCCTGCTGAACTGTTAAAACAGGAAAGCTGAAGCTGGTTACTTTTGTTCAAAAACTCTGTAAGACAGTGAAAGGCATTTGACGAGTACTATGCAAATGGCATAACTAGGAAGACTCACTTTCTTATTAAAGGCCATTGATGAATAGCATTCGATTCGTTTATGTTTTCCCGCATGGAAGGAGGAGAGTTCGCGACTTACACGCGGCAAAACTGTTCGGTAATAGTTAGAATTTTTTCATGTTGGACAAACGAGCGTCCCATGATTTGGGTCACTTTTCGGTTACCATTATGATCAATATATCGATAAACATTTTCATCTGTTTGTCGTGGGAAAATACTATTCAACGACATGCGATTAATTTACAGCTCTGCACAAACCCTTAAAACAAGAATGAAGATGTGTTTATGGAATATATGAAAATAACTCTACGAATAGATTAGAATATTGCGACTTTCTAGCTAGATCATATGAAGTAGATGAGTGTCAATATCCCTTCAATTTTGAAGTATACTTGCACATCCAGTGAATCAGAAATTCTTGAGAAGTCAACTTGAAATATTGATAGAAAAACAATGTTGGCAAATATCTACAAACATTATTTGTGTCATGATGTGCGTACATCTTTATCACATGTTGATGGTGTCTTGCATGAAACAATTGAAGCAATAACATTAGGAGATCGAAGGGGCAATATATTTCCAGCGTTTGTCAGACTGCTCCACCGAACTGTTGGTGGGTTTTTCGTCGTGAAAATAAAACGAGTGGGCACATGCTGGCACACTCCATCTTAGATCGATTCTGACCGTTGGGGGGTTTGGTTTGACTGGCACATGCATTTTTTTCAAGATGGCGGGTGCCAACTTCACATCACCGCCAAATAGTGATTTCGGGGACTGATTTCTCCGCAAGTAACGGCGTCTTAGGAAGAAGAAACTGCTGTCTTGCACTAATGTTTGCGAAGATGGTCTCCTATCTGCTGTTCTTGCTTCGTACGTTTTATTTGCATATTTTTAAAAATAAGACTTCAGTGGCGGTGACCTAACTTCACATCACCGCCATTTTGTGGCTTCTTACGGGGGACTAATGTTCTCAGCAAGTACGGGGGATTTAGGTTGCTGGAAACTTGCTGGACAATGTTTTTTTGATTGGTTTTCTATCTGCTGTGCTTGTGTTTTCGTCTTATGTTTTGATTGAGTATTTTCGGAAAAAAGGTTTTAGTGGATGGTGCTTAACTTCGCATCACACCATTGTCGAACTTTCGGAGCAGCGATTTTTCCTAAACTAAGGTGGGCAATTCTTTCAAAATTAATGGGGTGGAATGGCCACATGCTGGCACCACTCCATCTTAGAATCGATTATGGACCCGTTGGTGTGACTGGCACATTCCATTTTCAGAGATGGCGGGTGCCAACTTCACATCAAACGCCAGCGCATTGAGCTTTTCGGTTAGTGGGTTTCGCCGAAGCGGGGGGATGGGGCTGTTAGGGGGGGCGCATTGGTGCTTAATTTATACCGCAACAGATACGGTGCGTCTTAGGCAGTGAAAACTTTGCTGGCCACAATGTTTTGTGATGGTCATCTCTTCAGGTTGTATTTGTCTCGCGTGTTTTATTTGCGTATTTTAAAAAAAGACCTTCAGTGGCGGTGCTAACTTCCACATCACCGCCATTTTGTGGTTTCGGGGGACTAATTTCTCAGCAAGTACCGGGGATTTAGGTTGCTTGAAACTTGCTTGGCACAATGTTTTTGATGGTTTTCTATCTGCTGTGCTTCGTTTCGTATATGTTTTGATTGTGTATTTTGGAAAAAAAAAAAGGTTTTTTAGTGGCGGTGTGCTAACTTCACATCACCAGCCATTGTCGAACTTTGTTCGAGCAGTGATTTTTCCTAAACTAGGTGGTATTCTTTCAAAATAATGGGTGGCACATGCTGGCACACTCATTCTAGATCGATTTCTGACCGTCTGGGTTTTGACTGGCACATGCATTTTTCAACGATGGCGGTGGCCAACTTCACATCCACCGCCAAATAGTGATTTTGGGGAGCTGAATTTCTCCGCAGAGTGCGGCGTCATGGGAAGTTAGAATAGAAAAACTTGCTGGCACAATGTTTGCGTATGGTCTCATATCTGGCTGTTCTTGCTTCGTACGTTTTATTTGCGTATTTTAAAAAAAAAAGACTTCAGTGGCGGTGCTAACTTCACATCACGCCACCATTTTGCTGGTTTCGGGGGGACTAATTTTCTCAGCAAGTACGGGGATTTAGGTGTCTGAAACTTGCTGTCTCAATGTTTTTGATGGTTTTCGTAAATCTGTTGTGCGTGTTTCGTATGTTTTGATTGAGTATTTTGGAAAAATAGGTTTTAGTGTCGGTGCTAACTTCGGCATCACCACCATGTCGAAACTTTCGGAGCAGCGATTTTTCCTAAAACTAGGGTGGAATTCTTTCAAAAATAATGGGTGGCACCTATGGCTGGCACACTTCCATTCTAGATCGATTTCTTGACCGTTGGTGTGGACTGGCACATTCCATTTTCAATGATGGGCGGTTGCCTACTTCACATCAACGCCAGCGCATTTAGAGCTTTCGGGGGCTAATTTATCCGCTAAGTAGACGGCGTCTTAGGAGAAGGAAGAACTTGCTGGCACAATGTTTGTGATGGTTCATCTCTCAGTTGTATTTGTCTCGCGGTTGTTTTATTTGCGTATTTTAAAAAAAGACTTCAGTGGCGGTGCTAACTTCACATCACCGCCATTTTGTGGTTTCGGGGACTAATTTCTCAGCAAGTACGGGGATTTAGGTGCTGAAACTTGCTGGCACAATGTTTTTGATGGTTTTCTATCTGCTGTGCTTGTTTCGTATGTTTTGATTGTGTATTTTGGAAAAAAAGGTTTTAGTGGCAGGTTGCTAACTTCACATTCACCGCCAATTGTCGAACTTTCGAGCCAGTTGATTTTTCCCAAACTAGGTGGAATTCTTTCAAAAAATAATGGGTGGCACATTGCTGGCTACACTCCATCTAGATCGATTTCTGACCGTTGGTTTTGACTGGCACATGCATTTTTCAAGGATGGGGGGGGCCGGTGTGCCAACTTCACATCACCGCCATCATAGTGATTTTTGGGGGGGATGATTTCTCCGCAAGTGCGGGGGCGTCATCGGGGAGTAGAAAACTTGCTGGCCACAATGTTGTGCGTATGGTCTCCTATCTGCTGTGTTCTTGCTTCGTACGTTTTTATTTGGCGTATTTTAAAAAAAGACTTCGAGTGGCGGTGCTAACTTCACATCACCGCCATTCATTTGTTGGCTTCGGGGGGACTAATTTCTCAAGCAAGTCGGGGATTTAGGTGCTGAAACTTGCTGGCACAATGTTTTATGATGGTTTATCTATCTGCTGTGCTTTCTGTTTCGTATGTTTTGATTGTGTATTTTGGAAAAAAAAAAGGTTTTAGTGTCGGTGCTAACTTCTCACATCACCGCCATGTCGAACTTTCGAGCAGCGATTTTTCCGTAAACTAGGTGGAATTCTTTTCCATAATAATGGGTGGCACATGCTTGGCACACTCCATCTAGATCGATTCTGTCAGTTGGTGTGACTGGCACATTCCATTTTCAAGATGTCGGTGCCTACTTCACATCAACGCCAGCGCATTGAGCTTTCGGGGGCTAATTTATCCGCAAGTACGGCGTCTTAGGAGAAGAAACTTGCTGGCACAATGTTTTGATGATGGTCATCTCTCTCAGTTGTATTTGTCTCGCGTGTTTTATTTGAGTATTTTTTAAAAAAAGACGTCAGTGGCGGTGCTAACTTCCACATCACCGCCATTTTATTTGTGGTTTCGGGGACTAATTTCTCAGCAAGTACGGGTGTGGTAGGGTGCTGAAACTTGCTGGCACAATGTTTTTGATGGTTTTCTATCTGCTGGTGCTTGTTTCTTATGTTTTGATTGTGTATTTTTGGAAAAAAAGGTTTTTAGTGGCCGGTGCTAAACTTCACATCAACACCGCCATGTCGAACTTTCGAGCAGTGATTTTTCCTAAACTAGGTGGAATTTCTTTCAAAAATAATGGGTGGCACATGCTTGGCACACCTCCATCTAGATCGATTCTGACCGGTTTGTTTGTTTTGTCTTTGTTGTTTGTTTTTTTTTTTTTGGTTTGACTGGCACATTCCATTTTCAAGATGGCGGTGCCACTTTCACATCACCGACCAGCGCAGCATTGAGCTTTATCGGGGGCTAATTTCTCCGCAAGTACGGCGTCTTAGGAGAAGAAACTTGCTGGCACAATGGTTGTGATGGTCATCCTCTCAGTTATATTTGTCTCGCGTGTTTTATTTGCGTATTTTAAAAAAAGACTTCAGTGGCGGTGCTAACTTCACATCACCGCCATTTTGTGGTGTCGGGGACTAATTTCTCAGCAAGTACGGGAGGATTTAGGTGCTTGAAACTTGCTGGCACAATGTTTTTGATGGTTTTCTATCTGCTGTGCTTGTTTCGTAATGTTTTGATTGTGTATTTTGGAAAAAAGAAAAAAAGGTTTTTAGTGTCGGTGCTAACTTCACATCACCGCCATGTCGACGAACTTTTTCGAGCAGCGATTTTCCCATAAACTAGGTGGAATTCTTTCACAATAATGGTGGCAACATGCTGGCACAAGCTCCATCTAGATCGATTTGGACCGTTGGTTTGACTTGGCACATTTCCATTTTCAAGATTGGGCGGTGCCGAACTTCACATCACCGCCAGCGCATTGAGCTTTCGGGGGCTAATTTCTCCGCAAGAGTTACGGCGTCTTAGGAGAAGAAACTTGCTGGCACAATGTTTGTTGGCATGGTCATCTCTCAGTTGTATTTGTCTCGCGTGTTTTCTTTGAGTATTTTAAAAAAAGACTTCAGTGGCGGTGCTAACTTCACATCACCGCCATTTTGTGGTTTCGGGGACTAATTTCTCAGCAAGTACGGGGATTTAGGTGCTGAAACTTGCTGGCACAATGTTTTATGGTTTTCTATCTGCTGTGCTTGTTTCGTATGTTTTGATTGAGTATTTTGGAAAAAAGGTTTTAGTGTCGGTGCTAACTTCGCATCACCACCATGTCGAACTTTCGAGCAGCGATTTTTCCTAAACTAGGTGGAATTCTTTCAAAATAATGGGTGGCACATGCTGGCACACTCCATCTAGATCGATTCTGACCGTTGGTGTGACTGGCACATTCCATTTTCAAGATGGCGGTGCCAACTTCACATCAACGCCAGCGCATTGAGCTTTCGGGGGCTAATTTCTACCGCAAGTAACGGCGTCTTAGGAGAAGAAACTTGCGTGGCACAATGTTTGTGATGGTCATCTCTCAGTTGTATTTGTCTCGCGTGTTTTCATTTGCGTATTTTAAAAAAAGACTTCAGTGGCGGTGCTAACTTTCCACATCACCGCCATTTTGTGGTTTCGGGGACTAATTTCTCAGCAAGTACGGGGATTTAGGTGCTGAAACTTGCTGGCACAATGTTTTTTGATGGTTTTCTGATCTGCTGTGCTTGTTTCGTATGTTTTGATTTGTGTATTTTGGAAAGAAAAAGGTTTTAGTGGCGGTGCTAACTTCACATCACCGCCATGTCGGAACTTTTCGAGCAGGTGATTTTCCTAAACTAGGTGGAATTCTTTCAAAATAATGGGTGGCACATGCTGGCACACATCCATCTAGATCGATTCTGACCGTTGTTGGTATTGACTGGCACATGCATTTTTCAAGATGGCGGTGCCAACTTCACATCACCGCCAAATAGTGATTTTGGGGACTGATTTCTCCGCAAGTGCGGCGTCATGGGAGTAGAAACTTGCTGGCACAATGTTTGCGATGGTCTCCTATCTGCTGTTTCTTGCTTCGTACGTTTTATTTGGTATTTTAAAAAAAGACGTTCAGTTGGCGGTGCTAACTTCACATCACCGCCATTTTGTGGCTTCGGGGACTAATTTCTCAGCAAGTACGGGGTTTTAGGGTGCTGAAAAACTTGCTGGCACAATGTTTTTTGATGGTTTTCTATCATGCTGTGCTTGTTTCGTATGTTTTGATTGGTGTATTTATGGAGAAAAAAAAGGTTTTAGTGGCGGTGCTAACTTCACATCACCGCCATGTCGAACTTTCGAGCAGCGATTTTCCCTAAACTAGGTGGAATTCTTTTCAAAATAATGGGTGGCACATGCTGGACACTCCATCTAGATCGAGTTCTGGACCGTTGGTTTGACTGGCACATTCCATTTTCAAGATGGCGTTGCCAACTTCACATCACCGGCCAGCGCATTGAGGCTTTCGGGGGCTAATTTCTCCGCCAAAGTACGGCGTCTTAGGAGAAGAAACTTGCTGGCACAATGTTTGTGATGGTCATCTCTCAGTTGTATTTGTCTCGCGTGTTTTATTTGCGTATTTTAAAAAAAGACTTCAGTGGCGGTGCTAACTTCACATCACCGCCATTTTGTGGTTTCGGGGACTAATTTCTCAGCAAGTACGGGGATTTAGGTGCTGAAACTTGCTGGCACAATGTTTTTGATGGTTTTCTATCTGTTGTGCTTGTTTCGTATGTTTTGATTGTGTATTTTGGAAAAAAGGTTTTAGTGGCGGTGCTAACTTTCACCCTCACCGCCATGTCGAACTTTCGAGCAGTGATTTTTCCTAAACTAGGTGGAATTCTTTCAAAATAATGGGTGGCACATGCTGGCACACTCCATCTAGATCGATTCTGACCGTTGGTTTGACTGGCACATGCATTTTTCAAGATGGCGGTGCCAACTTCACATCACCGCCAACTAGTGATTTCGGGGGCTAATTTCTCCGCAAGTACGGCGTCATGGGAGTAGAAACTTGCTGGCACAATGTTTGCGATGGTCTCCTATCTGCTGTTCTTGCTTCGTACGTTTTATTTGCGTATTTTAAAAAAAGACTTCAGTGGCGGTGATAACTTCACATCACCGCCATTTTGTGGCTTCGGGGACTAATTTCTCATCAAGTACGGGGATTTAGGTGCTGAAACTTGCTTGGCATAATGTTTTTTGATGGTTTTCTATCTGCTGTGCTTGTTTCGTATTGTTTTTGTTTGTGTATTTACGAAAAAAAGTTTTCGTGGCGGTGCTAACTTCACATCACCGCCATGTCGAACTTTCGAGCAGTGATTTTTCCTAAACTAGGTGGAATTCTTTCAAAATAATGGGTGGCACATGCTGGCACACTCCATCTAGATCGATTCTGACCGTTGGTTTGACTGGCACATGCATTTTTCAAGATGGCGGTGCCAACTTTACATCACCGCCAAATAGTGATTTTTGGGGGGACTGATTTCGTCCGCACGTGCGGGGCGTCCATGGGAGTGAGTAGAAACTTGCTGGCACAAATGTTTGGCGATGGTCTCCTATCTGCTTTTCTTGCTTCGTACGTTTTAATTTGCGTATTTTAAAAAAGACTTCAGTGGCGGTGCTAACTTCACATCACCGCCATTTTGTGGCTTCGGGGGCTAAATTTTCTCAGCAAGTACGGGGATTTAGGTGCTGAAACTTGCTGGGCCACAATGTTTTTGATGGTTTTCTATCTGCTGTGCTTGTTTCGTATGTTTTGATTGTGTATTTTGGGAAAAAAAAGGTTTTAGTGGCGGTGGCTAACTTCACATCAAATCACCGCCATGTCGAACTTTTCGAGCAGTGATTTTTTCCTAAACTAGGTGGAATTCTTTCAAAATAATGGGTGGCACATGCTGGCGCCACTCCATCTAGAGTCGATTCCTGAACGTTGGTGTGACTGGCACATTCCATTTTCAAGATGGCGGTTGCCAACTTCACATCAACGCCAGCGCATTGAGCTTTCGGGGGCTAATTTCTCCGCAAGTACGGCCGTCTAAGGAGAAGAAACTTGCTGGCACAATGTTTATGTGATGGTCATCTCTCAGTTGTATTTGTCTCGCGTGTTTTATTTGCGTATTTAAAAAAGACTTCAGTGGCGGTGCTAACTTCACATCACAAACAACACATCAAATCAACACAAAAACACAATAAACAAGGCAACATCACAACACAACAATCAAAAAACACAAAAACAAAAATCATCAAAAAACACAAACAAAAAACACACAAACATCAACAAGCACATACAAAAATCACACACAAAAAAACACAAACACACAACAAACAAACACCAAATCAAAAAACAAAATCACCACATCATCAAAAAAAAAAACTCAACAATCAGAACAACAAACACGGCCTGCACTACCACCATCCAATATACAAACAATCAAAACAAAAAAAAATCAACACACAACATTCAAACAAAATCAAAACAAATTTGCGACAAAAATCATCAATGCACAACAAAAAAATCCCAAAACAACAAAAAAACCAAACAAATCACAACAAACAAACACACCAGAACCAAAACCAAATCACAAACACCTCATCAAGCAACACTACAAATCAAAATCAAAATCATCACAAACAAAACTGAGCACCTACGATACGCAGTTCCCATTACCCTTCACACACCGATGCCGCCATTTTTTATAGTGGTTTCGTGGGACTAATTTCTCCGCAAGTACTGGGATTTAGGTGCTGAAACTTGCTGGCACAATGTTTTTGATGGTTTTCTATCTGCTGTGCTTGTTTCGTATGTTTTGATTGTGTATTTTGGAAAAAAAGGTTTTAGTGGCGGTGCTAACTTCACATCACCGCCATGTCGAACTTTCGAGCAGTGATTTTTCCTAAACTAGGTGGAATTCTTTCAAAATAATGGGTGGCACATGCTGGCACACTCCATCTAGATCGATTCTGACCGTTGGTTTGACTGGCACATGCATTTTTCGAAGATGCGGGGTTGCCAACTATCACATCACCGCCAACTAGTGATTTCGGGGGCTAATTTCTTTCCGCAAGTACGGCGTCATGGAGTAGAAACTTGCTGGCACAATGTTTGCGAGATGGGTCTCCTATCTGCTGTTCTTGCTTCGTACGTTTTATTTGCGTATTTTAAAAAATAAGACTTCAGTGGCGGTGATAACTTCACATCACCGCCATTTTGTGGCTTCAGGGGACTAATTTCTCAGCAAGTACGGGGATTTTAGGTGCTGAAACTTGCTGGCATAATGTTTTTGATGGTTTTCTATCTGCTGTGCTTGTGTTCGTATGTTTTGATTGTGTATTTTGGAAAAAAAGGTTTTAGTGGCGGTGCTAACTTCACATCACCGCCATGTTCGAACTTTCGAGCAGTGAATTTTTCCTAAACTAGGTGGAAATTCTTTCAAAATTAATGGGTGGCACATGCTGGGCACACTCCATCTAGAGATCGATTCTGACGTTGGTTTGACTGGCACCATGCATTTTTCAAGATGGCGGTGCCAACTTTACATCACCGCCAAATAGTGATTTTGGGGACTGATTTCTCCGCACGGTGCCGGCGTCATGGGAGTAGAAACTTGCTGGCACCAATGTTTGCGAGGGTCTCCTATCTGCTGTTCTTGCTTCGTACGTTTTATTGCGTATTTTAAAAAAGACCATTCAGTGTGCGGTGCTAACTTCACGACAGCACCGCCATTTTGTGGCTTCGGGGACTAATTTCTCAGCAAGTACGGGGATTTAGGTGCTGAAACTTGCTGGCATAATGTTTTTGATGGTTTTCTATCTGCTGTGCTTGTTTCGTATGTTTTGATTGTGTATTTTGGAAAAAAGGTTTTAGTGGCGGTGCTAACTTCACATCACCGCCATGTCGAACTTTCGAGCAGCAGCGATTTTTCCTCAAACTAGGTGGAATTCTTTCAAAACTAATGGGTGGCACATGCTGGCACACTCCATCTAGATCGATTCTGACCGTTGGTTGTGTGAACTGGCACATTCCATTTTTTCACGATGGCGGTGCCAACTTCACATCAACGAGGGCCAGCGCATTGAGCTTTCGGGGGCTAATTTATCCGCAAGTACGGCGTCTTAGAGAAGAAACTTGCTGGCACAATGTTTGTGATGGTCATCTCTCAGTTGTATTTGTCTCGCGTGTTTTATTTGCGTTATTTAAAAAAAGACTTCAGTGGCGGTGATAACTTCACATCACCGCCATTTTTGTGGTTTCGGTTCGGGGACTAATTTCTCAGCAAGTACGGGGATTTAGGTGCTGAAACTTGCTGGGCACAATGTTCTTGCTGGTTTCTAATCTGCTGCTGCTTGTTTCGTAGTGTTTATTGATTGTGTATTTTGGAAAAAAAGGTTTTAGTGGCGGTGCTAAACTTCACATCACCGCCATGTCGAACTTTCGAGCAGTGATTTTTCCTAAACTGTGGTGGAATTCTTTCAAAATAAATGGGTGGCACATGCTGGCACACTCCATCTAGATCGATTCTGACCGTTGGTTTGACTGGCACATGCATTTTTCAAGATGGCGGTGCCAACTTCACATCACCGCCAAATAGTGATTTTGGGGACTGATTTCTCCGCAAGTGCGGCGTCATGGGAGTAGAAACTTGCTGGCACAATGTTTGCGATGGTCTCCTATCTGCTGTTCTTGCTTCGTACGTTTTATTTGCGTATTTTAAAAAAAGACTTCAGTGGCGGTGCTAACTTCACATCACCGCCATTTTGTGGCTTCGGGGACTAATTTCTCAGCAAGTACGGGGATTTAGGTGCTGAAACTTGCTGGCACAATGTTTTTGATGGTTTTCTATCTGTTGTGCTTGTTTCGTATGTTTTATTTGTATTTTGGAAAAAAGGTTTTAGTGGCGGTGCTAACTTCACATCACCGCCATGTCGAACTTTCGAGCAGCGATTTTTCCTAAACTAGGTGGAATTCTTTCAAAATAATGGGTGGCACATGCTGGCACACTCCATCTAGATCGATTCTGACCGTTGGTTTGACTGGCACATGCATTTTTCAAGATGGCGGTGCCAACTTCACATCACCGCCAGCGCATTGAGCTTTCGGGGTCTAATTTCTCCGCAAGTACGGCGTCTTAGGAGAAGAAACTTGCTGGCACAATGTTTGTGATGGTCATCTCTCAGTTGTATTTGTCTCGCGTGTTTTATTTGCGTATTTTAAAAAAAGACTTCAGTGGCGGTGCTAACTTCACATCACCGCCATTTTGTGGTTTCGGGGACTAATTTCTCAGCAAGTACGGGGATTTAGGTGCTGAAACTTGCTGGCACAATGTTTTATGGTTTTCTATCTGTTGTGCTTGTTTCGTATGTTTTAATTGTGTATTTTGGAAAAAAAGGTTTTAGTGGAGGTGCTAACTTCACATCACCGCCATGTCGAACTTTCGAGCAGCGATTTTTCCTAAACTAGGTGTAATTCTTTCAAAATAATGGGTGGCACATGCTGGCACACTCCATCTAGATCGATTCTGACCGTTGGTGTGACTGGCACATTCAATTTTCAAGATGGCGGTGCTGAGTGGCGGTGCTAACTTCACACACGTGCTTATCTTTCGTATATTAGATGACACATAAAAAAATATGACAAAGAACGTCTGGGTCTCCGGGGACCCATTTCATGAACTAGACCAATCTGATGTGAAATATCACTTTTCTCTCGCATTGTTTGGAACCGTATTGCATAAGAGGTCAGATAACGACTAATTCAACCCGCTGCAATCATCCCATGCCTCGATCATCACGCTTAGCAAGACTAATAGCCAATCAGATTGCTCAGCCAATCACCTTGCTGCAGCTTTCCTCATGATCAAAATTTTGAAGCAAGTTTAGTGTGAGTGCCGGTATGTCTCGACGTCCACCAAAGCGCATATGTGCTGAACAAGCGACGCGTCTTATTTTGGAACTAGATACCGACGACGAAGACATCGACGATATTGCAAACTCTGAAGAGGTACCCCGATACTGAAATCGAGACTGCTTATGAGGTATCGGAAGATGAACCCGCCGTGGTGACCGATGATGCTGATCAGCTATGTCTATATCATACCACTTCCATTGATACTGAAATTCCTGCTCCGTCTCATCGTGAAGAAATTTCGAGTGACTACGTCGGAAAAAGCGGAAGAGTTTGGAGGAAAACTCCCCCTCCTCCATCACGAACTCGAGCTGAAAACATTTTCAGACGAAGAAGCGGCCCTACTGTGACTACTCAAAGTAAGACTGAAGCATTTGACTTGTTTCTGTCAAGTGATATGCGTCGGGACATTATTCGATTTACTAACAAGCACGGTTCTAATGATCCAAAGTGGTACAATTTTGATGAGTTAGAGTTCGATGCCTTCATGGGACTACTGATTCTCTTCGGTGTCATGAAGAGAAACCACGAGAGCGTGCGTGATGCTTGGAGTGACGGCCCGTTGGCCAGACCAGTTTTCAAGGCAACCATGTCTATAAACAGATTTGAGAGTATTCTAAGTCACATTCGATTCGATGAATCCGATACTCGTCAGTCAAGACGACAGACAGACAAGTTCGCTCCATTTCGGGATATGTGGCAAAATTTTACACAAAATTGCAAGATTCATTTTGATCCTGGTGTCAACTTGTGCATCGACGAGCAACTTATTCCGTTTAGAGGTCGTTGCTCTTTTAGACAGTACTTGCCGTCAAAACCCGACAAATATGGGTTAAAAATCTTCATGTTAGTCGACTGTGATACCGGATACTTGTATGATGGAATTCCTTTTACACCGGTGGAGCACAGGACGGCACCCGTACAAGTGGGTTGGCATCAATTAATTACGAAAGATCTTCTGTGCAATTTGTATAATACCGGACGAAATGTCACCGCCGACAATTATTTTATTGATTTTGATCTGGCTGCTGAATTGCTTAGGAAACGGTTGACATACGTTGGAACCGTGAGAAAAAATAAGCGGGACTTGCCAGTCGAATTTCAAGCTGACAAAGATCGGCCAGTTGGATCCTCTTGTTTTGGATTTGATCAGAAAACGACGATTGTCTCGTACGTTCCTAAAAGAAACAAGAGCGTGATTTTGATGTCTACTATGCATCATGACGACGAAGTGGACAGGAGCAGTGGATACTGTAGACCAGCTCTGTCACTCATACAGTGTGCAGAGAAAGACAAGACGTTGGCCGCTGGGTTACTTTTTCAACATGCTCAACCTGGTAGGCATCAATGCCTTCATTGTATTCGTCAAATCTCTTCCACTCTGGAACGCTTCAAGTCTCAGTAGAAGGAAGAAATTTCTTACTGAGCTTGGAATGGATTTGGAAGGGCCCTATATGGAACATAGAAAGCAGACCTTGACAGGAGTTCAGCGCCCGATTCAACATGCAATGGCAGTGTGCGCCAACGACGAGGAACACGCTGGGCCTACTGATGAAGTAGGCCTACCGACAACTTCCCTCAAATCATCCAGGAAAAGATGTCACCGATGCGCAAGAGATAGAAAGGCCTCTCGAACCTGTCATCGATGCAACAGAACTGTATGCGCTGAGCATTCGTTGAAGAGAGAAGAAATCACCTGTACAGAGGACTGTGCGATCTAATTCATTCATTTGAACACAATAGTAGACAACGTTTCCCTTACAATATACAAGTATTATTCTCCTTTTTCGCAATAATAATAATTTGTTTTTACAAGTGGATGTCTTTTGAATTGTAGCATGACAGGGATGACTGATGCAATAAGATTAACTACAGAAAAAAGCCAACCTCACTAGAAATAGTCATGTATGAATACACCTCATATGTCTTTTGAGCTCTATTCAGACATGTTTATTTGTACTATTTTAGTGGTATTATTGAATTATTATGAGAAAAATGTCAGGAGTACACGTTGGTACAGTTTCATTATCAACATGGCCATTAATTACGATTTAAACGTAGATTTCTGCCAATGGGTCCCCGGGACCCATTTCATGCAGTAACGTCGGTAAAATATTTCATGCATATGAGGGTTAAAAAAGTCAAAATTTTGCAAATTTATATACTGAAATGAGCAGTATGTAATGCCCTTATATAAGTAGTATGGGTCATGGTTACAGTGCTAAGTCATGGAGCAGGTTATCTTCGACGCTTTTGCTACAGAATGATTCAGTCACTTCAGTTATTGACAACACCTCAGCATCGACTGTAGGCACTGCAAAATAGAAATTTAAAGCACAAATGCATAGGACCGGTTTGACATATCACATAAGATCAAAGATATTTAACACTGTTTGTTCTAGCTTCCTTGGATTTAGCAAAAATGCATGCATTGATGTGCACGTTGCAACGGATGTCGTTCAAATAAATGAGTTTTGCTGTTACGATTCAATTAATAAAGCAATTACACGTTTTAGAGAAGGCATCCAATTTCTCATTGTACTTGGCGCAATATATCGGTTTCCATCGTTGATTAGGAACAATCGCCTTTATGATCACATCCAAATTTCGTGTAAAGTCGGCGTGGAAATCTAACACGTGGAAATCGTATTGTTTCAACTGAAATCCAAGAATATTCAACGTGTGTGAAGTTAGCGGGACCACCCAGCGGAACCATTTTTTATTATAGCTTAATTCTATTCGAAACAGCTGCCGAATAAGTACTTGCCGAGAAAAATTGATTTTACGGTTTTCAAGGATTTCATCGGAATCTCAGCAAAATCCATAGAGGAATATCTTTGCAATGCGGTCGAGTTTTGCAAATCTGATTATAGATTTGTGATTAGGAGCTTCAAATTAGTAGGAAAGGATGGATTTTGCTGAGAAATTCTTTGTATTAAAAAATGGTTCCGCTAACTTCACAATCAGCGTACAGAAAAGTCCATGAAACCCGTAAAATCAATTTTTCTCGGCAAGTACTTATCCTCCCGTGAAATCGGACGGCAAACCGTGATCAGTGAAGTAATTCCATTCTCTTGGTGTGTCTATTGCAGTGATTCTCTGCAAAAATTAGAATTTGAAATTTTAATGCCAGCTTAGGTGGTTCCGCGAACTTCACAGCGGACCCACATAGAGGAATATCTTTGCAATGCGGGCGAGTTTTGAAAATCTGATTACAGATTTGTGATTAGGAGAGGATGGATTTTGCTGAGAAATTCTTTGTATTAAAAAATGGTTCCGCTAACTTCACATCAGCTTGCAGAAAAAGTGAAATTCAGATTTCCGAGTGAAATCCGCATTGTTTTGAAAGATGAGGCACATATTCGTGATCAGCACAACAAAATTGATCGGGTAGTGACCAAAAAAATTGATTTACTGCGTCAATCTGAGAGACTCAGCAATTGGTTCCGCTGGATGGTTCCGTGAACTTCACAGCGGAACCACTTTTATCTTTAAACTTGAATTTCTCAAAAACGAATGTGAATTTGTGAAATCTGAGCTCAGATTCGTAATCAGGAGACTGAAATTGACAAACTAGAAGCTGTTTCGAATAGAATTAAGGTATAATAAAAAATGGTTCCGCTGGGTGGTTCCACTAACTTCACACACGTGAATAGTCATCCTATTTTTTTATACTTTGTTTTCCGCTTTGAGTCGAGCTATAAGAGGGTGAAATACAACAAATTAGTGATTTTTATCTCTTTTGAGCTATGTTTGGAGGGATAAGGTAGCCGGAAACTATTTTAATTGTTCTTTTTTCTGCTCAGAATTGACAATTGGATCATGCTTGAATTGTATGAGGAGTTTCCGCTTTGAGTCGAGCTATAAGAGGGTGAAATACAACAAATTAGTGATTTTTATCTCTTTTGAGCTACGTTTGGAGGGATAAGGTAGCCGGAAACTATTTTAATTGTTCTTTTTTCTGCTCAGAATTGACAATTGGATCATGCTTGAATTGTATGAGGAGTTTCCCGCTTTGAGTCGAGCTATAAGAGGGTGAAATACAACAAATTAGTGATTTTTATCTCTTTTGAGCTATGTTTGGAGGGATAAGGTAGCCGGAAACTATTTTAATTGTTCTTTTTTCTGCTCAGAATTGACAATTGGATCATGCTTGAATTGTATGAGGAGTTTCCCGCTTTGAGTCGAGCTATAAGAGGGTGAATGAGGAGGTGAAATACAACAAATGATGGCCACGGAGAGTTGGAAATGTCCCTTTACTGGTTAAGGAAGCTTATAACGGTGAATGGTCAAGTGTGACAACGGATGAGAGTTCGTAGTGAAGGTAAGTGGGACAGCAGTCCTAATAACACTGTGTTGTCGACATCTCGCTGATAAGATGAACATTCGCGAGGTTTGCACGTGTGTGGCAGTTGTCGGTGCGATTTTGGCGACGCATTGGAGAAAATGTGACATGATTTGTTTTATGCAGAATTTTGAGGGAATGAATAGCTGAGATAGCATGACTAATTTTTCTACTGTCAAAGCTGCTCTCCAGGTCCTGCTACACCTCTGGAGAGGAGAGAAATGAAGAGAAATTAGTCCGGGAGCCAGCGTGAAGTTGTGCAGGGAACGAGGTAGTACATAAAACTTTCACATAGCATAGTACACCTCTAACCTACTGCAAAACTTCGCGTCTGCCGGATCAGATCATTTGCTTTTCAGAAAAAGAGAGGATAACACAATCCTATGTATTTCCAGTGGTAAAATTGTGACATTTAAGGTGTTGACTCCATTTTTTCGAGTTTTTGCTCATAAAAGTTACACAAATTGGTATTTTGTTGAACTGGTTATTATAGAAATCATCTACAGATCATGATCTTTCAAATGAGTTATCATTCAGTGACAGAGAATGAAGTAAAGTGGACAAACAGACACTTTTCGTTGGTGTAACTGCAAATTTTAACAGAGAAATTTCAGGAAAATTGTTGATATACTTTAGCGAAAAGTGTCTGTTTGTACACTTTGCTTCATCCTCTGTCACTGAATAATAACTCATTTGAAAGATCATGATCTGTAGATGGTTTCTATAATAACCAGTTCAACAAAATACCAATTTGTGTAACTTTTATGAGCAAAAACTCGAAAAAATGGAGTCAACACCTTAAATGTCACAATTTTACCACTGGATATACATAGGATTTTGTTATCCTCTCTATTTCTGAAAAGCAAATGACCTGATCCGGCAGACGCGAAGTTTTGCAGTAGGTTAGAGGTGTACTATGCTATGTGAAAGTTTTATGCCGGCAATACTTCATGGAATCAAGCATTTCTTCATTTGTCGACATCCACAATGACATGATTAGAATTACAATACTTCGACCACTGCTTCAGATACCGATTAAGGTATATAAAACATAATACTTCCTCCGTCAGTCATGAGCAGGTACTCGTTTAGTTGTGTTTCGACTCCTGACTTGAACACTCAAACCCAGACGAGAGGGGTACCACACATAGTGGCTGACAAAATACTCAATAGGTAATGACATGTCTGTAAAGATATGTCAAAAAGATGAGTCAGACATCATGCAAATGCTGCGTCTCCACATGTAAAGTCAGTAAGCCTGTGGATATTTCACCGTATGAGCCTGTCCATTATTCTTTATTTTTCTTTTGCCGCGCCTCATGTTACGTAGCTTTAGGGGACTCCAAATAACTCAATAGGCCTATAGCAAGAAATAAGCATCAGTGTGTCTAGAAAGCTGATTTGTTTTTCTTCGTCTGCTAAGTTGTTTTGAAAAGCTTAGTGACCCTTGTAGCAATGGAAACGCATTTCACATCTTTAAGCGATTTTTTGCAGATAATTTGTTTTTCCTGCCTGCTTATCTGCCTATGCAGCAGTCAATGTCAACGGTTCAGCTCATCTGCCGGTGCATTAGCCGCAAGACCAAAATTGCATCAGACCAGGCGTAGTAATGGCCACTCCCATTTGCAATCTGTACATAAAGCGCACTGGAGCTTTCAGTTTTAGATTCTTCCGAATTTTGAGTGCGCCAGATGTATGATGTTTTATAGCATACCTGAAAAAATTGCGCCGATGAGGGGGCAAGGCGCACCGAAGCCAGGACCAGGCGCGACGAGGTCAGAGCCGAGCGCGCCAGATACAACGTTACTTGCGCGGCAGACGTGTGATCTACTTCTAGACTCAGAAACCAAGCACCCGCCAGTGCGCCAAAGCCGGCCAAAGTAAGTTCGGTGCACCCCTGTACAGATCACAGTTCGGTGGCGACTGCCATTTCGAAAAGCCCAAATAGGTGCATACTCAACCTAAAGCGCGAGTTACAGATAGGATTTGTTTTCAACAACTTTCTCGCAACCTTATTCCTTTGCAAATTTATAATCGGAGGCCCACTCCACATTTTAGTCCGGCAGCCAGAACGAGTTCCTGCAGGGAACGAGGCCGAAAGTGAGACTTTTACAGAATGATGTACACCCTATGCCTACTACGAATCGGCACGTCTGCCGAGTTCTAGTGAGTTCCCCTTCTTGTCAGACAAGATCAAAGAAAAGCACATGTAAATCCAATGGGACGCAGATTGCAGTTTTTTGTTAAAATGAATTTTTCTATGTTTTCTATGATTAAACGAAAAGTACTAAGCCCAGAGTCATAATTTTTGGCATGGAATGTCTTCAGGTCATTTCCTTTCATTTTCATGCACCCCTGTCTATATAGCTAAACGTATTTTAGATTTGGCGAGCCTCTTAATGTCGGCAACACAATCATTTTCAGCAACTTTATCCACATTCAACCACATTCTCACATACATTGCCGATTAGATGCATGATAAAAGCACATGAACATAATAGGAAATGACCTGAAGACATTCCATGTCAAAAATTATGACTGTGGGCTTAGTACTTATCGCTTAATTAGAGAAAACATACAAAATTTCATTTTAACCAAAAACTACAATCTGCGTCCCATTGGATTTACATGTGCTTTTCTTTGATCTTGTCTGACAAGAAGGGGAACTCACTAGAACTCGGCAGACGTGCCGATTCGCAGTAGGCATAGGGTGTACATCATTCTGTGAAAGTCTCACTTTCGGCCTCGTTCCCTGCAGGAACTCGTTCTGGCTGCCGGACTATTTTGTTGGACAGATAATAACAAGAGTGAGCAGCAAGCCAGGAAGTAGCTACAATAAAGCCTAAAAAAGGCGCTGGGGCCCCAGTTACCACATTATCATTCCCTACGATTTTAATTAAAAATTTTTTTTCAATTTTATTTTATCTAAAATATTTGATTTAGACCTAAATTCTCCTGAGAAAACAAAGAATTCTTCAAAATCTTAGCACTCCTTGGCGCACTATTCCAACAATTAGGGTTATATGAGATAATCAATTGCCATCTATCAGCGTCATGTCGGTCTTCCTGCATCTGGAGTTCGAATCTCCAGTCTCAGTGCAACAGAGATTTTGGAAGATGCAAAAGCTGACAGACTGAGCTATCATCAAAACATGTATGCATGTGTCATCAATGCTTTCATGACCAATTTCAAATCTTGAGGTTTCATTTGTAGTGGTCACATATGTTGTCAACTATATGATCATTCCGTGATTTGTTGTAGTTTGTGTTCAGTGTTTTACAGAAATTTGAAAATATAAGTTGGTCTTTAAAAATTTATAACAGCACCTTGCTTTGAATGACAAACGCATCACGCTTAAAATCGTATTCTTAACAACCGGCTATTTGCTGCCACTGTATATCCAAGGTTAAGCGAAAAACAAAGTACCACATAAAAATTTCTATTCTTTGCGACTTATCACTATCATATACATGTATGTCTGGATTAATTTCCCCCGCCTTGTCGCGATTTATGGTGTAGATCCAGAGTCAGCAATTGCATGACAACTCCTGCATAACCGGAGTGGAGTTTTTCAACTTCGATGCATGCAAATACACTGTCCCCTCCCATATGCAAACCAACAACAGCAAAAACAGGAAATATGTATGATATTTAATCAAATTTAAAATCTAAAGCAACACCATGAAGTCTCAATTGTTACTGACAAAGTTATAAATATAAATGCCTATACGCCATGTTCAATAATGTAGATGCTAGCGTAGGATAGTCTAGACCAACCTAACAATATTGTATCAATTTATTGATTGGTCGCCATTCAGTTAATATCAGGACTTGGGTGATGAGATATTTACATATGCACATTGAAAAATGAGGATTTGATGATGTAGGCTCAAATTCCGTGAAATCTTATTTCATATTTTAATGCTTGCATTGTGAGACATAGTATTTATTATATTCATATGGACATGAGATGTTATTAAAAGTTCTGATATTTGAATTCATTTCTTGCTCCAATCATCTTCAAAAACAGCAAAACCCAGTCAAAGATCATCTTTACAAACGGACTATATCTGTTAAGTTTGACCCTTGTGTTTTTTAGGCATTTTTGACTTAGGCAGACTTCAAGCTTATTCTAAAGTTCAGTAAAAACTAAAAATTTTCATGTAAATATTGAGGTCAGAAATATGACTCTAGAATCAACAGACGTAATTTACTGCAGTTTAAATTCAAATTTAAAGCAAGCTGAAGGAACAGGTCGCAACAAAATTTAGAGATAGTCGAACCTGATAGTTTTACCTAGTAATTGGATGGGGAGTTCGATGGCTTTTATGTGATGTATTTAGAAAGTGAAGAGAACCAAGCTGCTCTAGTTCATCTAACGCTGATTTTCCAAGCAATTAAATACCTTCAGTGTTCAACTACAGCAATGACATATTTCTTGTATTTATCGTATATTTATGATACGTATAGCAAAACTATAGCTGAACTTAGAATTCAAGTTCATGATAGACCATTTTAGAATTTCATAGTGAGTACTCCGTTAATAAACACCGGTGCTCCGTACGATGCACTTGCCCATCTTGCTAAGATGTAGGCCTATCGTAGCATCCGTGGGTCCTGAGTTCCGCCCGACTGTCATCGTAGCATCTGAGAAAGAGAGAGAGAGTGCTTAGTTTTGCTTGAAAAACTCTTCATAGTCCGGGAGCCAGCGTGAAGTTGTGCAGGGAACGAGGTAATACATAAAACTTTCACATAGCATAGTACACCTCTAACCTACTGCAAAACTTCGCGTCTGCCGGATCAGATCATTTGCTTTTAAGAAATAGAGAGGATAACAAAATCCTATGTATTTCCAATGGTAAAATTGTGACATTTAAGGTGTTGACTCCATTTTTTCGAGTTTTTGCTCATAAAAGTTACACAAATTGGTATTTTGTTAAAATGGTCATTATAGAAATCATCTACAGATCATGATCTTTCAAATGAGTTATCATTCAGTGACAGAGGATGAAGTAAAGTGTACAAACAGACACTTTTCGTTAAAGTATATCAACAATTTTCCTGAAATTTCTATGTTAAAAATTGCAGTGTTACACCCCGCAAATGTGTCTTTTGTACACTTTACTTCATCCTCTGTCACTGAATATAACTCATTTGAAAGGATCTTGATCTGTCGATGATTTTCTATAATACCAGTTTCAACAAAAAACCACATTGTGTAACTATTATGAGCAAAAATTCGAAAAAATGGAGTCAACACCTTAAATGTCACAATTTTACCATTGGAAATACATAGGATTTTGTTATCCTCTCTATTTCTTAAAAGCAAATGATCTGATCCGGCAGACGCGAAGTTTTGCAGTAGGTTAGAGGTGTACTATGCTATGTGAAAGTTTTATGTAATACCTCGTTCCCTGCACAACTTCACGCTAGCTCCCGGACTATCAATGATGTTTTGGGTGCCAGGTAGGGTCTACACATACATTACATTGCAATTACATTTCGGTTACACTTTAACACATGCTTTGGTGTAACGTTTTACAATTTTTAGTGCACCGAACGGTTTATCGGTGCGAGAAGGTGAGGCTAGCGCATAGCCTTAATATAAATCATTCCGAAAAAAATACACGCATATAATGTGCCTATAATAGAAATAAAATTTCACAATCAGCTTGGAATTTTGTTTGACCAATGAGATGAAAGCCATCTCTCTATCATGAATTGGCATCATTAATATTTATTATATTTTATATAAGTATTTTGTTCTCAATTTTTTCATTTAGTGCACGAATTAAGTAGCAATGCTCTGAATTGTACATGTACAATTACATGAAAGCCTGCGATTTAATTTGTTTGTAGCACCTGGCCATAATTTAGTTGTGGCTTCGGGAAATCCCAAGGATATAGCGGCGAATGTTTCCCGGTTCTAGATTTTTGATTTGGGTGGCAATCCTGAAATTCATTTCATTTTATTCAGCATATATTTTTTCAATAGTAATTCCTCGTTACCATCTGGTCCATTTAAAAATTTGTTTACCGTACTTGCATGGCTAGAAAGCTACTCTATCAACCAGGAACTAAGCGAACCTCCTGTCTAGTGTGAGGCGTTCTAGCGGGCTTTTTATCTAGAAAGTGAGTTTGATTCGCATGTGCGAAATCATTAAATTTCTAAGAAATAAACCAAAAGGGACGAAGCGAGAACAAGCAAAGTTTAAGTAAGAAGTCAATACTGGCTCAGCTATCTGTATACTCCGATATGTTTATCTTGTTATATGCCTGATTGCAGTAGCCAAGTCAGTCACGTAATATTTGAAGGAAAGTTGCACCTAAAAGAAACTTTGCAATTATGCGAGCAAGACAGAAGACAAAAACCACTGGCGTCCGATTTAATCACACATAATCAATATTATGTGAATTATTTTGGTGAATTGGTTAAATCGCAGTTCCAAGAACTGACGAAACCTTGAGTAGGCAGACATTCAATTTAATGACTTAAAACAAAATTCTGAATTAAAGCCTCTCTTGTTCGACCAAATGACCTTGCCACGAAGCAGATAGGAGCTGTCCGGTCTAGACCTAGTTGTTGTTGTTCGATGTCTATGACTGTAACCATTACCCA
>CAJQUW010010862.1:0-42498 GCA_907163375.1 Prostheceraeus crozeri
ATATAATTTAAAAAATGGATAAATTAGAGCTAATAATTTTAAAAGAATTAAACAATTAGAAGAGTTAATAAAAGAAAGAAATATTATGAAAGAAAATCATAGAATAAAAAGAATGTTTGATGCAGGTTTGGTTACTGATAAAGTTAAACCAAAAACGCAATCTGCAAAGTTAAAACAAAAATAAACATTTTTTTATAATGGACATCGTTTCATGGGTCAACGGAGATGTCCTTCCAGGGCTTCGCGCTTCGCCCGTATTTATATTTTTCCCAAAAAGTCAAATATATTCCTAAAAAATGCCTATAATTTATAAACACAATCTTAAACATTTTGCTTCAAATCAAAAAATTTCTCATGAACCACGTATGAATCCTGTTTATCATTATGATAATAGAGAAACAGTCGGAACAGAAAAGTTCCTAGGCACCGCAGGTGCCGTCCAAAAAGAAGGGGATGGCATCTTTTCTGGTATTGGTAGTATCGTTAACTTAATTAAAAATAATAAAGATTTGATTACATCTGCTGCAAAAGTAGCAGCTGCTATAGGTAGTACAGCTAGTGCAATATCAAATGCTGTTAAATCACAAAACGAATTAAAACAACTAGAAGCTATTCGTAAACTCAAGAATGATTCTGAAGAACTAAAAAAATTAAAAAAACTTTCAGATGAAACAAAAAACAAAATTGCTAACATAGCTGTTGGGGAAACCTTGAGGAGCAGAGCTCCGTCTGATAGTAAACATAATGAAAAAACAATTGAAGAAATAAGAGGTAATGGCGTGTGCAGCAACCTTCTGTCTAACCAGCAAAGCTGTAGCGGAGCTGGTCTAGCAAAATTCTAAAATTATATGTAGTAAAATTCTAAAATATATTTAGTAAAATTCTAAAATTATATTTAATAAATTTTTTTTTTCTATCTGTGAGAAAACAAAAAGTCAAATTATTTCTTATAAAAATGTCTTCGCTTATCGAAAATAAATTTAGATTAGATGATCCCCCGTTCACCAGTTACAATCAAAAAAAGAATGACTATATAAGAATTGCTATGAATCCCGGATCTTCCAGTAGAGTAAACACTGGAGGAGATTTAATCTTTGAAGTTGATAATCAGCAGAGTTATTTATATTTACCTGATTCATTTTTACACTGTGAATATTCTTTATATATGTATGCTAATTTTACAACACCATTACCAGATACCGATAATATTACACTAGAGAATAATTTTTTCCCAAGTTTATTTACACAAATGCGTTTAGATGTTGCAACTCAAAATATAGAAACAATAAGTGATTCCCCAGGTGTAATTGATACAATGCTTAGATTTATAACAATTGGTGAAAATAATAAAAAGTATGAAATCGAAGGTTTGTTTCCTGATACTAATGATGGTATAATTATTGATGATTTAACTCACGCTGGAACAGATGCAGCAGGAATTGCGAAAGATGTAGAAAATATTGCAAAACATTTAAATAAAACAAATAATGAAGCATATAAAGAAAGACGTGAATTTAACAAAAAAAGTAAACAGACAGTAAATTGGTCATTGTCTCCATTATTCGGTTATTTAGATTATGATAAAATATCATATCAATTAAAATTTAAATTAATAATTCATCGTACAGCAAATAATGAATTAATCTTTTTTGGTAAGACTGGGAAAAAAGCATATTTAAAAATTGATAGACTTGAATGGTGGATTAAGCATATTACTCCTAGTTTAGAGGTTGAAACAGCTATTGCAAAAAGATTAAATACTAACAAAACCAATTCCAGTTAATTTTCTAAAGAGAACTGCTAGTTCAGTAACTTTTTCCGAACAAAGATTTAACTGGCATTTTACTAGAACTGCGAATACTCCAAGATATTTATTACTAACATTTCAAAGAAATAATTCTCCAAGTTTTGATAAGAACAATAATCTCTTCCATATTAATACAATTCGAAGTTTACAAGTTTCATTAAATCAACTCGATATCCAATTGATCCATTAAGATTCGATGATACCAATAATCAATTTATGGAAGGATATGATTCTTATAGAAATCTTTGTATAGAATTTGGAGTTGAACCACAATTAACTCCTGGAGATTGGAGACATTTATATCCAATTTTCTGCTTCGATTTAAGTGCACAATCAGAAGATATTATTAAAAATGGTTGTGATGTAACAATTAATATTGAAAAGAAAGATTCCACAACTTCATTGATGGCTTATGGTTTATTGCTAGAAGATGCAAAATATTCTATTGAAATTCTTAATGGAAAGATGGTTAGGATCGCTAAAGCCAGTGGAGCTTTGCTCCGATAGGTTAATTAAAATTTTTTTCATAACTAGAATAGATTAAAATTTTTGTTAACTTAAAAATTCTTAACTAAAAATTTTTCATAACTAGAATAGATTTAAATTTTTTGATAACTTTAAATTCTTAACTTAAAATTTTTTATTAAAAATGTCGCAAGCGAAAAGTAATATTAATAATAAAACTGTTGAATTAAAATTACGTAATATTGTTGACAAAAATACCCCTGAAACTATTACTATTGATAAAAAAAAGATTACATAAGTAAACCAATGATAGAGAATATTCAATTACAAGAAGAAAAGAATGGCGGTATTCTCCCATTAATTCCACTAATAATAGGAGGCATAGCTGCAGGAAGTGTTGCAGGTGGGACAGCTGGTATTGTCCAAGCAGTAAATAAAAATAAATCAGAGAAGGCAGCATTAGAAGAACAAAAACGTCATAATAGAGAGTTAGAGAAAGTTGCTAGGGGAGAAGGGGCATCGGTTCATGGGTCAACGGAGATGTCTTCCAGGGGTTCGCCCGAAGGAAAAGGAGTAGTAGATAATTTTATTAGTAAATTAAAATTAGTTGATGAAGGAAAACGAGTTCTTAAAAATATTCTCCACAATGTTGATGATTTAATTGAAATTAAAGAAACTAAAGATGGTTCTGGAATATATCTAAGTCCTAGTATGATTCGGTAATAACCTCAGGACCTTTGGTCCATAAGGTAAAACATTTATTTTATCTTTAAAAATGGATTCCGCAAATTCTACAAATTCCGAAAATTTAACTAAATTAAAAATTTCTAATTTAGATTTATTGAATTATCTATTAAACAAAAATAAAAACTCAAATTGTCAGCATATTGGAGGTGACAAGAACAAAGTTCCACACCACTTTGGTGGTGACATACAAAAAACATTAGAAAACTTTCCTGGATTTATTTGGAGTAAATATTCGAAAGAAAAACATCTTCCTGGTCATTCATATACTGGTCCAGGAACTCGATTAGATATAAGACTAGATGAGAATAATAATCCGAAACCAGGTGAAGAACCAATAAATAGAGTAGATGCCGCAGCTTACAGGCATGATTTAGCTTATCGAAATCATGATCTAAGTTCTCGACATGCAGCTGATAAGAAGATGATTCAAGAATTAGATAGTATTCAGAATCCTACATTTAGAGAAAAAATTGAAAGAATGTTTGTTAAGAAAGCTTTACAAGCTAAAATATTATTCGGTCAGGGTTTAAATGAAAATCATAATTCAGACGTTTATGCATCTGAAATTCATAAGGAATACAGAAAGCCGAAATATTTATTGAAAGTAAAGTATTTAATAAAGATGATATTTGGAGTGCTGATCTTATTCATATGCCGAATGAAAGGGACCGAACCGAAGTTCTAAGACAAAGTCTGACTACAAATACGCATTGACCGTTATAGATTTATATACACGATATGCTTGGGTAAAGCCTTTAAAAAATAAAAGTGGTCTATCAGTTAAATATGCGTTTGAAGAAATCTTTAAAGAAAGTAATAGAAAGCCAAAAAAATTGTTTGTTGATAAAGGGTCGGAATTTTATAACCGAAACGTTCAGCCACTATTTGAAACTGTTTATTCAACTGAAAACGCAGGAAAAGCTATAGTGATAGAAAGATTCAATCGGACGTTAAAAAATAAAATTTTCAAGAAATTTACTCAGCAAGGAAATCAGAAATGGTTAAAAATATTACCAGGAATTGTAGAGCAGTACAATAATAAAGTTCATTCAGGTATTGAAGAAACTCCAAAGAATGCTTCTGACGACCCTGATTTAATACGAAAGAAAATATTCGAGAATAATTATTCCAATGAGAGTAATCCGAATTTGCAGAAACTTAAGCCGAAATTTAAAATTGGAGATAGAGTTAGAATATTTAAATATAAGAATAAATTTGAAAAAGGCTTTGTTGGTTATTGGACTAAAGAAATATTTGAAGTTTGCAAAATAAATCAAAGTTATCCGATTACTTATGAAATTAAAGATTTAGATAATGAGGATATCAGAGGCCGTTTTTATCAAAATGAATTACAGAAAACAGAGCTTTAACCTTTAGGTGGCGCTTTAGCTAGCTTCGCTTGAGTTATAGATTGTTTAACTCTAACATAATATCTAGAAATGGTACTCCTTCCTGTAATTTAAATAAAACATAAAGACATAATTGTCCACAATAAGTAGTGCCTGGTGTTTGAATTTGAAACGTATTGTATGTTCCCGTTCCAAGTAATTCTTTTACTTCATTTGTAGGTGGAAGCCCGTATGAGTCAAAATAATAATTATCTCCGTTTTTACTAAAGATACCTGCTGACCAATGTACGCCGTTTTGGTCTGAAGTGTGAAGATTCGTTATGAAATTTACAATTATTGATGGAACTTTGTTCCGGGAACTGAAGGTTCCTGTTGGCCTATTTTTTAGAATTGTAATTCGTTTCTCATTAGAACATGAAAATTCTTTATTCCTAATTGATTTGCGATTTTCTTTAGGTCGAAATTCGTTGTCGTTTGTGTTCCATATAATTTAAAAAACTCATTTATGTTGCTCATTTTATAATAAAAAAAATTTCTTAAGGGACCCCTAGAAGACAGAAGGGAGGGGGTATTGATTTAAAACTGTTCTCTAATGATGTCTTTCCTTACTACTTCTTCGATTTTGAAATGATTATATTATAATTATCGGAGCGAAGCTCCTCTGGCTTTAGCCGATTCTAATCTATATTGTTTTATATATTTCAATTTTCTTCATGAACTTCATTTGTAAAATATGTTTCATCGTTAAAATGATTGTTTAAAATTGCCATAACAACTATCCCGCATGTCGCCGTCTATGCGTTCTAAATTTAGAAGAAGAATTTTATTGTCATTTGCTTTTACTGTCAATGCACTCTCATGTGCTTAATCTATTCATGTCTTCACAATGGGAAGTACTTTACTACCCGTATGTGTTTGGCAAACGCTAAATGAATTTTGCAAATCGATTTCTAAAACTGAATTTGAAAATAGACTTTGCAAATGGATTTTGAAAATAGATTTTGAAAACAGATTCTGAAAATAATTTACGTAGGGGTAAATTGAAATGTCAAAACTTTACGCACGCGTAAGTTGAAATGTCAAAAGTTTACCGATGGGTAAATTGAAATGACAAATGATTGCGCTATTCAACATAATTTTAGGGAAAAGCTGCTAGATGTTTCTCTCTCTTCAATCTCTGTCTCTCTCTTCAATTATCAGCCAGTGTACGGGTTCATTGAATAATTTTGAGTTTATGAGTTACAATGATCTTCTACTTCACACAATTAGTACTTTAAATAATGTTGAGCATACAATAACGAAGAATGACTAAGTAATAATTGCGTCTTCTTAATTTATCATAGTGCTCTAATCTTAATAATAATTGAGAACCATTTCACCTGTTTTTAATTGAGATAACGAAGGATATATTCTTGAGGTTCCTTCCATTTCTGAAGTTCCTTCCATTTCTGAAGTTCCTTCTACTTTTGTTTCATCCATTTTTAAAGAAATATTTTTAACGGCGAAGCCCTGAACCTTCGGTTCGCTAGTCACATGATATATTTTAAAAACCTGAAAGATGGATAAAATTCATGAATTTGAAATTCTCAACTTTTATGATTTTCGGTGTCCTAGAACGGTCATGATTTTCAAGGTAAAAATTGTAATTCTCAAATTTGAGATTCTTAACTTTTATGATTTTCGGTGCCCTAGAACGGTCATGATTTTGGGGGTGAAAATTGTAATTCTCAAATTTGAGATTTTGAAAAATTTGAAAAATTGGGTATTTTTAAAAACGCCCAAATTTATGAATTTAGGTCTTCATAACCTGAAAAAGGGATCAAATTCATGAATTTATGTTGTTTTTAAAAATACCATTTTTTGAAAAAATGGTACTTTTTGAATGGACTAAATTCATGAATTTAGGTCTTAAAAACCTGAAAAAGGGACTAAATTCATAAATTTATGTCGTTTTTAAAAGTACTAATTTTTTTGATTTTATGGTGTCCTGGAACGGTCTAAATTCATGAATTTAGGTCTTAAAAACCTGAAATAATGACATAAATTGATAAATTTAGTCGTTTTTTAAAGGTGCAAAAAATTGAAAAATAGGGTGTCCTGGAACGGTCTTTTATCCATTACTGTTCAATATTGAAAAACGCAAAATATCTAAAAGAAATAAAGATGATTTTGGAAACGTGTTCTTCAAATTAATGAATAATGCATTTTATGGTAAGACTTTAGAAAATGTGCGTAATAGACAAAATATTGAAATAGTTTATGATAAGGATAGGTTTCAAAATTTAACAAGGAAACCTACATATAAAAGAACTAATAGATTTAGTGATGAACTTTGTGCTGTACATTTACGTCGAAACAGCGTAAAACATGATAAGTTTAATTTTATAGGTTTCACTATATTAGAATTAGCTAAACTATTTATGTATAGATTTATATATGATTATTTAGCGCCTGCTTATGGCAAAAACTATAAATTACACTTTACAGATACCGATTCTGTTTTCTTAGAATTAACAATACCGTATAATTCTACACTTGATGAAGAAATTAATAAAATAAAAGATATCATTCATCCTTCTGATTTATGTAAAGTAAAAGATGAATTAGAAGGAAATGAAGATTTCATAACAGAAGCTATATTTTTAAAATCTAAATGTTACTGTTATAATACAACTAATAATATTAAAACACATAAAACATTAAAAGGAATTTCAAAGGCATCAGTGGCTAATCAAATAACATTTCAAGATTATAAAAATGCATTATTTAATAATGAAATAAAAACAGCATGTAATTATAGACTTAATTCAAAAAAACATAAAATGTATTTAAAAGAAGAACATAAATTAGCATTAGATCCATTTGATGATAAAAGAAAAATTTTACCTGATGGAATAACTACTTTACCTTTTTAATTTTCTAATTTCTATTTTCTAAATATAACAATATAACAATATAACAATATGAAAATATAAAATATTATAAAATAAAATAATAATATAAAATTATCATATAAAAATGGATAAAGTTAGAGCTGATAATTTTAAAAGAATAAAACAATTACACGAATTAATAAAACAAAGAAATATTATGAAAGAAAATCATCTTCAACATAGAATGACAAAAGCTGGTATTCAATCTGATATGTTTGATAAATTAAAAGTAACTGAAGAAGTAAAAACTGATTATGAAAAAACTGTCGAACCATTTAAAACTCTTGAAAAGGAACTTAATGAAAAACGTGTTGATATAGCGGATCCTGTACTTAAAACACTATTAGATGACTATGGTTTATTAGAGGCAAACATAGATAAAAAATTACAAAAATCTATGTTATTCGAACATTCTACTTTCTTTTTAGATAAAAAATTATTTGCAAGATTTTATCTTGGTGGTAAAGAAATATTTCCACAACCTTTACGAGGATTAATTTTTACGCCAGATAAAAAACCTTTTAGTTTAGATAGAAATTTTGTTGATCTTTTAAGAGGAGCAGATTTAAAAAATTATGCTGTAGAAGATCTCATAAAATATAAAGCTATGTTAGACAGAGTTGGTGTAGTAAAATCTCTAAGACGTTATAAACAATTAGAAAATTTATTATCAACGGGAGTTAAAGTAGGGAAAGGTTTATCTGAAAAACAGAAAACAGAAACAACTGTATTTTTACCAGATGATCCACAAAAATTACTAAATAGATTAAATATTTTAATATCGGCAATAAAAGAAGGACATAATTCTAGTTTTAATGAAATTCATGCTATATTGAAAAGACTGTTAGAAAAGAAGATTCTAAATGAAGAGGATTATAAAAGTGTAACTGGACATCTCTGATGTCCTCCAGGACTTCGCCCGTAGCTGAAATATGTTGTTGTTTTACTTTTTTTATAAAAAAAAATATTTCATAAAAAAATATTTAATTAATTTTTTTATTTTAAAAATGTGTTCAGCAGATTTAGACAAAATTAATAATCATTTAGAAAATTTGACAGAGATTTTGGGTTCATCAAAATTTAGTACGACGTTAAAAATTATAACAACTACTTCATCACACACTTGTAATTTAGAACCCATTCTACATTTGGAAAAAAATTAAAATTATCAAATTGCATTGACTAGTTTCTCCACATTTAACACTATTCAAAACGTTATCAAAGATGTGAATGATCAATTTAGATATTCTACTGATAAAGGCAAAACATGGAAAATATTAACTTTTCTTCCTGGTTCTTACGAAATTGAAACAATATCAAATGAAATTAAGAGACATTTAGGTATACCATTTAAAGATAAGAAACAATTACATTTTGCAGTTGAACCGGCAGTTAATAAATTTTCTCTTACTTTAGACGAAAATCATCAAGTTGATTTTAATCATGATAGATCATTGTCAAAGCTATTAGGATTTAATAAACAAACCTATAGTCAAGGTTATCATTTAGGTGAGAAGATTCCAAAAATAACTGAAATAAATTCAATTGTTGTACATTGTGACATTATTGAAGGAGGATATATAAATGGTAAATTATCAAATTTAATATTCAGTTTTCCAGCTTTTACTGTACCCATTGGTTATAGATTAAATGTAATTCCACAAACATTAATATATTTTCCTATTACAAGAAAAACTATTAACAACATTGGCATTAGAATCACTGATGAAAAAGGACAAGAAATAAATTTTGGAGGTGAAGAGATTATGATAGATCTTTTGGTTCGGGAGGTATAAACTTTTACGCTACAATAGAGAAGTTTAATTTTTTTTTATCATTTTCATTATTAATCTTATTAATCTTATTAATCTTATTATTAGAAACAAAAAATAAACTTAAATTAAAATTTTATTTTTATTTTTTTGTTTCTAAAAACACTAATTCAATAATGGATGAATTTATTACTTTAAAAATGAATGAAATGTCTTTAAATAAAAAAAAACTTAAATTTAATCATCATCCAAATTTATCTAATAAAGTTTTAGCAGTTATTTGTGGAAGATCAGGATGTGGAAAAACATATCTATTATTTAAAATTTTAACGACTCCAAATTTTTTGGATTATAACAATCTTATAATTTATACAACAACGGCAGAACAACCCGTCTATCAATTTTTAAAATATGGATTTGAAAATAATCTTACAAAACAGCAATTGATTCTCTATTCGAAGAATACGAAAAATCTGAATATGAAGAAGAAATAAATTTGTGGTGTGAAGAAGCAGCAAAAAATAAACAATTAGTTGAATCCAATAAAAATAAGCATATAAAAATACAATTAATAGATGATAGTGGTAATATGCAAGATCCTAGTAAACTAGATAAAACAATGAAACATTGTGTAATTTTTGATGATTGTGTTAATGACAGAAATCAGTCAGTTCAAAGAAATTATTTCACAAGAGGTAGACATAATAACTGTAGTGTATTTTATTTGACACAAAGTATGTATTCATTAGATGGAAGTGTTATTAGAAAGAATGCAAATATATTTATACTATTTGAAATAAATGCAAGAAACTTAAGTGATTTGTTAAGAGATTTATGTATAAGAGATAAAGATGAATTTAAACAATCGTGTAATAATGCTTGGTCAAAAAATTATGGATTTATCACAATTAATATTGATAAAAAAATTCATGAAAGAGTTATCGAACAATTGTTTACCGAGTAATAAAAATATACAAATATAATGTTTTAATATTTTATTTTTTATTATCAGCTTTAATTTTGTCTATTTTTTTAAAATATAATATTTGAATTTTGTGGTAACATTGGTATACAGCAAAAACATTTTACTGAACAAATTATTTTTTTATTGCTTTGTTGTTTGTAATCTTTTCGTTTAAAGTTTTCACGTTTAAAGTTTTCACGTTTAAAATTTTCTCGTTTAAAATTTTCTCGTATTAAGTTTTGTTTAATAAAGTTTTGCTTAAATTTTCGCTTAAAGTTTTTAGCTCTTCTAAAAAAATTTTATCATTTTCTTCATTAAAAATTTTATCATCAATAAAAGTTTTACCATCACTAGAAATTTTACCATCCTTTTTATTTTTATCATTAACTTTTTCTGTCTGTGATTGAAATGATATTTGATTTACTTCATTAGCTATTTGATCAAATTTTTCAATCTCATCTAACGTAATAACATTATCATCACATACTCTTTGAAAGTAGTAGTGTAGTTTATCATAGACTTCTTTAATATGTAAATGCTTAGTTTTTAATGATTTTCGTTTCTTAGTTATTAAAGATTTATCTAACATTGTAACAAGTGAAGTTGCAAAAACACCCGTACCTGTTAAAGCTGTAGCAACTACTGGAATTACTAAAACACCTGAAGATATAACAATTGTTAAAGCACCTAAACTTATTGTTAAGAATATGCCAATTCCTTGTGTTACATTCTTAACTTTAGACCATCTCTTTCTTAACTTTTTATAATGCTCTAATCTTAATAATAATTGAGATTCTTTATCTTTCATATACCTAACTCTATCTTTGTGTTTTTCAATATTTAATTCACTTATTTTTAATTGAGATAACGAAGGATATATTCTTGCGGTTTCTTCCACTTTTGTTTCTTCCATTTCTGAAGTTCCTTCCATTTTTGTTTCATCCATTTCTGAAGTTCCTTCCACTTTTGTTTCATCCATTTTTAAAGAAATATTTTTAGTCACATGATATATTTTAAAAACCTGAAAGATGGATAAAATTCATGAATTTATGTCGTTTTTAAAAATACTATTTTTTTTGATTTTATGGTGTCCTGGTCCGGTCTTTTTCCCATTACTGTGAATTTCTTTCTTTGTTCAGTTGTCATCAAGATAAGAATTATGGTCTAATGTATTTCTAATTTGAAATGCTGTGATGCAGTAGCTTAATTGAATGCGTTGTCGATCTAAATCACACATTAAAGAGAACTTTTGAAAAAGCACAGACTCCTTCCATGTATTCCATAGGCCTACAAAATTCGGAGGGTTAAACCTATCATACATCGTGATATTACAAATGTTGTTCCCTAGCACATATGTTCTGTGATTTTCTTGACGATTTAACTGAAACTAATTTCACCAATTATAATGGATTGACAATTTTTTATTTTTCATATATCAATAATAGTTTTTATTCACTCTTACCTAATTGCTATATAGGCCTACAATGTACATGCATTTTTATTTATTCACAATTAATGATATGTTAAAACATGAAAATAAATATCTTATATTCCTCATTCAATTACGAGTACATACCACCGGCTGTTGCCATTTTAGATTGATCAATTTGTGCGGAGTATCTTCGAGGCTTGTGCCTGAATATGCTTGAACATCGAGTTTGGCAGGCGGTTGTTTCTGGACTAGGAAAACCAGACAAAGTAAGTAAAACTTTCGGCTAGATTGTGTGAATTATTCTTAACTTAAACATCATGTATCAAATCAAATTTTCTCCACTCTTTTTAATGGATTCTTCATTAATTAATTTTACATTTTTTCCAAAGATATGTAGGCTATACATAAATTGACTTCAGGCATGCGAAGGATGTGATTGCATGGTAGTAGGTTTACTCAAACCAATTTTTAAATAAAAATACTATACAATAGAAAAATGATTTGATAATTAGATAGCCTAATTTCCTTTCTCTTCAATTGTAATTGCGAAGTATTTTTTATTATTTCTGCTATAGAAATGAAAACTAAAGATGTATGCCTTCATTTATTTGCGAAATGGAAATTGCAGCATTTAGATAACATTTTACGCTATGAAATAATGTGATCAACATTTTGATTTGCCCTAGGGTTCAGACTTAAACAATAGGGCTTTTTGATGGCTTCATCATTTATCCAAACATAAAAAATATATATTTTATGTTTCAACACCATTTATCACATAATTCACAAAAAACACATAATAAAAATTCATAAAACACATAATTCACATGATGAGAGATTTTCAAGGATATCTTGAAGAAAAGTTATTCGTAGCTAGAAAATCCTAATTTTTCTAAAAAAAATACCTATGACTTTCACAAGAATAAAGAACACGAAATTTTTGACTCAACGTTGATACTGTGATGTGACATATTACTCCCCAAGATTAGGTTGTTTTGATTGGCCTTGATATTCTATGACATTCTACATTGCATTTTCACATGTACAGTGTATACGGTACATGTCTATTCTCGTTACCAATATTAGGTTTAAACAATCTTGATTTTTTTGTAAATGTTGCTTTGTCAGTCTCGCTAAGGAATCTCGACAGGTTGCGTCAAAAATCTCGCATTTTTTTAATTCCTGTAAAAGCCAGAGGCTATTTCAAAAATAATAAAAAGTGCAGATGAAATATTGTTTGAAACTCTCGATTCTGTGATGGCCTATGTGATCAATGATAAATGTAGGCCTATTATTTATGTTATAAATATAATTATTCAATCATATTCATAAATTCAAGATAAGTAATTTCCAAATAATTGAAAATAAAGAAGTCACTCCCTTCTATTTACGACTTTTTATTCCAATAAGTTAAAAAGAAGCACCCGACGCGTTTCGTCCGAAGACAGTCTCAAGGGTGGCGTACAAATGTAGAAGGATCCTTAAATACTGATTAGGCATAGTTGTGGCAACTCATTAAACTTGTTCATGACGTCTATTAAGTTTTGGCATTTTCATCGCTATGAAGCGTGCTTCAGCCATTAATCGCATTAAATTGTTGAATAAGGATCTCACAACTAAAGTCCGTTATTTCCATCTCTCTATCAGCGTGAAATTTTAGATGATGCTCGCTCAAAGCACTTTTAGAATCTCGTTGAGAATACTACGTTCGTGTTCTTGATAGCGCAACTTGAAAGGTCGACAACTTTGTCCAACATGGAGGTCATTGCACCAAAAGTAATTAAAACAATAAACTAGATATCTGCTTTTGCAGTTGTATTTAGGACCAATGGCGCTACACACATACATCAGAACTGCGATCATCAATGTATTTTAAACTGTTTTTGAGAAAATTATTTTTTACTTTATTTGGAAGCCAACTATCTCTATGTAGAGTTATGCCTGAATGACATGTCTTACTAAACCATTTGTATTTAAGGTTGCCATTCACTGATATGCTTAGGTCTAGAAAGTTAATATAATTATCCCTAGGGACTTCTATAGTGAACTGAATGTTCTTGTCAATCGAGTTAAAAACTTCAATTATGTTAGAAAATATTTTCACATCCTTGTAAAACGAATCCATGATGATATCATCAATGTACCGCTTGTAGCATTCTTGTAATCAGCTTTGTAATATTCTTTTTGTTAATTGTTAATTATAATAAAGTCTGAAAATTCAATGCAAAGTAAAAACACAGTACATTATAAATTTAAGTGATATAATTGCATAATTTGCAAAAATGATGTGATATAAATATAATGCAACGATGATATTCTAGTAATTATAATATGCAATATAATAACCAAAATATGTTATAATCATGTTATATAAGTACACGTATGTAATGTAATTTGATAATTTCGATGATTTAATAAATATTATAGCATATCATTACTATCATTCAATATATGGCATATATTTGAAAATTGACACCGCACAGATCCGTCATCTGCCGACTAAGTCTCCCTGCTGTGATTGACTAGGAAGATAGACGTGTTTGAGAGTAAGATGAAGACAAAGTTATGAAATCCTGACAAGGACGCATGGTTCGTTCTCTACAGATGTTAAGAATCATTCAAAAGTTCAGCAAAACGTGTCTAAGAACTCGGAAGGAACTCGACCAGGATTCGCGTTTCGGCCCCTAAATCCTGAACGCTCAGACCTGCTTGAGTGGGGCCCTGCGTATCCATCATGTACAGACTCAATGACACTGACTCTAAATGCTAATGCAAATGAAACAGTAAATAAAATGTACGATGAAAATGAAAGAAAATTAATTGTAAATAGCGGTAACTATTCAGACTGAAGAAAAATCACATAATAAATAATTAAATTGAAAATAAATAAGTAACTGCGATGATAATGAACCAATAGCGGAAAAAATCAGAATAAAGGAAAATGACATGATACAAGATAATTGAATTGAAAATAAATATGTAAATAATTACAAAATTATAATCGAAACTGTTATGGCATTACAAGCAAGAAAGGTTTGTCACAATCGGCAAAAGGACAGTGTACGGAAGTCTGGAGTCAAGGAATCCGGAATCTTTCATACATGTAGTCATAATCGGTAGTTCATGTCAAAGTCGATAAATTTGTTGTGTTGAAGGATTTGTAATCATGCATCTTGCCATATGTTCGTTGCTTAAAGGTTTCGATCGATAAAAGCGTGCAGTAGTTTGTTTATCGGCATAAAGTCCGAATTTTCTTAAAATCTTGTCATGTCTATGCAGTGCTCTTTCTGCGGATATTAGTAATTCCTTGCTGCTTTATCCTCTTGATCTTAGTAATCTGAAACTTTTCTTCGATTTCATGACGAAATCTTCTAATGAGGAGCAGATGCGACCATATGAGCTGACTGCTGAAAACGTTAACTCCAATTTTGTGGTGCATTCTCAGGAGATGTCAAAAGTGTTACTGGAAAGTTGAAGTCGTCCACTTTGTGATATACAGCAGTCTTAAGGCCAGTGCTGGTAACTTTCAGCTTAACGTCAAGATAATCTGCTTCTTTATTATCAATTCCGCATCTGTTAGCTTCTCAGCTATCTGGATAGATACTTGGAATAATTTTGTTCAAGCGCTTGTAATTGAGGTTACATAAGTCATCGATGTATCTGGTGGTCTTGGACAGTAGTCGTGCTACTCCAATATTTTTCTGTTTTATATTCAATGCCTTGAACTGATGAAAATGATCTATCAATATTGTTACCTTAATAGTCAGAAATTTAGGATTGAATTTTATGAACTACAGGGGGTGGACAATTTTCCGAATTGTTTTCATAAATTGGCAGCTCGTGTTTTTTGCCCAGGCAGCAACCGCCAAAACACGAGCTCCCAAATGTCTGAATACTTCATAAAGAACTCGGTTTTATTGCCGGTATAGTGCTTATTTAAGCTTGGGCATCGAAGCGATGTTTTATCAAAGCCCAACAGAAGTGTCAGTGGCAATAAGCGCCGGCTATTTAAATCACAACACTTCATTTTTCAGATTGGTCAATTAAGTGGAGGAGTGATGAAATCTTTTGGAATTTTCTTTTTCGTTGCCTGACCATAGTAAATAGTAGATAGTCTGATCTATAGCAAAAATGAACAGCTCAAGATTTTTGAATAGAATGCATTAAAACTGATTATGAATACATTTTCAAATTTCCTATTGATGTCTAGGAAGCATAAGTAGAATCGTTTAAGTTTGCTCTAAGAATCTATAGAGTTATAGCTTATGGACTCTGGAACCGCATGCAGACGATTAAAAGTATGCGAAATGTTGATTTTGTCAGTCTTCATCATAGCAGAGGATAGCATTCATCAAATATTAAGTATTGAATCTCTTTAAATTTTCATCTTATTCAATGATTTTTCATTTCATGGAACTTGTAAACTTGGCGCGTCTTTTCATGTCATAAGGCTTGATATGAATTAAGTTTATTCAAATATTTAATAAGTTAAAAAAATGAAATTGCTTAAGCTCTATATTCAATGCCTTGAACTGATGAAAAATGATCGATCAATCTCGTTACGATATTTACATTCTGAAACAAGTTGTAAAAAAATAGTACTCAAACAATATTCCTGTTTCAGAATGCATTGAACCTCCGATAAATAGTAGTCATGAACTGGACAGTTGCCCAATCATAAGTGAATTTTTTAAGTCCTGTTCACTCCTGATCTGTATTAAATGTTAGTGTTTATGTGCACGCATTCGTGCCATGTAGCATCGCCCTCTCAAGGCCGAAGTACTGGTTATTGCTTCTATTGTAAATTATCGACCATAAAAATAAAACGGAGTTTGCACATTATGTCTTCTGAAAACATAAATTCGCTCCCGATCAGACTGGTCCAAAGATAATGTATATTATTTGTCTTTGATCGCGACGAATTAACAAACATTACAGTAGACCACAAAGTTTCTTTCATTACTGTCACATACGAGTACATGTAATTTTCCGCATGCAGCATTGTTCTTTTTATGATACAAAGCAGCGGTAAGTCTATCGAAGACGCCCCTATCCGCGGGACGGGGTCGGGTAACACCAGCCAGCCCGTCGAAGACATCACACAGCAGCAAGGCTTATCTAAATGTATTTTCCATGTTTCCCACTGGAAACAAACATTCGTTACTCATTACCATACACTACTAATTCCTCGCATCTTTATTTTCAGATTCCCTAAGAGAAGAGAAAATTGGGAATGAGAAGACGATTGAAGAGGTGATCGAGAAAATGTTGAAGGATGCAACTGATCGCGGCACTGGGAGGAGGAGGCGACAGTCCGGGTCGAACAAGTTCTCTTTGCCAAAGCCATTGCGGGTGGAAGCAATTGCCTGCCACACCAACGAGCTAGGAGTCGCAGAGCCTGCACTGGAAGGACGAGATGTTCTGGAGGAGAAGTTGAATCGAACAATTTCGCCTAAAATCACATTGGACTTGTTATCCGAACATTTCTAGTTTTAGTATAGAAATCCAGATGATTGTTGATACAGATTGTGTAGTGCGCTATTTCTAGATTTCATACATGTATTTTTTGTAATATGATGTTATTGAATGAATGTTGTCTTCGTTTTCAACAATTGTTAATTGGCCTAGCACAGGTTGTAGTTCAGGACTAGGAAAAGCGTGTGTAGTTAGCGGTATAATTTTTATACGAGTGATTCAGATTGTAAATTAATCGGCTTATCGTCTCAAGTCCAATAGCGAATATAGAACGACAAAACAGGTGGGATACCGCATATGTAGCGATTAATCGGCCAAAATCCGATATCGGATATAGAGCGACAAAACAGGTGGGATACCGCATATGTAGCGATTAATCGGCCAAAATCCGATATCGGATATAGAGCGACAAAACAGGTGGGATACCGCATATGTAGCGATTAATCAGCCAAAATCCGATATCGGATATAGAGCGACAAAACAGGTGGGATACCGCATATGTAGCGATTAATCGGCCAAAATCCGATATCGGAAATAGAGCGGAATATCAGGTGCAATGCCGAGACGAATTCTCGGGCATCGGCAAGGCATCGATTTTATGGGAAATCGACGCCGCGATGCCGAAACGAGATTTCATGCATCGGCCCGATGAAATTTTTACCACCGGGTAAGGTTGAAAATCAGTTTAAAGAAGGTTTCATATTAACAGAAAGTAGTTGATGAAACGTTGATCACCCCACTTTCTTCAACGTTTTTAAGTAACGTTGAATCAACGTTATATCAGCGGCCAAAGCGTCACGATATCAACCATCCATCAACGTTGAATCAACCGTTTATCAACCAAAATCTCGTTGAACATCAACGTTTTTTCACCGTTGATTCAACGTCATCTTTTTAATTGGGATCATATTTACATGATTTGACAACCATTGTGTACATCAAAAATCACTCTGAAGTTTCCTGCATTTTTTTGTAATACTTGCCGACTCATCTTTTGTGTTCACTCGTTTTAGTTCATTCTTTGACAAACAATTGTACATTCGTGTGAGAATATGGTCAACAGCAATATGATTTGATTTGCATCTCGTCGATATATTACAGAATTTGCGCATCATTACATCAGATGTTGCTTTCACAAACATAGAGCGATGATTTTGCTCTGAAAGAAAACGTGATTTCGAAACATCATTGTCAAAAATGACAGCGTAAGAGAGGTAGCCGATCGCGCTTATAAGAAAACACAAATCTGAGGGCTCAGCCAAACCACCTCGATTGGCCATTTCAAAAAGCTGGCTACTACCCAAAGGAATCGTAAACGGTGGACACTCGTCGACAGAATCATTTGCAATAAGCAGAATTTTACATTCCGAACATTTGAATTGGCGTGCAACACTTCTACCGATGTAACCAGCAACATAGTAAATAATATTTACATCATTTTCTAATAAATTGTCCAAGTCCAACAATTCTGGTGACAAAAAATCCACCAACCACTTGGACTCACATAAAGCGTCTGGTTTAACAATCAGAAAGGAGTCATCATGCATAACAGTGGAAATAAGTTTCTGCTGAATTTGACCAAGTACACGAATTTTCTTTTCTGATTCAAGCAATTGTTTTATTGACATTAAAAAGTTGCCCCCGTTCATTTGAATCGGGCTTCAATAGGATCAGAACAGAATTTTCCAAGAAGTACATATGAAAAACCATGCATTTCTATTAAATAATCTGCTAGCATAGGTAGAGCTTTCATAGTTTGAGTACAAGGTAAAAATGTTTCATCTGTGAGACCTGGCCGTCTAGACTTCTTCCAGTCTTCAAAAAGATTTGTGACACGTCTCAAATACAAAACATGAGAATCTGACAGATTTCGAAAAGGTTCACACATAGGATCACTTTTGTGAAATCCTTCGGAAGGATTTTTTAGTGAAACAATTTTCCAAACGTTAACAATTATCTGTACATATGCAGCTGTCTGCCTATCTCTGTCATCATAAAATCAAAGAGCATTCACAGTTGATTCATGGAAAATTGACAGTGCATGTTGAGGAGAGGTTCGAGAAATATTAACCGGATTTAGCGAGCCTTCAATGCATGTGCTATCTTCAAAGGCAAGTTCTCCTCCTTCGAATACAGTTTCTTTACATGTAAAAATGAGGCATTAGAAACACAGTCAACGTTCAAAATATCTCTATGTCCATCAGGAAGTGTCATTTTTGTTTTATTCACAAAATTATTGAATATGTTCTTCAAGTTGTGAGTGAAATCAAATAAAAGAAACAGTTTTGCCTCTGCTCGAATAGGATGGTTAATAAAAGGAAATATTTGATTACCACCACAAAGTCGCTTGAAAAAAGAGCGGTTGATCACATGATTGTCAGTTGAAACAGCAACAACACGAAAAAGTGAATCAATTTGACGAATGACACTCATAAACTCATTGTACAAAATATCGGAATTAAGTCGAAACACAGGAATTAAACACACGACATCCTTATATTTTGAACAAGACGACTGAATCATAAAAGTTAAAACGGTCTTGGCGGGTATGCCATCCGATGTATAACCTACAAATTGTCCATTACTGAGTTCTACACGCTGAGCAGTATAGACTTCGTCGATCATCAATGTAACAATTTTTTCTCTGTCATCCAAAAAACTTGATCTCCTTTGCAGATACTCGAGATCAATCGAACAGGTTTCAACTGCAGATCCTCTAGACAATGAACGCAGCGTAGTCATAGAGGGCAGAATAAAAATATCTCTTAATTTATTATACAAAGATGCACTTGTAATCTGCCACAAAAAAGAAAGTGCCAACGTCTTACATGAATATTTTCTGGCATTCTTTGGTACTTGACAAAGTCGCAGCTGCTGAATAACAAAATTTACTAGGTGGTACATTTCAAATTCGGGGTCATCTGATTGACTTTCACAATCTAAAAATGTTTCAAGAAAAGAAGCAGCGAGTTCTAGGTACTGAGAGGTACTGTTGTTATCTAAATGTTTTTCTGACAAATTCTTCGTATAGGCAATAACGTTACAAAGTTGAGAAATAGTTTTTACTTTATCTCCACTGAAGATATGGTGAAAGTTGGAATTCTCTAACTCTGATGACAGCACGAATACTCGCACGCTCATGCTTTCGTCGACGATCACCGTAGCTTTGTGAACAGGAGCCATAAGTTCGATGTTAGAAACACTGACGTACATAAAAATCAAACACGACTGATGATCTACCTTCACAATATTGGTGGGGAGAGGGTGACTTGAAGAATCACTTAGTTTCGAACGCAGAGCATCGAGAGAATCAAACGAATCTTCCTCAATAGATTCTCTGATCAAATTCTCAATTCTATTGTTCTCAAAGGACCGTCGGGAATCAGCAGTCGAATTTGAAGATCGGGGAACAGTTGGAGATTTGGTGAATTATTTAGGACACCCTGGGAACACTGAAGGAATTGCCGTTGATTTCAATAGTTTCTTCTGAAGAATTTGCGATAATCTACTCTTCCGTCTACTTTCACGTGAGTCGGTCGACGTTGTTTCGAAGTCGTGGTCGTTGAAGTGTTTCTCACACACTCTGTGATTCTCATTAGGAGTAAAATCCTTTCGTGGGATAGCAGACATCCATCTTGAATGTAGAGCAGGGTCTGTTGGAAACTGAAACATTGAGCATTTCTCAATGACCTCATTTTTCCTGGGCTTATAGCCACTGCGACAATTAGGAACGCAGCACGAAAACACCATCGGTTGAACGTTGTCTTTAAAATATATGTTACACGGTAATACACGTTATGGCGAGCGAAGTTGAGAATCGGACAGTCCGATAGTCAGCCAGACGAAGCAATGTCCCAGCTAACACATTTACACATAGGTAATGAAAGGTGTGAGTCACGTTATCGCATGCATTGGAACTTGGAAGGGACAGCTTCTCGCTCTATCTTTGTCATGTAAGCAGTCACTGCAGCGCGAGATGTTAACCCTCTCCCTGTCAAGGCAGATTTCGCAACATAGTGCGTTGTTCTTCCCGATACACTATCTATAGTTCCCTGATGTACATGCACACATACTATCGCAGTATCTAAATTTGCTTTGATTGCTGATCCCCATAACGGTCTAATGACGGTCCAATCAAGGTAGTAGTAGTAGTACGTGTTTATTCATTTCCCAATTTTAAAAGATAACGTTGAATCAACGGTGTGATGTTCAACGAGATTTTGGTTGATATACGGTTGATTCAACGTTGATGGATGGATGATATCGTGACGCTTTGGCCGCTGATATAACGTTGATTCAATGTTACTTAAAAACGTTGAAGAAAGTGGGGTGATCAACGTTTCATCAACTACTTTCTGTTAATATAAAACCTTCTTTAAACTGATTTTTAACCCTACATCCTCATTATACCCGTTCAACGATATAAGTAAGGAAAATATCACAATTGTTGATAGGCATATTTATTTACATTTCAATGACGTAATTTGACATGAGCAAAATGACAAAAATGGAATCACAAACTGCTAGCTCACTTGGAACATCCGCTGAAAATATCGGGCTTCATGCAATATGGAGTCATGCATTAAACACATAAAATCATCCTACATCCGTACCTATTATGGTGATTGAATATAAAAATGCAATTAAGTAATTTGCAGCAGAAATGTGAATTAATCTTGCAATGTTTTGACCGGGAGTTGGTAGAATAATTGCAGAAGAAAACGTTTCATATTTGAGGTTCATACATGCTCTAAATTTTGTTGATCATTGCTTATATGACGATTATGTGACTTAGCCTAAAACGAAAATGAAACAAAGTGATCTACATAAAACGGAAAATCGGGAAAAACCGGGGTTTGAATGCGTAAATTTGAAATATTTACATTAGTTTAATTTCGTAAAAAAACGGAAAATTGCGATCCCTGATAACAAACCTATATATAAAATGGCAGTGCAAACGATTATTCGGAAAATGCTACTCTGAAATATTCTTTAGATTTTTCTTGATATGCAGCCTTGTCGACCGCAAGGGTGCCATCACAGTTTATTGAGTAATATAGTTAAAGGATATTTGAAATTTGAATAAAAAACGATTGAACAATAATCATTCAGCTTATGGAGTTTTCTTCTGATTAAAGCAAATGCATTATGGCACGATGCGCTTCTTTTTAAGCTAATAGGGCCTACAGAATATAGCGCTTTAAACTGAAGCAAGTGTTTTTTATTCAAATTTCAAACATGATCGTCTTTCCGTACAATATATTAAGTAGCCTCTATAGGATATATATAACTATAGTAGCCTCGCAGTAAACCAGTAGTTAGGCCTACACATTTGGTAAAATATTCCTACTAAAATTTTACTTTGTAGTATAACATCGAGATTACAAAAACTGAGCCCTGCTCTCCCAAGTAAACAGCAGAAGGGATGGACATCTTTCAAAAACACAATTTTTCATCCGCTAAGAATTTAGCAAATGAAGAAAGCTTTACCACCATACAAGATGACGTTTATATAGTAGCACACATCGAACGATCAGATACAAATAATCTTGATGAAAATAACTTTTATCAACATACATGGGAAATATCTCTATCCGGATTTGATCATCCTTCATTTGAAAATCCTTAAACAGAAAACATGCCCACAGCCCGAATGCGTATTTCACGTCATCTGGAACACTGTCATTTCGAATCGAACACCGTCGCGCCGTAATCAGTCACATTTTTAAGAATAGAGGTGATACCACTTTCTCTGTTACAGTTCAACAGAGAAACATTCACTACTCAAATGAAATTTGAGGCGATGATGCGAGGTTACTCAAAATCATCTTTGGTTGGATCACAAAGGCGGTTGTCCGAATCTTGATGATCACTTGGACGTTGCGAGTATATGAGAGACTTATGGGTAAATAAAATTCCAGTAGCTTTCGGGGCTAATTAGCTCAAATAACCCAAGACAGAAAAACAGCCGAACGTAGGTCAGGTCTTGAGTCATCGATGCGCAGATAAGACGAGTTTGCAAAGCCTCAGCAATCAGCACCTGTAAAATGAAGACAACTTTTGTGCTGATGTGCAGAGCAGAATTATCAAACTTAACTACCCTCAATTTACATTCCATGGGTAGACCTACTCAAAGTTTAAAAGAGAAATCATTTATAGTAATATTAGGCGTTATGGTAAAGATAATTAAGAAAATTGCTTTTGGATCATTTAATCTTCGACAATGTGGCATGCGATATTCACTGGAATTTTGATAGCAAATGAAGAAATTCAGGAGTGGACAAATTGTGATTATTATCAATTTATTAACAATTTTCTGATCAATACTCGTAGTATTTATCAATTTCATTCTGATATTCAAGTAACTTTTTTTAGAAAAATGTGATCTGCAAATAAAAACGGAGTATGTAGCCTATTGCCGACCGCTTTTTCAACAATTCATGCGATGAAAATATTCAGGAGCGCTTGAATTTTTATTATATAATTGATACATGTAAATTCATTTTGATATCCAAACAGTTTGTTTAAAAACACAATCTACAAACACATAATATCCTCTTGTCTCTACTATTTATATGACATCTCTTCAAGTAATTCATGGTGACATATGGGCATACAGGAAACATGTGACCACAATACCTAGGCCTACAATAAGTGCGAAAGTGCGAAGCATAATGTGTAGTAAGTCAACACAAATTCAGATGAAAGAGTAGCTATAAGTTTGCATTTTGATTGTTTTATACTTGTCGTAAAGCATGAAGAATTATTGATTAATTTGCACAACTAAACCCATTGTAGGGCTTTAACACAAAACTGGTCTTGTGCGCATAATTATACGGTGTGCATGTAGCCGTATACAACGTGTAGTTCGTGGTGTAGCATTTATACCTTTTGTGTGCTTGATTATTTTTCTTAAACGACTCGAAATATCAAATTGATGGTATTTTTTTTAAATGTGGCAATTCTGAAATAAGTAATTACCACAGGCGATAGCTACAGGTTTTCAATTCAATGTAAATTAAAATGGAAATAATGACCTATTTAAACATGTTTCCTTGATGGATGCATCTTTAAGAAACAATAGAAAAATTGTACACTTATTGATAATTTGACCACGAAGATGCTTAATTTTAAGCACTTTTCTAACCATTTTGAAAAGAAGCTGTACCACTTTATTTAGTTAGAGACACCCTGTTAATAACAATATTTTGTTGACAATGATCAAAATAGCCGATTTGTGTAATGCAATCGTTTTTATCAAACCGATATCATGAATTTTCAACACGTTGATTTTAGAAGTCAATTTTTCAAGGAGCCAACATTTCGTATATTCTATCTAGTTCTGCAACTAAAGCCGCCAAGGTGGATTGACTTCTAGGATTTTTTATTTGAGTAATGTTTGGTGATATCCCAAAGCGGCTAGCGCTCACAAGTAGTTGGAAGATGGAAATCTGCCTTTAAAGATAGGTACAAAAGTGCTTTATTTTAAGCACTTTCCTAAATTAAAGTACTCCACTTTGAAAGCATATTTCTTCAAAACTACAACCGCTAATAACTCTAAACCACTTTCTGCAAAAGAGGAACGATATGAATTGTTATAAACGATAACAGGCAACGGCTTGAGAAACCTATCGATATTTTTATTTGATAATTAACAGAAAATGTATGTATTTTTCCCACGTCTGAAAACGACGAAAGCAAGAAATTGACACTGAAGCAAACCCGCCAAGCCATTGATATTGTGCTAATTCCTAGGCCTATATCTTACGAATGATATGTACAGCAGTCAAGTATGCACACTTAATAGTTTTTCCTAAAATTGCTATCATAGATTAAAGAGAAAAGTGCTTAATATTAATCACTTTCTTATTTCAAGTTTCTTTTGAAATTGTATGTGTATAAATACCTGAATATGAGTTAAAACTGCATTAATATGGGGCGATAATCAACCATAATGATCAACAATATTCATTCATGTTAAAATATGATTATGTAAGGATATCATCATGACTTTCATATAAGCGTTGATTGAGTAATCATCATGCTGCAGTATCTGAAGTTTTCGAAGGCAGAAGATCCCGATGAAGAAATCATTGACTTCATCAACAGCGTCAACGAAAACTTCCAATGCGCTCTTATAGTCCTGGGGACCGGCTTCGTCTGGACGAAAGCATGGTTAAATCTTTCCATCTGACAGGAAAAGTCAAAATTATTCGCAAACCGCGACCGATCGGCAATGAAATCAAGGATATGTCGGACGCGCGGTCAAACATCGTTCTTAAGATAGAATTAAACGAAGGAAAAGAGAGAATGCGTGAAAAAGACCACGTTTCAGAATACGGAGCCACCACAGCCGCAGTGTTGAGACTGACAAAGGACTATCATGGATCAGGGAGAACTGTGATTGCAGACTCTTGTTTCGGTTCCGTCAAGAGTTCAACTGCATTGATGAAAGTAGGTCTTCAATCATGCTAGTAAAAACAGCACACAAGAACAACTCGCCCCTGTTGGTCGAAGCACATTCAAGAAGGACTTCCCCCAAAACGACGTCAAAAATGAGCTTAAATAGACTTTCCCTGACTCTTCTATTATACAAATTACGTGATTTATTTGGCTGATAATAAGCCTACTCGTAAACCTGTCGGTACATTGATTGAGATTTCGCAGATATGTAAACAGCGATATATTCTGAGGAAACGTGTTTTTCTTTTCGGATACATTGGGGTATAGATTGATTAACTAAAACTGGTTACTTAGCCATTTTACGTACCAAAAACGAAGTATGAGTACATTTGTCAAAAATGCTTAAAATTAAGAACTTTTACCGTCTGATTGCTATGTGAACTAGAATAATATTTATGATGTGAGTTATCAATCATAGCTTTTCCTAATCACGGAGGATTTATTCAAGCTGTGTAGCACAACTAACATGCAGTATGTTAAGGTAAATATGTTATAAAAGCCCTGTGGTAACTAGGCCGGATTAAGGATATGAAATGGAAAATTTTCTGGAAAATTTTCCGGTAATTTTTCCGGAAAAATTACCGGAAAAATGTAATTTATATTTCTCCGGTAATTTTTATATCTATAGGCCGGATACTACGCTATAGAAAATTATAGGTTTATAGCCACCAGGTATAACCGATATAATGCAACAATTGTGAAAGCATATCATACACATCAAAAATAGCAAGTTTAGCTATCACTTTGGTGTCGTGCCTACACTTTGGTATATGTTATCTAAAAAGGGAAAAGTGCTTAAAATTAAGCACTTTTGCTTCTCATATTTAACCAGCGACAGCGGCTACGAAATGTATTCAATTTTAATTGCGTTTACATATGTTTCTATGAACGCACATTCCATCAATCTGTACTAATCCCAACGGCTTGGCGTCTTTAAAACACAATAATGTTGATAAAACATTTTTTCATTGAACAAAATATGTTAAAAATTAGCATAAAAATGGAAAATTTTCACATTTTGAAGTCCCCAAAGTTTGTATAACATCTTTCTTCTGATTTTTCATCGCAGTTCACATATTACGGCGCTATTCAATATTCATAGACAGTCATAGACATTCATAGACAGAATTTTAAAAAAACCGTATACCTTTTACAAAATGACAATTTTCTGATATTTTCAAAAATATATTTTTGTTCAAAGTGATGTCAAACAAAAAGCAAGACCGCTAAGAGGATTCCAAATTAGGACGTATTATACTTGAACGTAATGATTAAAGTTGTGGAGTTGTCGGCTGGTTTTCTGTGTGATGAATACTAAATAATATCCATTTTCTAAAAGTGTGAAAAGTGCTTAAAATTAAGCATTAATGCTTAAAATTAAGCACTTGGTCAATTTATCATTAAGCAGAAATCGAATAGCAATAATAATTGTCGAAATTGAGAAAAACATTATCCACCTAAACTTTTTGCGGTCCTGAAATAGAATTTTTAATGTTAAACATGTTCAACTGTTACATGTTAAACTGTTTCAAAAAAATTTTTCAATTATTTGTCATCCAAATATTAATGCTATAGCATAAGTAGGCCTATAGCCTGATACACATCTAGTTATTGAAGTGCCAAATTACAATGGGTTTATTGCGCTAATCAAATTCTTTCATGCTCAGTTTCTCAAATTTTTAGCATGTAACTGCTCTGTCTCAACATGCCCAGATGTTTGTGCTATTTTAAATACAGGCAATCAGAAATTACGGATTTAAAAATAATATAATATCATTCCAACATAATTCCATTTAATTATAATTCTTTTCACGACACAATCAACTTTTTATCGATTTTTCAACGAGAAACGTCGACTTGAAAACTGATAAACATGCACAACTCAATTTCTCATATTGAATTCGAAGTAAATAAGCCTTGAGCATGTGACATCATTTTTTTTTCATCACACAAATGAATTCAAAGTATTGGTAGGACTCCTTGTGATAAGTCTGCTACACGGCTAAGAGTAATTGAGATATTTTGCTGTTACCAGTAAATTATATGAAGTATGACGCTTATAACTTTTTAGCATTTGTAAAAGTAAGAGCAGATATAACAGTAATCACTAATAGAAAGGTCTATACGTTCATGATCAATGAACCCAAATCTCTCCTTCGATTTTGATTTTGGGATTTCCAAATACATGTACCTAGACTTGCAGTTAAATGCTGAAACAAAATTGACAAGCTAAATCTGAAAACATTTAGAAACTTACCCTTTTTCTGTAGTCTGATCTCTGGTCTGATCCAATAGATGCTTTTTTTATTTCAATAATTCTGATAAATGAATCAAAGGAACTTGATGGTTTCATTGAGTAGAAGAACTCACTGACTACATACGAGTGCTCTTCATTTTCGATTTGTTGATAATTGAAAGAGAATTGATGGTAAATCCATATAACTGGACACATTGCAGGTCAGTGAGGTAGTCGTAAGTAGATTGTGCTCCATGTATTGTGCATGATAACGAAGTAAGATGATGAAAAGCGTAGACGATCACAGAACCGACGATGACTAAATAACGGTGTGTAAGTAGAAATAACCTCTTGATGCGCTGACTTTTGTAATAGCAAACAGCACACGTAAACACGGGTTCGATAGACGCACGAGCGCGAAGAGTGCACAAGCTACTGCGCCTGTCTTGCGCAGCTTTCTGTTTCACGTCATGGGCGGACAATAATTATAAGCAGGGACTATGAGTCACAGGCATCAACAATTCGCAGCTGGAGAATATTATCGACCACTACTTCTCAGTCTGCACGCAGATTCGGCCACGGCTATCACAGGCTGCCAACAATGTGACTGAACTCCCTCAGCTGCGTGCGCGTGGCGATCGAATTTCCTTAAGTGACGGAAAGTTATAGAAGCGAGATACGATTATGCAGATGGAGCTGGATGCTTATGCAATTGTTTAGTCCAGTTGCACACTGATTTAATATCAAAAGTTTTGCAAATTATTAGCCAAGCAATTTGACGAACACACGAGCAAATCGATAAGAATCGACATGCTGATGGGTACGGTATACGTGGAGCTTATAGATTTCAATTGACAGATGTTTCGATTTGAGAAGCAAAATGTGTGCCAGTAGAATTGCTTAGGCTCCCTTTGAGAATATATGTCATGTGTAATTGTTGACCTGATTCGTTCGTCAGTGTTGATTGATGTTGTTGCTATAGTAGCTATACAGTATACATGTAGTGAGTGTGAACGATGATGAAAAATGAGAGGAAGAAGAAAAGGGGACAGAGTGAGTGAGAAAGAGAGAGGGAGATGATGAAGTCACCCGAACATCTATTTTATACAGGCACTAGACATTCGGGTGACTTCATCATTTTTTTCTGTAGGTCTACAAAATTTCATCAAATAAAAAGAGCACATGTATATAAAATACTCGAAATAATAGTATATACGCATGTTTCATAAGTAAGCGTTTATTTCTCTTAAATGAAAATCGATACAGAGTGTTACAACTACATTCAAGTGAACTTCAAGTAATATGAAACAGTGAACATAAAAAATTTGCTGCAAAATCACACAATATGCGTACATGTACATTGAAAGACATGCTAACTATGTTTAAAAGAGCACTTTATATTATGCTGAATCATAAAAGGGAAAAAGGAACGAGCAAATTTCCCAAGCAACACAAAATGTGTAGGGAACGTGGCCGCCACGTTCCGAACGTGTCCGAACGTGGCTGGGGATTCATCACGTGTTGACAACGTGTGTGACACGTTGTCAAAACACACAATTGTTTTGGTGAATTCGTGACGTGATGGCCACGTGTGTGACACGTTGTCAAAACACACAATTTTTTGGTGAATTCGTGACGTGATGGCTACGTGTGTGATACGTTGTCAAAACACGCAATTTTTTAGTGAATTCGTGACGTGATGGCCACGTGTGTGACACGTTGTCAAAACACACCATTTTTGGTGAATTCGCAACACGTCTCGCACGTGTCGTGCACTTGCTATTAACACAATTTTTTAAGAAAGTGCCCAGCAAACATATGACGTCATTGTGTCGTCCTATATTGATGTCACGTACCATGAGACGTCTATATGACCAGAGCGGGATGTCACTGACCTCACATCAAAGACGTCAGAATGACCGCCCATGTACATCCGTATGACCAAACACATGATCAACGAGCCACAATTGCGATGAATTAAGAAATTAGGACGTTCCCGCTATGATGAATCATTTCCACTTAAATTGCACTAGCTTTGAGACTAACTTTTTTCATTTCCAATCTCTTTTATCTCGCTCATTCCATCACTTTGTCTCTCTCTCCTCGCTTCTCTTGATACTTTTTCTCTGTCATAATTTCTCTTCTTTTTTCCTCCTCTTATCTTTCTCCTCATTTTTCTTCTCTCTCAGTATTTCTCGTCTTTTCTTTCTTTCTCTCTCTCTCTTGATTTCTCCTCATCTTCTTCCTTCTCTTCTCTGTCTCCTTATATCTCACCCTTATCTTCCTCTTATTTTTCTCTTTCCTCATCTACTTCTATTTCTTATTCCTTGATAAATTCTCTTCAATTCTCATCTTTATCTTCCTCCTTCATTTCTTTTCTCGCCTCACGTCTCTGAATCTAGCTTTCATTCATTTCTCTCTCATGATTTGTTTTTGAATTGATGTTTATCTTCGAAAGTAAGATTCATCATTAATTTCTACCCATGCATCTCTTATATTAATAGGATTCATACTTGGCATCTGAAGAATCACAATTTTGCGACTGCATTTGGAATATATTATAATTACAGCATTTTGATATTATCATACAATAAGGCTTTTTATGGCTGTGCTAATTCGATGCATGGACTGAGTCATCTTTCTTTGGTTTACGCAGCGTTAAGATAAAGCGGTCATTGTATGCCCATCGCTAATTCGTTTCCGAATAGAGGAGAACTGCGCACAGATTATCTCCCCACTACCACCTGAGCGACTGACCTTCATAATCGACGCGTCACCATCGATAATCACATGACAGCGAGAAAGGAAACGTGCAAACGGTCTTCATTTCATTCCTGGCTACTCTGCGCATTAAACGTGATTCATATCTAACATTACGGCCTTAGTGAAACGTCTGCGACTTAGACCAAATTTTCTTGAACGACGCCTTGATCACCATCTCTTCTTTGGACATTTAGAGGAACTCAAATTCCGCGAACCACATTCGACCTCCACAATCAATTTACAGGTCATTTATTTTGTCTGTTCAAGTTGCCGACTTAGCTTTTGTCGTTATCATCTTACAAAATTTATTGTGATTTGGTTCACCTCATCTAGTGACTTGACTTTATCTCCTACATTCGTCGCTGAAAACCAGGGCTTTGAGTGTCATCTCGTGATAGTTATAGCTAGAGACAAGACAATAGTTTGATGCATTCTGACCTCAAAATGTTTTTGGATGATTAATATAATCAATTGCCAAAGCTTGCAGGTGAGATGTTTATACTCCTTTCATTGCCTAAGTTTAAGTGAATTAACTACATTATGCTGTATTAGTTTATGTTTTATTTAAATTTTGAAGCTTCATGAAATCGCAAAAAATGAAAGAAATATGATTTTGTTGTCAATAAAACGATAGCGTCATCTGATATCAATTAATTTGTTGCGAATTTCTTTGCTCTTGAATTCCATCCGAGTAAGATGGCTTTCTCACGCTTAAGATAATTTATCATAATTAGAGGCTGACACACTTCAATCTTGGAATATTCTGTGATAAATGACATTGATCACCAGTCGCGGGAATAATTTAATCATTATTGCTGAGACTACTGTTATATGTACGTGCGTATACACAATTGTTAATATTTTTGGACTTATGCATACAGTATGTTTATGATTATGTCTGCATCCATTTGTCGAAAATCTATTTTTTTTCCTACAAGTTGTCACATGAGTGTAATTTGAACCAGTTCACAGTATGTGGATTAGTTTTGCCATGTAAGTCATCATGCAAATTGAATACAAATCCATGTGTCTATGAATTGTCTCATCATCTGTTTAAAACTCTGTTTAATTATCTAAGACGACGACTTTCTGAAATTCTCTGTAAATGTTTTAATGATGTGAATTGTTTTTTACAATATACTGTGAATGTCAACGAATTGTGCCATTCGAAAGATGTTTTGCAAACTTATGTTTTTTGCGTACAAAACAATATCTTTATTGTGTATTTCAGACAAGAGTCGCTGCCCCACAAGCATCAATACTGAAAATATGAATGGATTTAACCAAATCAATTCAACGAGTTCCTCCATATGGCGAGGGAGAATCTTTTGATCACTGTGTAGGCCTGGACTCATTTCTGAGAGGTAAGTGATTTTTTGCACATTTTTTGTCACTGTCTCCGAATGTTATGGTTTTGCAGTGATGCTATAATAAGCTGCAAATCCTTGGAACATTTCGTGGCAGTATGACGTTGAACAACAATGTTTTTTTTTATTTTTTATGTAAATGTTAAATGTTTACAGGGCTAAGAATTGGTGATCGCGAATAAAGCTATAATTGTAAACTGTAATTAGTAGTTTTATAATGCGAATTAGAAGTGACAAGGTTGATGAGAAGTGCGGAATTCATTTTTGATTGAGGATAAATGTTTAACAAGTACGCTATATTCACTAATTTGATAACTTTGAGAGAAATGAGAGGCACTAGTACATTGAATAATTTCATAATTGACCTAGAATGGGGTAGAAATAAGCGATAATAACAAAATGTAAGCCAGTAGGGGCCCACTGGGAAAAATCCTACAGAATAGCTATCGATTACTTAACTCTTACCGATCTATCGACGAATTTTTTTTAATGGTAAAATATTTCTTGTCGAATTCAATTGAGTGTTTTCCTCTTGATATAACACGAATTAAGCGTCCATTTTATGCAAAAGATCACATTTTAAGTTAATTGGATAGACATCTGCTATCGAATAATAGTAACCGAAAGTCCCAACGAATTACAGTAAACTATTTGATAGCAAAAAATAGTGATTTCTGCCATCGACGAATTCTTGTTAAGTATTTAATAACGACCTTAATTTATATGTATATCATGTTCCAACGCTTCTGAGGATATGATTAATAAGGTAATGGGATAAGAACTATTGCCAGGCTTATTTGTAGGTGCATAATATCTTTATAAAATAGAAACAATGAAATAATTGAGCTTATAATCAGACAGTCGCTTATCAATTTGGATGGTGACAGAGTCCACCAACTCATGATCTTTGTATTATTACTCAACGTATAGTTCTAAGTTCCATAGTCTTTGGTATAGCTATAATTCTTGCATATTAATTAACGTAGCGCATCTTAATAATAATAATAATAATAATAATGAAGACTATATTTGTCAAACAAAAGCGGTATGACAGTTCAATATCATGATGTACAAGAATGGCATATGAAATCAAATATTTGTTAAATATATCGGGCTCATATTATTTGATTGCTTCGGATCATCTTTCATTGATATTTAATGTACGCACTTCATCATTGGTTCATTTGCGAAATAGTTATCTGTTATAACTTGGACAATTTATCATCCATTTCACATCATTTTCTCTACACCTAAAATGAATCATAATCATTACTTTTCTGAATACTTGATTTAATCGGAAAACTAATAAAATAAGTTAAACTATACATTATTCATGTGTGAATGTCAATGTCTGATGGTTGAATGCGAATGTCATCATCTTTTCATTCGTTTGTTTACGATTTTAGATGCAAGATCCAATCAGCTGATTATTTCGAAATAAACAGTAAGTATACTCAAGTTTTCTTCAAGTATATAAAGTCAGTAAGGAAGGTTTCCAAAATCTTCTATGGAAGCTAAGCATTACTTTAAAATGACAACCACGTAATACTGGTAGTAAAATTCTGTATTGCTTAAATATTTCTATGGATACAGGAAAATGTATAAATCGCGTATTTATTGTTACATGCTTGATTACAAGCTTGAACGCAACCCGTTCGTGTTATTATATAAAAATGTTACATTGTACGGGGTACTCTATATGTCTTATTTTAAACTATTTCACGGACTATTAAATCAACTTAACTATAAAATTTTTGGGGAGTTTACCTATTATCATAAACCGCTTCACTCTATATAATCTGTTAACATAATTACACGCACTCATACACGAATTATATACCAGCATGAAAGCATCTTTATTATTTGATCCTTATTCGCATGTAAAGAAGCATATGCATTTATTTGTATATTCCAGCTATTTATTTGGCTTTAAACCGAGGGACCAGTATACTAATATGTTCCAATCAGTTGGTATATCGTTCAGCATCATAGTTGTTCAGCATGTATAAGTCTATGATTTATTTTTTACAAAGAGGACATAAGTAGATATCTTGCTATAGGTAGTGACAGCCATAGTATAGTGGCACCATAGTACTCTATGGTGACAGCATTATTTACCTTTTCCAGTTTAAGCTGACCTTCATTTATTATTTGTTTTAACTGTTGTCTACCGGAAAACCTTCAAATTTTCCCGAAGATAATTTCGAAGCATTCGACGCCTTGGAACTATCTTTAATTTCTCAGTGAAGCGCATAAATAGTAAAAGAAATCAGATATCAGTTACATAGGGGAAGTGCTTGTAATCACGCCAGGGTAGGTAATCACGCCCACGCCACTTTTCGCCAACACAGCAATCATCTGAGGGAAAGTTGACGCGCTATAATTAGACATAACATCAAGTGTCTCAGCCAATGGGGTTTCAGCTGAATAACCTCTCTCACCTTGTCAGGACAACTTAAAACAGTTTTTCGCTTTTCTGCTTGCATCAAGGTGAGTTCCGAGATTTGCGCTCCTGTGTGAAATGTTTACGTAGCTGTGGTGGTTTGAAGGTTTCTAGCATAGCTTAGTGGTCCTCTACTTCTATTGAATTTGAACAGCTAAAACCGATTATTTGCAACTACTAAAATAAGATATGTCCTTAAATTCGACTATCTAAACAAAACCACCGAGTATGAATGATTTTCATTGAATCATCACCTGTATCTTATAGAGGTACTTGCCTGTATGAGATCTTATACATGTTGAATCTTTTTATCTAACTAGTCAATTATTTTAATCTTGGTTGTTACTATTACTGTCTCATAGATTTTTGATGAATTATGTGATAGTTGTAAACTTGTTTTTGAATAAAAACACATAAATAATCACTGTAAAGATTAATTTTTTCTTAAACCTTATAATGTGGGCCTACTAAGTGGGAAATCAATCGTAAGTAAAGCTAAGCCTAATAGTCAAATTAAAATACATGTATAAGTTTTAGACTCAATTGTGTTGTTAGAGCATGCGCTATTTTGTTATGCCTCACTAATCTCTAATTTCGAATAATATAGGCTATTCTCTGGAATGTCGAAGCTTAATATATTATCTGATTAAATTGTATAGAATGAAACTATGATGAAATATAAAAATATAATTGAAAGATATCTAGTAGAAATTAAAGAACCTTGTTCTTCTTTGAATGTAATGATTTTAGAGTCTGGCTGAATTCGTTAGTATAGTCATAGTTCATTGTTAGACCTCCTTAATATGTCGAAAAATTCTCCTGGATATCCTACATATCTCTAATTATTATTTACGGAAGTGGTAGGAACCCTGTTCCTACGCTTCTTAAAAATCCTTAAAGATCCTTAATTTTGATTTTATCCTTAGATCCCCTTAAATGTCCTTAGTTTTAGGAAAATCTTAAATTTCTGGGCTTCAGGGGCCGTATGCTAGAACAAACCCTAACTTAGGATTTGCCTAAGTTAGGGGAAAAATCCTAAGTGGTATGCTTGAACGTCACCCCTAAGTCAAAAAATCTTAGGGGATCGCTGGGGGTATCTAAGTTAGGGTTAGGGGGTGTTGGTATGCTGAAGCAAAGTTAAGAAAAAAAATCCTAGGAATTAAGTCACAAAATCTTTACGAAATCTAGGAGAACTTAGACCCGCCCCTAAGTCAGGAAATATATATCAATTCTTCAACAAATTTTCTGTATGGACTAAATCAGTTAAACCTATTCAATAGTGGTTTAGATTCACTTTTATTTAACAGGTATATAGTGCCTATGTTCATTTCCTAACAATTTTTTGACGATTTACCCTGTATGCAAAGGTTTTTGATTACGATGACACTTACTCTCTGTCAGATAATTATTGTAGGCTATCAACGACTAATATAATATTGTAGCTCGACAACTTCCAACTCCTGAAGAAGTCGTGCTGAAGAAAGAAACAAAGAAGATCAGAAATATGACCATTATGCAGGAAAATGATCCGAATGATCAATTCCCGGAAACATCGGCGAACGATGGAAAGGAACGCCAGCGAGAAATAATAAATAGATACCTTCTTTGATTTCCTTTTTTCTCAGTTGGACCTTGAATTTCTAGTAATTTTCGTATACACAATATTATTTGTATTGTCACTCAAGTGAATTAAGTCGTTTTCAAAAATAATCATCTACATTGGAAAATGGAAGGTTGTATTTGACGGCATTATCTTGACTTAAATTGACTAATCTCAATTCACGAGGAAGACTTTGTGTTGAGTTTATGAGAATATAAGAGCTTACATGTAATTATAGCATTATGAAAGTGAAGTATGGAATAGTGATTACTTTAAATTTGCATTATTTGCAGCTCAAGGTATAAGATTGTATTGCCAAAGTATTCCAATATCAATAACTCAGTTTATCTTTTTAATTCATGGTTTTTAATTATTTTTCACTCTTCCTATCTATAGATATTTTGACCATATTCTTTGATCATAGGTTACTCTTGAACATTAGCAAATGCGAGTATTAAATTTGACATTTTAACTGACGATAAATTCAACCAAATGTTAACAGTTTTTGCAGTGAAGGTTCGTAAAAAAATAAAAGATCTTTGATGGAAGCTAATAATGGGTCGGATACGTCCTGTTATATTCATCATTGGCATGATAAGATTGGATCTACAATATTTGCTGTGCGCTCCATTCTGATTGTTTGCTGAAATCTACCAGTACAATGTCAACTCATGTAATATTAACTGCTGGTAAAACATTTTCTATATCTATGTTAGCAACTGGTGGCACCATCTTCTCAATCATGAAATGACGATTATAATGCAGTCTATCTTGTTTAATTTGATGCAGTATTAGCTGAGCCATCGCCAATTTCATGTTTCGACAACTTTTGTGTTGACGATAAGTCCACGGTATTCACTCATTGGTTGAGTAATTAAGACGTGCACACTTTGAGGATAAATGTATTATTCCACATAACTTTGGAACTACTGCATCGATTTTGATGAACGAAACGTTGTCTTCATCGTAACAACAAGATGAATACAACTGCAGTTCCAGTTTGTCGGTAACTGATATTTTTTCAAATTGTTTTTTTCACCGTCAATCAATCGCCGACTGCAGTTTGTGAGACAATTCGTTGTCAGGGTGTGAAAATAAACGCAGCTGCAGCAGTCCGGTGATCTGCCAATCAAGTGAACTTAGGGAGAGTCCCCTAACTTAGGGAATTGCTAGGGAACGTTCAAGCATACCGACTAGGATTTCACCTAGCGAATCCCTAAGTCAGGATTCTAAGATAAAAATCTTAGGAATTGTTCTAGCATACGGCCCCAGATTGCCTCCATGGCGGTTGAAGAATCAAAATATGTTCTAAAACAGTGAAATTGCTTCAAATTTTTCAATAATTGGGACCTGACAACTAAGCATCGTATATCATTTCACGTGGATTGTCACTTACTCCCGTGAAATTCGTATCGTATGTTGACGAAGCTTTTAATCAAGTAACTGGATGTGCATGTATCGCATATACTTTTGCAAGATCACTAATGGCACATTCCGCGTAATAACGGTCGTCGGATTTTGATGTTTTTCGGTTTCTGTTCAGTGGCTAGACATACAACAACTAAATGCTTGCTGTTAACTATTCAGTAGAGCTCATATCTGATAAAGAAAAAATAATTAGCCGCCACGCTGCTATAATCCTAGAGCTATAGTGCTCTAAAGCAGTTAACGGTCGTCGGGTAGATAGAACTATTACTTAGCGAAAATGAAACTTAAGCACAATTTCTATCTGGGCGAATTGCCTATCTTCAATAATTTATATCTGAGTCTGTAGTACACACAATGCTGTTCAACAAGTATATACAGTAGTAGCTTTTCAAAATTTTCTACGGATACGTGGATAAAAGGAGAACACTTTAACGGTCGTCGGTTTAGTAAAATTTAACGGTCGTCGGAAAGTAGTGCGTAACTCTTCTGTAAAGTGTAAGGACTAGCCGGACTACGCATACTAAATAACAAGCAATACTAATCAAAGATGACAATAAATTTTGTTTCATCTTTCGAAATTGAAATGTCTGTACAAAATCGACTGTTCACCGTAGTCTTTCAAATGTGAAGACATCGCCACGATTAGTGGTTGGAATCGGTGGCTGCAACCTTAGACGGATGGTACCATTCTTCATCCCGTCGACCAACTTCAGAACAGCGCTAATGGCCTGAAAATCTGGCCGGAACCATGCAACTCACGAAAATTTCCTCGACGCTGATAGACTTTTTCCAAGAATTATCCAATAACTTATCAACTTGTTTGAAGCATATTTCTTAAGGTGACAAAAAAATTGACATCATTGTAAACAACGTACTAAAATTGTTTCGGTAGCTCCCGGGTTAAAAAACAACAACTCGAAATGTTTTGCATTCGATTGTTCTTTTGTTCTTGTATTCAGTAGGGCGATTGTTTTGGTTTAATAAAATTATATCTATCGCAAACATCGCGCTTCTTTACAGAATGTAACTATCAGAGTGTCCAGAATTTTACTTTTTCTTCACTTTCATACCCCATACTGGACACAGAACAATACTAGCCGCACCTAGAGTTATGGTATTATTCAGGAACTGGCAACCCATACCCAGGTTATGATTAGTATACTTTCACTGAGGGCGGTGCTAATTTGCCAACTAGAAGCTCGAACCCGGGACCTTCTGTACATTATTATCGGTGCGGTGACTTTACCAACTGAGCCGTCATAACACCTTAAATTTAGTGATAAATGTTCTTAAAATCTCGTTAAATCTCCTTAATTTTTTATTCTGAGAAAGCGTAGGAATCCTGAGCCCTGTAGTTGCCTTTATTGGCATTGTATAAAATTTATAGGCCTATTTATAAAAACGTATTCTTGATTTAAGACTTACCTATGTACATGTATGTAGGGGTCACAGATTAGAGCAGGCGCCCAGGAGGTCTAGCTTAGCTGGAAAGGTTACCAATTTTCATGTGTATCATGGTGTAGTGTATAGAAGGACATTATAGAAACTGACCGTCTGCCGTGTCCTCGCTGGTGGGTAAACGCATGAGGGACTAATTTGTAAATCACATGTAATTTCAATGGGGAAATCGTGACATTTAAGGTCAAAACGAGATTTCACTGAGTTTTCAGCTGTAGTTTCATAACTAGTTGGTATTTCTGAAATATATTTGGCACACAGTATCTGCAGATCATTATCTTTCATATCTCTTGTCGCTAATGCATGACGTGTCCCCTTACTCTGCAGCATTCGTGTTTGTGGAAGCTTCGTTGCAATTTTACCATAGAAATTTCAAGAAATTTGTTGACTTACTCTTCCGTAAAGACGTCTGTCTGTCATATTTCTTCAAATATTTGATGTAAATAAGAATTCATATGAAAAATAATGACCTGAAGATACTGTCTACTGAATAAATTTCAGAAATACCAACTAGTTATGAAACTGCAGCTGAAAACTCAGTGAAATCTCGTTTTTTACCTTAAATGTCACGATTTCCCCATTGAAATTACATGTGATTTACAAATTAGGCCCTCATGCGTTTACCCCCCAGCGAGGACACGGCAAACGGTCAGTTTCTATAATGTCCACACTACACCATGGTGCACATGAAAATTGGTAACCTTTCCAGCTAAGTTAGACCCCCTGGGCGCCCGGTCTAGATATTAAAGTTACAGGATTTAAAAAATACTTATTAAAGTTTTCCAGCAATTTTCACACCTGTAATTATGTACAATATAGCTAGGATCTTCTCAAAGCAGGTTTTAGTAGGCCTAAATGTGGCTTCAGTTAATTTCAAGTTTCAGTTAATGTGGTCAATATGAAGAAATTTGAAAAATCACATTTTTGGAAAAAATCAGTTTTTCTAACCCTCTCCATCAGAAATTGGTTCGCACGTCTCTTAAAACTATCGTCTGTACTAGTCAGGAAGCTGGTTCCAAAGTTTTGCTTTGAGAACAAAGAAGCTTTTCGATAGACGGTGATTTAAAACGACTCCGATAATGTCAATTTCATGATATTCAATGCGTTAGATTATTAAAGTATTAACCTAAGAAATTAACTTAGCAGTGGTGGGAAGCCTGACTAAATTAGCATTTTCCTCCCTATTGATGACAAAGTATAAGCAAAACGTCTTAAATGTACGTTACATTCTCTTCTCGTGAAATATACATCCTCCATCAATTGTACTAAAACCCCTTTGTTACAAAAATGTGGAATACAATTAGCGCATTTGTACGTATCATGACAATCTGTTCGTGAAATTTCAGATACCGGTACTGAAATTTTGATCGACCCATGAGATAACTAGAGACCAGGACGGAAATTTCAGAGAATTCCTACAAAATGCATGGTCGTGGCGGTTAAATAATTCATGCACATATCTACGTGTTTAAATAATTTTTCGCGCTTTTTTACTCATCTATTTCTTTCATTTCAGATGGAACGACTTCTATTTGAAAGGGGAAGTACCCTCAAAGAAAGCGTAAGGCTGGTTGTAGATGGATTGATTGCGCGTTCTGTTCAAGTTCGTTTTAATCGCACGGGATCTGATCAAAAGCATGCTTTTAAGGGACCCCTAGAACAATTCGTCGTGGAAACAATGTTCCATCTGCACGAGGACATTTGTACCAAGGATATCGAGACCGAGGTTGCATTGGTACTAAAGAAAGCAGCTGACTGGCTTTTCAAGCGGTAACCTAAAGAGGAAATAGTTCGAAAACGAAGAAATGCTTCTTTGATTGATGATTACGTTCCTGATACAGACAATGAAGAATCTGATGAATCAAGTTAACTGTACCTATTTACTTGTCACTAAGTGTGCGCGAATTAGAATATCTTGCGGGGTATATCGTTATGTCGTAATGTTTTTAGTTAACATGTAAGAACTGGAGCAGTTCTGTTCAGAGCTTTATCTTTCTATTGAATTTTAACATTTTTCACTATTAATCTTTATCCTGAAAAGTACATGCTTTTTGTAATCTGTTTTAACGATGGCTTTAATTACATAGAGTTGCATTTTACAATCAGTTGTCAACATACTCATTGAGCTATTTTTCAAATTTTGTTTTGAATTTGTCTTGTCATGTAACGCAAATTTTCGATGATGTCTTACAAAGATTCTAGTAATTGTTAAGAAGAACAGTTGATTGTGGAAATTTATCGCGTGAATTGTATATTTCTTTTTTTACGAGTTGAAACTTGCGTTTTACCAATCTTAAACTTCTGGAATGAACTACCGTCAGTGTCAGTGATTTTGAACTGGTCGCTGTGACGTCATTTGTTTGTACAAGGACTTCTTACAATAATTTTGATAACTATTGATTTCAAGTAGAAAAGTACTGTTAATTGAAGATGAAATCTTATTGACTCCAACGAAATTATGATCATTAGATCCCTGCCTAGTCCAGTTGAGAAAAGCATTTATATTGAAATGTTCGAATTTATATAATGAGCATTTTCAGAAGATACTTAAGTGTTTTCGGTTTATTCGGTAGATGTTGAATATAAATTTCAGAAATTAAATCTATCAGTTGCATCTAGATGGTAGATTCGTTGATAACAAAATTGTTGCCAAAAAAGATTTCATCTTTTTCTTTTTCCTGTTAAAGCTTAACAAATCGTGATGTGTTTTCTTAATACATGTAATAACATGATCTAATTAAATTTCAACAATTAAGTTGTGTTATTCCCTACCTCATGATTGGGATGAAAATGATGACTAAGAGTCTTGTTGCTCTTAACTCGTCCAGACATTGTTCTTTTTATGACGGTACTGGATAGTGTCATATTTGTAACAATTTGATTAGTGCTGTTTAGTTACCTTTTACATTACTGAGTTTTTTGAAAGCTATTCCGCCGATTTCGGTGTTCGTAATGTCATAAAAATGGTGAATAATTTGCTAAGCAATTTTACGTCAAATTGACAGTAACGTATGGAAGTAACAAACGCATGTCACTCCTCTAAAAAACTGCCGAGAACTGCGATTGCATTTGTTACTTTTATGCGTTACATAATCAATTTGTCATAGGATTGATCAGCAAATTATCCACCATTTATTTATGACAATAAAAACGGGAGTATACAACTGAAAGAATTTTCGCTAGGTCATAGTTAGCAAATAGTCAGGTTAAGGTGGAGAGAACTCAGTATACATTCGAGATAGAATAGCTGTTCGATCGATTAGCTAGCCTACCGCTGTGACAAAATCGTTAACGATCAATCGCTTAAGTTCGCCCAGTAGTCGTTAGCGAATTTCCCAGTGGGGGGCTAGTGCTAAATTTGACTAACGTGGCTTTTTGACGTGCTCCGCACGTGGGGAAAACTTTTTGAACGTGATAACTGAACGTGGTATACACTTTCCCACCACGTGTTTAGAACGTGCTCTGACGCGACACTTTCGACGTGTCGGACACGTTCATGAGACACGTGCACTGCACGTGTAGAACACTTTCATGGTTGCTTGGGTTTTCTGCTCGAACAATAGGATAGGAATAGTTGTTTGAAAGAGCTAATTTACACGGCAAAAGATCGCTCAACAAATGCTCTGAGTCACTTTCAATTACACTGAACAAATTTTGTGACAATTTAATTCGCCTACGTTCTAAAACAACATCACATTTGTCACATTTTGATAGACCATTGTACATAATGCGATGGGCTCTCTTTTCAACTTTTACAGGTACATTGCTATCTTTTTTATTGAGGCCAACGAAGACT